>CAJQUN010000569.1:0-320653 GCA_907163345.1 Haberlea rhodopensis
GCGTATATACAGACGCTCGAAGAATATGCTGAGGGCAGTGTTTGGAGTTTGATACTCCGTGGCAAGAGTCTATACCACTGGTTGGTTCTCCTATAATAACAGCTATCAGGCGAGCATTCAAATGGCCCCTTTTGAAGCTCTTTATGGACGACGATGTAGGGTCACCACTGTATGGGAGGACTTGACGAGTAAAGCGGTCGGAGGACCGGATATGAGTAAGGACATGGAGGAAAAGATTAAGATAATACGCTCAAAGATGAAGGCGGCTCAAGATAGGCAAGCAGCTTATGCCAATAAGCGACGACGGCCGCTAGAATTCCATGAAGGAGACAAGGTTTTCTTAAAAAATCTCACCCTTCAGGGGTGTGGTCCGTTTTGGTATGCGGGGGAAATTATCCTCGAGATATGTCGGACCGTATGAGGTATTGCAGCGTTAGGTACATTGGCCTTACCGTTTGGCTCTACCGCCGTCTTTATCTGGAATTCATGATGTTTTCCATGTTTCTATGTTGAGAAAGTATGAGCCAGACCCAGTCTCATGTTTTACAGCCTACTGAAGTGCAGTTAGACTCAGATGTATCCTACGTTGAACGGCCGGTCAGAATTCTGGATCGTGAGGATCGCAGACTACGAAGTAAAGTTATAACGATGGTCAAAGTTCAGTGGGATCGTCGGGGTGTCGAGGAGGCTACGTGGGAGACGGAACGGCACATGATGCTGCATTACCCAGAACTATTTTCTGGTATGATTTATGTTTAGTTTCTTTTGGGTAAGTGCATGCGATTTAGAGGACGAAATCTTATAAGTAGGGGAGTAATGTGATGCCCCAAAATTAATTAATGGTAACCTGGACATTAATTATGATTATATGATGAATTATTACGATGATCAAGTTATGTGTGGAAATGATGTATTAACATGATTTAAGGATGTTGATTTTTAATTATGAGGACGGTATAGATTTAATGAAGTCGGTTGCATTTTTTGTAAATGCTTTTGAAAAATCATGTTAGCATATCTTATACATCATGGTAAGTGTTGGGGTACAATTTAATTAAACCCACATAACCTCCCACTACCCCACCTTTTTAACTCACTTTCCCCTTTTACACTAAAATCCCCAAAATCTTTTCCCAAACCCTTTCCCCTCATTTTCGAGTTTGGCACAAAGGTGGGAAGGAAATCCTTGCAAAAGCTTCACTCTTGTGATTCTTGGTAAGATTTAAGCCCTATGATGTGTATATATCACTCCTTGAAGCTTTTGTAAAGTTTTATTTGAGTTGTATTGATTTTTGGAGGGTTTGAAATGGGTCTATATGGGTATGTGTTGTTTATGGTTGGGGAATGATTTTTTGAAGTGTTTTTATGTTGGTTTTAGTGGGTTATGAGGTTATTGATGTTGTAAGGAAGTATGGATTTGTAAGGCATGAAGAGGAGCTTGAAAAATGTACATTAATGGCGAATTTTCGGGACTCAGCACTCGGCGATCGATCGCCCGTTCTGGCGATCGATCGCGAGCCTCCAGTGCACGCCAGTAACGTTTGCGATCGATCGCCACTTTTGGGCGATCGATCGGCGAGGCTGGCGATCGATCGCGCCAAAAGCGGCGATCGATCGCCAAGAAGGAAATTTTTGCCCCTCGTCCAGTGCGATCTCACGATCGAATCGCGCCTGGGCAGCGATCGATCGCGAGATGTAAAAATGTGGATTTTTGATATTTTTGTGGGATTTTTGGATATTGGACTATATTTAGCTTCTAATATCAATTTGTATGGTTATGTAGAACCATCCCAGGTACCCACGACTTCAAGGAGATAAAGTCCTCCGACTTCTCCATTTTGGGAATTAAGGTACGTAAGAAACGTACGGGCACCGGACGGTAACCATACTCCTACATTTTGTGATGATGTTTATGATGATGATGTTTATGATGATGCTTACGATGATGATGATGATGTTACGATGATGATGCTATGATGATGTTTTACGATGATGATGTTTATGATGATGATGTTTATGATGATGCTTACGATGATGATGTTTATGATGATGTTTATGATGATGATGTTACGATGATGATGCTTATGATGATGTTTACGATGATGATGTTTATGATGATGATGTTTATGATGATGCTTACGATGATGATGTTTATGATGATGTTTATGATGATGATGTTACGATGATGATGCTTATGATGATGTTTACGATGATGATGTTTATTGATGATGACGTTTATGATAAGTAAGTTTATGATAAGGTCATACGAGGTATATGATTGGGTAAGACGCCCATGTGGTAAGATGCCACCCAATGTATGTGAGTGGGTAAGACGCCCGCGTGGTAAGATGCCACATAATGTTATGATATGGCAAGATGCCATATGATGGGGGTAAGATGCCCCTGTGGTAAGATGCCACACGACGGTTATGTTATGGTAAGATGCCATACAATGGGGTAAGATGCCCTCATACATGAATAAGAATCAGGGATAACAAAAGAAGTTGAAGAACGACCAATAACATTTACTTAACTAAGATGCTATGCATTACTGTATGTCTTTTCTATCATGTTAAGTAAATATGTATGTGCTCACGATGTTCGTCCCTGTAGGTACACTTTTGGATCAAGGGCTTAGGGTCGGGTTGAGGAGGTGAGCTAAAAGGAGCAAGATGAATATAGGATGCAGGATTTGATAGTCTCTACTCTAGGAGTAGTGTAAACCTATAACTTCAACATTCATTATTGGGAATGTAATTAATAGCTTTTGGAAATTTTATTTTGGCATGTAATCTTCTTAGCTCAAGCTACAACCGGAACCCTTAAGAGGTTATAAATGCATGTTCTGTCCATTATATGTGTACTAATTGATGTTAAGGTAGGAAGACCCTACAGCGCTCGTCATCCATCGTGTCTAGGTTAGGTAGCAATTCGCTTGACTACAGTCGCTACCTAAACTGCCTGTCATCACCGTTGCCCGTCGTCCCCGACACTCAGAGTGAGTCAACTCAGTCGTAATCATGGATATCAAAGAAGTGATAAATCATATGATATGCCCATGAATCATTTATGCATCTAATGACATATGCAACTCAATATATCATGCAATCTTATGTGAAAGTATATACATATCATGTAATTTCACATATCACGTAATCCAAGACATTCATCATGTCATATAGTCACATAAGAATCATATAGTGACAATTAAATCATATCAATCAAGTAATGGTATAAAAGGTCATACAGTAGTATCATTACACGCCTTTGCTAGACGTCATGATACAACTCATTTCAACGTACCCCAGATCGAGACTAAACTACTGAATCCTCCTCGAGTCACCCAAAGTCTATTAACCTGGTCATCTAAGTTCCAAATGACACTAAGTGTTCAAATAGTGCATTGAATAAACCTAAAAATACCTTATCGATTTTCCTACATTTTCAGCCTGACCCATTTTCGTAGAAAAACGCTATAATTCCATACGATAACAAAACGACTCGATTCTAGTGCTCAAAGTTCAAAAACTCAAAATATTACATTTCATCAATTATGGTGTCAAGCTGGTTCGACCATCTAAGTGGGATTTGAACACTAAAATCGTAGCATTTAATAATGTGTTTTCCATCTTGAGCAGTGTTAGTAAAAATGCTATAACATTTTCGTTTCAAATCCAAATTGAGTGATTCTAGTGGCAAAAGGACAGCCAACTTAAAGTAATTAAATATCTATTTGTGGACATTTTCCGGAATTCCTAGCCAAAAATGCTCAGGAACTCGAAGAACACACTGCATGGCATTTTCGCCCACATGCAGGACATAGATTGAACACTTAAAGTATAAAATTCATAACTAATCGAAAATAAGTCCGAATTGAGTCCTCTTTTTTTTTTAATTCAAATAAAATGTAAATACCTACAATTTTTGTTTGAAGACCGACACCAAATTCGGAAATTTTCCTAGAATGCCGAATTACAGTCCACATGCAACATGCATGGACATGCAAAGGAGAATTGAGCACTAAACGTAAAATTGACATAACTCTTAATCCGGAGACCCAAATTGAGCATATCTCACTCATTTCAAGTCCAAATGGTCTAAAATTTAAACCACAGGACGACAACTCAATTATCTATAACGTTTTTTGGGGCTCAAAGGTAAATCAAAAATTCGGAGCTACCTACTGCATGCAACAACATTTTCAGCAGGTTCTGTTTAACAAAATGACACCAACAATTTCGTGTCTCCTCCTAAATTCTGACCCAAATTCTACAAAATTCAACTAAATAAAGATAAGAACAAGTTCATACCCTTATAGACTCAATAATTCCACAATCAAGCCAACCCAAGCTCCAAATCTTCCAATCAGAAGTCTTTCCTTCCTACCTTCACCAAATTTTGAAATTCTTGGTAAGTTCTCTTCCTCTCCTCTTGGGCTTCTATATTCCACAATTGCATGTGGATTTCTAGCTACAAATTTCTTAGGAATTGTGATGCCCTGGGATTAATGGTGTTAATCCCGGTGTGGTAATAATCCTTAATGGATTTTAGTTGTGGCAATTATAAATTAATTACGATTTTGGGACTCCCGGGGATTTTAAATCCGGTTTTTGGAGTCATTGGATCCAAGGGATGAGATTGTATTCTCATTGTGGCAATAACCTTGGAATTTGTTTTTTTGGTGGAATCTGGGGTCCAGAGAGTACTATGTGATGTCCGGAATAATTATCAATTGTTAAATTGATTTAATTATGATATTTATATGATGTGTCAGAATTTAATTTTGAGTATCGGATATTGGAGCGGAGTTGAGATAAATAATTCCGGGTCAAACATGTATCGTAAATTAAATTCAAGAGGGGTTTTCTTGTAATAATAAATTGGTTGATTTAATTGGAACTAATTATTTGAATGGGAGATATAAATGTTTAAATTAAGGGTGGAGATGAAATAATTGAAAGGTTGAGATTTAATCTAGTATTGGGATAAAATTATACAAGGAACCCTACCTCCTCATCTCATCTTCACGCCTCTACTCTTCTACCCTCCCTTCATTTTCGTCCAACCCTTTTGGCCAGCCAAGTATCGATCGAAGCTTGAGATTTCTGGACGATTTTGAAGCTGATTTGGGTGAGTAATGTTTTCTTGCACCTAAGCCTTTCTCTTCCTTGGATTTATTGTGTTGAAAGTTCGATGTATACCCAGTTTTCCTACTCTGTTTTGGATGATTTTACTGCCATTAGGGTCGAAAAAGCTGATGTTTTTTTACAATTTGGTTCAGAAAATTTACTGCATTGGTTTGAAATTTGTTGCTCTTTTGGGTTCGAAAATCATTCTGCCTTGGATCGAAATCTTTGTTGTTTTCTTTGACACGATTTCTTGCTGTTTTGGTCGAAATTTTAATGCTGTTTTGGGGGCGTTTTTGCGTGTGTTCTTGGGGAGAAAATTCATGGCAATGATTTTGAAATTTAGGTGATTTTTGGTTCGAAAAAGCTGATACAATTATGTGTGAAATGTATACTGTATTGAGGCTGAAATTGTGATGTTGCATTGAGTTTGAATCTTGTTGTTTTACTCTAGAAATTCCAGCTGCTAGTTAGCAAGATCCCTTGCTGATTTTTACTTCTGAAAATATGCTACTTTGGCTTGAATCTTGTGGTTTTTATTTCGAAAATTCCAGCTGCTAGTTGGCTCAATTTTCTTGCTGTTTTGGCTTCCAAGATTCTGCTGCATTATGGGTTTAAACTTCTTGTTATGTTGGCTCGAATTGGACTACGATTTTGAGTTAAATTCGCGACTGTTTTGGAACAATCTATGTTGTTGTTTCACTGAATTATGTGTTGTCGTGAGTTGAATTAATATGCTAGTTTGATTTGTGGACCTTACTACATGTGTAAGTGAAGGATTTTGAAGTACGAGTTGATATTATTTCTAGATGTTAGGAAGTATTGAATAATCATATTATCGTGGTGTATGATGTCGTGAGGTAGTGGAGTGGATTTTATTGATTTAAGTGACAGTATCTCATCCTTAAAAGATAGAGTGTAAATGACAATAAAATGAACTAAATGTATAGTTGCTCAGAGCAGTATCGATTTCCTTGATTACGTAACTAGATTTATAATATTGAGTTGTTGAGTGATAAAATGGAAATAAAGTTGAGAAATATATAAATGATATTAATGGTGTTGCAAACGAGCTAATATTGAGTGGTGACTTTGTTCAGATATTACATGAGCATACAGACGTCGAGTGTGGCTTAATCATGTTGTCGACTATAAGGTACGTGGTGACGTACGAGCAGGTATACCCAGTATTTATATATTCATGTATACATGTATGTTGAATGTGATGTTAAGGTTAAGTAATTGAGTATGTGAATTGAGTTTAATAGACGGTGGAGTGGTGGATACGTATATGTACGTGATACGGGTATACGAGTTGAATATTGATGCCTTTGGCATGACCGATATTAGAAATGGTTGGGAATGAGGTTAACTAATGGACATGAGTGCCTTTAAATTGTGTTGGTTATGATTGTGAAATAAGTGATGTAGCATCAAGGAAATGATTTATTTTGATATTGAGTATCTTTAAAATGTTATCTCGATCTTGACGATTGTGGATTTGTTACATATTGGAACAGGAAGAATATAAGAAAGCCTGCATTGGCCAGGACTATGCAGGGAGTATACTTTATAGCTTTTAATAAGCTTATTTAGTTGCAATTTCAATTTTTGTATATTGTTATGAGTATGACTGTTGAGTTGGGGCGTGCTCACCCTGTGTGGGGGTTGTTTCTGTTGAAACAGGTATGACATTGGTTCTGAAGTGAGTTCGAGCTATTGGTGTGGAATACTACCTGGGGCTTGGTATCAGTATTGGTAAATGAGAGAATGTGTTATATGCGAGTAAATTTATACTCATTTATTCATCGTTCATCTGTGAGCATTTTAATGCATGTATATGGTTTGTAAGAGTGTTGAATGTTGCAGAGCTCCACCTTTACTTAGTCGCTTTATTTTGGTGGATGTTAGTACTGGATATTTGTGATGCTGTTGAGGATGTTTATATGGTGTTTTGATTTTTGGGGAGTCCAGTTTACGGGGAGGCTCTGCCCAAATTTTTATAAAAGTCATAGGGTGTATATGAAGCATGTAATGATTCATTTAAAGAATGAAAATTTTCAAATACATATGACGTCATAATTGCATTATTGACGTGTTGGGGCGTTGGGGTCTTACAGAATACCTCACGAGGACGTTTATACGTCAAATGTTTTGAGGGACTTGTAATGGGACAACTCAGTTTTGTTGAATGCAATGGGGGACACAATTGGAATTGTGGGATATAGCTAGTGGGGTAACACTACTATATTGATTTTATCTCTTGGAGAGATGTGGATTGTACTGTTATGGAGACAGCTGGTATTGGTTGATGATTGATTGTGAATCAACCCGGGTAAGCCCTACTAGTGTTGGACTAGGTGATGGCTTCGTACTTTCGGTGAGACGTTCGAGGAGACATCTTCGGGGTAATGCTCGAGGTTGTGAAATACTATGGTATTAGTACAGAGCATTGTTAGAACGAGTATACGTTGTGTATACGATTTCGATTTGGTAATAGTGGCTTGATGCACTATTCTGAACCAGTTGCGTATTTTTAGTTCCGAGATATGTTTTGGTATAAATATAACCAATTTCCGAACGTTTGTTCGAGGTTGGAGGGTCATGAGTTCATGACATTTTCCTTGTGAGGAAGACAATATAGATACACCTACCGATTGAGAATCTTGGGAGATTCAATGAGTCGGGTTGTGTGGTGTTGATATTGGAATCACACCATTGGTCGTTGATCCGTCAATCATTATTCTCTGCGAGGTGAGAATAGCTGGGGATTGACAATTGGTTTTGGGACTTTGGGTATGATTGGAGATACCCGAATCTATTGCATTGAGTATGCATATTGTGTTGGTACTTAGGCATGTATGCCAATGTGTATACGAATGCCAACATGTTATTTGGTCCTCATCGAGCATCGGGTTAGTGTGCTTGGATGAATGAATCTCCGGTGAGAGATTGTATCACCTTGAGATTGGTAATCTCGATGGCACGATTTATTCTGAAGAATGATCGTGATATTTGGTTGACTTCCTACGAGGAGGAATTGTAGTACATTGGGGTCATGGAAATGAATTTATGGATAATTCGATAGCCTCTCTGTTTTAGGATTGTTGAATCCTAGGATAAACGAGGGATGACCAGGATTCGGATTTGTTAAGTGTCATGGTTGACACGTGTGGCGGGAATGCAATTGATTGTTCTTGCATGTCCTTTCGAGAACATGAGACCTTGTGGAGTCTCGATAGTGTGTTTGGACCAAGATGTGATCTCTTTGAACACATGGTTGTAGACATCTTTGGAGATGTGTTTTGTGTCAATCGGTGACCGTGAGTTGTCCGATCCGTGTTGCAAGTGGTGCAACTACTCCTCTGTTGGAGATGGATTTGGAAAATGCAAATCGGATGTAGTTTAGGTACACGGATGTGTACCGGTGTTTTTCCTTGGAAACGATGTAGATTTAACATCGTAGGCTAAATCGTAAAGATATCATCGAGGCGATATCTATTTTGGAATCATGAATCATTCATTTGGTTAGCAGTTAAGGTTGGCTGACTGCTTTTGAGACGGTTAGCATTGGGGTATGCTGACGTTCTGTTGCGGTTGTAATGGTTTGGGAGGTTTATCCCATTCCAGGTTTGAGTGCGAGGTCGGTATCCTCGCGGTTGGTGTGTCGTTCATGACATGTTCATGATTCGGCGATGTAAATCCGTTTGGATTTTTTTTTGTAATCTCGGCAATACGTGGAGTACGCCGTGCAAATTTTGAGGACGAAATTTTATTAGTGGGGGATAATTGTGATGCCCGGGGATTAATGGTGTTAATCCCGGTGTGGTAATAATCCTTAATGGATTTTAGTTGTGGCAATTATGAACTAATTGCGATTTTGGGACTCCCGGGGATTTTAAATCCGGTTTTCGGAGTCATTGGATCCAATGGATGAGATTGTATTCTCATTGTGGCGATAACTTTGGAATTTGTTTTTTGGTGGAATCTGGGGTCCAGAGTACTTTGTACTGGGCTGGTAATGGATTTTGAGTTAGAGAGATAATTATTGCAAACAGATGATTTTTAATGAGTCATGATGTATTTGTGGAAGGATTGGTATTTTGGAGTTTTAGTACTATATATACCAAGTAGACTCGGTATTCCGTCATTGCATAGAATCTCCCATCTATCTTCTTTCTCTCTTCGCACTCCACCTCCTTCCCCAAACCCTTCTCCTTTCTCTTTGGAGAAAGTGGATGGAAGCTTGGCTCAGGAGCCGAATTTCTTGAAGAAAAGTTGGTAATCCTCTTCCCCTCACCTTTAGCTTCGATTTGATTATGGTATTGTTGATTTTTGGTTAAGGTTTGGGATGGATTTAGATTTGGGGATTTTTGGTTAAAAATCCCAAGTTGAGTTTTGGAGTTTTTATGTCTTTAAATGGTGTTTTGGAGGTGTTGAAGGTGTATGGGATGTTAGTTTTGATTTTGGGTGTGAAAAACCCCATTAAAACTCGAGTTTTTCGGAACATTGCAGGTCGCGATCGATCGCGGCTTGGCGCCGATCGATCACGACATAATTCTGGAATTTGGGTGACGATGAATAGTACTCGCGATCGATCGCGAGATGTTACCGATCGATCGCGAGTGGCAGGGAAAGTTGGCGATCGATCGGCATTTGTGGGCGATCAATCGCGGCTTCATGTTCTTCGGGCAATATGGTCGCTGTGATATCCCCGAAATAATTAATTACAATTTGGGCATTAATTATGTTATGTGAGTATTTTTTGTGATAATTAAATTATGTGTTAGAATTAATTATCTTGGTGAAATGCTTAGTCACATGGTAGGCGTGACCCGGTGGTGCATTTCAGGGTGCATGTTATGCATGTTGAGAAATTGGGGTTTATCATGGTTTAATTATGGTGGTTGATAATTATTTGGTAAAGCATGGATTTAATTGAGATTTGGTGCATTTTGGTAAAATGCTTTTAAAATATCATGTTGGGGTATTTTACACATCATGCTAATTGTTGGGGTACAATTTTAATTAACCCCCTTTAACCCCACTACCCCCACCTTACCCTCCTCACTTTACCAATCCCCAATTTCTCTCCCAACCCTAACCCTTTCTCCATTTTCGATTTTGGCATAAAAGTGGAAGGGAAATTCAGGCAAAAGCTTTGTTTGTGAGATTATTGGTAGGATTTGGAGTCCTCAAGAGGTATGGATACCTCCTTCGTGTTTTAATGGTGTTTTGTTCTGATTTGAAATGGTTTTGGAGTTTTTGAAATGGGTTTGTTTTGGGTTGGTATGATTTTTGGTTGGGTGTAAGATTTTTGGTTGTTTTAAAGTGTATTTTGAAGGTTTATGATGTAGGGTCTTCCTACCTTAACATCATACTAATAACGTATTATGGAGTAAACATGCATTCATAACATCTTAGGGTACCGGTTGTAGCTTTGAGCTAATAAGATTGCAGGCCAAAAATAAAATTTCAAAACTTAATAATTACATTCTCGGAAATGAATGTTAAAGCTATAGAATTACACTACTCCTAGAGTAGAGACTATCAAAATCTTGTATCCTATGTTCTTTCGTGCTCCATTTAGCTCACTGCCTCAACCCGACCCTTAGCCCTTCAGTCCAAAAGTGTACCTACAGGAATAGGGATGGCAATGGGGCGGGTCCAAACCCGGACCCGTATTAAACCCGACCCGTCGGGGCGGGTCCAAACCCGCTTCAACCGGGTTTGGAAGCGGGGCGGGGCGGGTCCTGGGATTGGCCGAACCCGCCCCGCACCCGCCCTGCTATGCATTTTTAATTTTTTTAAAAAAAAAAATTAACATTGAATATACATTTCACTTCTTTGATTGTACAATAATGTGTTATTGTTTAATTTCATATCAAAATTCATGTGTTTATGGTAAAGAAGTTGAACATTTTGAATGGAATAAAAACTAAATAATAAATATTTGATAGTTTAAAGATAGTTTTACGATGCTTATTATAAATATTTACTAGAGGAAAACATTAAATTCAATCTCAAAACTCAATTTTTGTGTTTCAAAATTAATTTCTACCAAATTTTGTTTTTATAAAAAAAAAAATTGTTTGCGGGGCGGGGCGGGTAAACCCGCGAACCCGGCGGGTCTAAGCGGGGCGGGGCGGGGCGGGGTATGGGTTTTATGTGTAGCGGGGCGGGTCCTGGGATTGGCCAAACCCGTCCCAAACCCGCCCCATTGCCATCCCTATACAGGAACAACCCATCAGAGCATGCACATCATTACTTAACATCATAAGGTAATGACATATAAATAAATGCATGAAAATAATCCTAACATATACTTCCTGGTTAATCGCATTAACCCACTTTGGTTGTCCCTGTTTCATAGTCATGCATATAATCATTAGCCCTTGACATAAATGATTAAAATCATACTTCACATATACACTCATAATCAACAATGTTATTTAGAAATGGGGATGTTTCTGGCCTTGTTATGTAAGCGGAACAATTGGCCCCCTCGCTTCGACATATAGCGGTACTGTGATTACCCCTCGCTACACCTTAATAGCGGATGTAATCTCCTCGCTAGCTATGTCAGCGGTAAGTACCTTCCTCGCTTTCCCATAACAACTACCAGAACACTCAACCATTCTCAATAACATAGTTAAACATACATCATCATCATCATCATATCATAACATCATCATCTTATAAACATCATAATCTTATCATAAACGTCCTCATAAACATCATATCATCTTTACTCATCATAAACATCATCATCATAAACTTACTTATCATAATCATCATCATAAACATCGTAAATACTTATACAATCATTGCGTAGTCATAGTATAGGAATGTGTTACCGTCCGATGCCCGTACGTTTCTTACGTACCTTAATTCCCAAAAGTGGAGAAATTGGAGAACTTTATCTCCTTGATGTTGTTGGTACCAGGGATGGTTCTACACAACCATACAAATCAATATTAGAAGCTAAATAATAGCCAAATACCAAAAATTCGACAAAAATCATCATTTTCCACTTTTTAAACAGCGGCGATCAATCGCTTTAAATATGGCGATCGATCGCCTGACTGTTTGCTTCGCGGTGATCGATCGCTTAAAATATGGCGATCGATCGCCTGTAGCATTTTTTTGCTACTGCCCTTCGGCGATCGATCGCCTCATATATGGCGATCGATCACCACCTGCTGGTGCGCGATATTTCACCATTTTTTAGCATTTTTCAAGCTCATCCTCATACCCTTCAAACCCAAACTTTCCAACAACACAAACATCATCATAACTCACTAAAACCCACATAAAACACTTCAAAAATCATACCCCAACCACAAACAACATATACCCAAAACAAACTCACATAAAAACACAAAAAGCTAACCATTTCAAAACTAAACTTCATAAAAACTTTAGGAAGGGTTCCATACCTCTTAAGAACTCCAAATCCTACAATAAATCTCACAAACAAAGGTTTTGTGAAGATTTCTCCTTCCACTTTTGCCAAGTTTCGAAAATGAGGAAGGGTTTAGGGTTGGGAAGTGATTTGGGGAATTAAGAGAGTTATTGGTAAAGTGAAAATAAGGTGGGGTAAAGTGGGGTTAAAGGGTTATAGTAAAAATTGTACCCCATCAATTAACATGATGTATAAAATGCCCAACATGGTATTTTAAAAGCATTTTACAAAAATGCAACAAACTTCCTCTAACTTCATATCTTCCTCATAATGAACACCCAATACAATTAAATCATGTTAACACCACATTTTCTAATATGCATAACATACACCCTGAAATGCAACCCCGGGTCACCCCTATAATGTGACTAAGCATTTCAACATGATAATTAATTTCAACACATAAATCAATTATCAATATAATTAATCATATAAACATCATTAAGGCCCAAATTGCATATAATTAATTTCGGGGCATCACATATGGTGTTTTTATCTTGTGGGGTTGATGGTATATTTGTTGGTGAAGTTGGGGAAGAAAATATGGTGTAAAATGGTGGATTTTCGATGTTGAGATAGCGGCAATCGATCGCCCAAGAAATGGCGATCGATCGCACGCGGGCAGTAGGCGATTGCTGTGGCTGGTGATCGATCACCATGATGGGGCGATCGATCGGTGAGGCGAGCGATCGATCGCCTCAAACATGGCGATCGATCGCCTAACGCCAGAATTTGGCATTCAAGGCTGCTGGACCTCGCGATCGATCAGGACTCCACGGTGATCGATCGCGAGATGCCAGAATGGTGTATTTTGATTATTTTGTGGGATTTTTGGTATTGGACTATTATTGGCTCCTAATATTGATTTGTGTGAATGTGTAGAACCATCCCAGTTGGCAACACAGACAAGGAGATAAAGTCCATCGGCATCTCCATTTTGGAACAAAGGTACGTAGTGAGACATATGGGCATCGGACGGTAAAAACGTATTTATTACGCATTGAATTGGTTATGCATTATGGTTGCATACATGGTCTTAGTTATGCATCATGGTTGCATACATGGTTTGGATATGCATTATGGTTGCATGTGTATATTGATGCATTGGTGCATGTGATTGTGAGTCGAGATTATATTCTAGTGATGAAGAATACTTGTCGCCTTCATGTCGAAGCGATGATAGAATACTTGCCGCTGTCATATTATAGCGATGAAGAATATTTGCCGCAAATATGTCGAAGCGAAGGATCATGTCGCTGTCATATTACTATTGCGAGGGATATTATGCCGCTAATATGTCGAAGCGAGGGGTATTAATGCCGCTGTCATGTAAACGCGAGGGGTATTATGCCACTGATATAATAAGACTGGAAATGGCCATTGATATACATGGAATGAGTGCATGTCATGACATACATTATTGGTATTATAATCAATTGATTATGAATGTGGTGCAGGGACAACCAAAGGGAGCTTCTAAATGTATTAAACGTAGGAAGTGAATCGTATTTACGGTTTATGCATTTGAATTACAATCATATTATTGTGAATATGGTTTATATACATGCTCATGGATTTGGGGTTGTTCCTGTAGGTACTTTTGGGCGGACGGGCTAAGGCGGTTGATGCGGTGAGCTAGTGAGGAATGCTTTTGGCATAACAGGCTTAATTCTTATGTATAGTCTCTACTCTAGGAGTAGTGTAAAGCTATAGGATTAACATTCAATTGGTTGGGAATGTAATTAATCCCTTTTGGAAGTTTTATTTTGGCCTGTAATCATAACAACTCAAGGCATCAACACGAACTTTATACTCTTTAGATGCATGTTAGCTCTAATTACGCCTTTAATCCGCACTTAAGGAACTAGGGTCCTTACATTAGTGGTATCAGAGCAGTGGTCAGAGAACCCAGGAACAATTGAAGGTTAGCCTTAGCATGGTTGGCTAGGTGTTTATATTTGGGCATGTTTATGCATGTGGCGCATATTTGTGTATACAATTGTTATACTAACATGCTTATTGTCATTCATATTATCTAACGGTGTAGCATATATATTGTTTGGAATTGTTGTTAACCCTTGTGTTACAGCATGGCGGCTATGAATTGGGGAACCTCAATGAAGAGGTGGGTGATATTGAAAGTGTTAATGCAAGCATAGCTCAGACAAATCATTTACCTCCACCGGCTGCGGGAGTGGAACCGGTGGCATAGTTGTTGTTGCCTGGGGAGCTTAGTTTGACACAATTTCTGACTTTCCACCCGCCCATGTTTGAGGGGACAGAGACAGGGGAAGAGGCCGAAGAGTGGCTAGAGAGACTGGAACAGATATTTGTGTCCGCTCCTTGTGCTAGGACGGCTTGGTTAAGGCTAGCGGAGTTCCAACTAGCAAAGAAATCTTCCATGTGGTGGAAGACGACTGTGATGGAGTTGAGGGCCCAAGGTATGGTGATTGACTGGACCGTATTTAGAACCCGGTTTCTAAACCGGTACTTCCCTGTTGCGGCTAGGCAAACTAAGGAGGATGAATTCACGAACCTGAAGCAAGGGAGCATGACAGTCTCGGACTATGCCATGCATTATTCATCATTGTTGAGGTATGTTCCCCATATCGCAACAAACGGGCATGCCAAGATGAGGCACATTCTGAAGCGGCGGCGACCGGAACTATTTGACCGGGTTATTTCCAACAACCCGACATCTTTTGATGATGCGCTTATTAGAGCGGAGTTGGCAGGGATAGGGGTGGGTGCTTATACTGATGCCGTGCCTCCACCAGTTCCATCACAAAGATCTACATCTGAGAATCTGAGGCCCCGAGGAGGATCTTTTAAGTCACGGGGGACTCCTTCTTTTTCCCGGTTTAGCGGAAAGCTGCCGCATAGCCGGAAGCAAGGAGACCGGAGGGCTGGTGCATCTACTTTTGGGGGACCAACTCAAGCTAGTAGAGTTGGAGATGTTAAGTGCCACTTTTGCGGAGGGCCACATTTGATGCGTGATTGTTCTGCGTGTTACATATGTGGCAAGCCGGGCCACATTGCTCGGCGTTGTCCCAATCGGGAAGGACAGATGGATCTTAGGGAAGGTCGAGGGAGGTTTTCTAGTGGGACTTTAAAGCAGAGGCAACCGATGGTGCCTCGACATATGGGAGGACAGGCGATGGGGCCACCTCAGCGACATGTCTATGCACTGACTAGGGAGCAGGCCGATGCAGCTCCAGAGGAGGTGATAGCTGGTACATGCCTCTTATTTACATATTCCGCCTTTATTTTGATAGACACGGGTGCTTTGCACTCCTTTGTGTCTGCGGACTTTGTGGAGAGACATCATTTGTGCACGTCTCTGTTACCCACGTCTCTATTGGTCTCGACACACACTGGAAGGAATGTTGTTGCTGATCAGTTTCTGATGGACTGCCTCATTTATTTTGAGGGCAACGAGATAAAGGCATTTGATCGTATTGGGTATGTCAGACTTCGATTGCATTGTAGGCATCGACATACTGAACAGATATCAGGCAGTAGTGGATTGTCGGCAGATGGCATTTCGGTTCAGATCTGGTATGGGGATTCAGTGGACTTTCTATGGGAACGGTACTCGTGCGAAGATTCCGTTGATCTAGGCAATCAAAATGTCCCAATTATTGGAACGTGGTCACACGTGCTATCTTATCTATGCCGTGGACACGACGGGAAAGAGTTAAGAGTTGAGGATGTGCCAGTGGTAGCAGAGTTTGCTGATGTGTTCCCGGAGGAGATTCCAGGTTTCCCACCGGCTAGAGAAGTCGAGTTTGGGATTGAATTATTATCGGGGACATCCGCTATTTCTCGTGCCCCTTACAGGATGGAACCAGTGGAGTTAAGGGAATTAAAGGAGCAGTTGCAGGAGCTCCTTGACAAAGGATATATACGCCCTAGCGTATCGCCTTGGGGCGCACAGGTTCTTTTTGTGAAGAAGAAGGATGGTTTGATGCGTTTGTGCATCGATTATCGGCAACTGAATAAGGCCACGGTAAAGAACAAGTATCCCCTCCCAAGGATTGATGATTTATTTGATCAGTTGCAGGGTACTAAGCTTTATAGCAAGATTGACTTGAGGTCAGGTTACCACCAGATTCGGGTAAGAGAGTAGGATGTTCAGAAGACAACGTTCCAGACTCGGTATGGGCACTACGAGTTCCTAGTTATGCCGTTCGGTGTGACGAACGCCCCGGCTGTCTTTATGAGCTTGATGAACAGAGTGTTTCAACCATATCTTGACCAGTTCGTCATTGTATTTATTGACGACATACTCATCTACTCTCGGAGCGAGGAAGAGCACGTGAAACACTTGAGGACAGTGCTCCAGATCCTCAGAGATCACCAGTTATATGCCAAGCAAGTGTGAGTTTTGGTTGAGCAGTGTAGTGTTTCTGGGGCATGCTATATCTAGCAATGGGATATCAGTGGATCCCAGGAAGATTGAGGCTGTGATGGAGTGGGCTGCACCCACTTCTGTGCCCGAGATACGGAGTTTTCTTGGTTTGGCTGGCTATTATCGATGCTTCATCGAAGGATTTTCTAAGATTGCTAAGCCATTGACTCAGTTGACTCAGAAGGGAATACCGTTTTATTGGTCTGAGGCTTGTGAGCAGAGCTTCCAAGAGTTGAAGCATCGATTGACGACGGCGCCGGTGTTGGTGATTCCCACGGAGAACAAGAGGTTTGTTCTATACACTGACGCATCGCTATAGGGCTTGGGATGTGTATTGATGCAAGATAAGCATGTGGTAGCTTATGCATTGAGACAGTTGAAGCCGCATGAGGCTAGGTACCCAGTCCATGATTTGGAATTGGCAGCTATTATCTTTGCCCTGAAGATTTGGAGGCATTAGTTGTACGGTACATCTTTTATCATATATACGGATCATAAGAGTCTGAAATTCTTGTTTACTCAGGCGGAATTGAATATGCGTCAGAGGAGGTGGATGGATTTGCTCAAGGACTATGACTGTGAAATAGAGTACCATCCGGGAAGAGCAAACTTGACGGCAGACACCTTGAGTCGGAAGGTAAAGAGCACTGCTGAGGACACCATGTGTTTGTCAGCTATGATGACTTCTTACTGCCATCTGGGCTATGATTTCGATGTGGATGCATCGCCGATATGGGTATCGACTTTATTGGCAGAGCCGGACATTTATGAGAATATCAGAAGAGCCCAGAAGACGGATGATGAGGTTCAAAGATGGTCATCATTGGCACTTCAAGGACAGCCATCAAAGTTCAGAGTGGCTGAGGATGGTTCTTTGAGACTCGGTAACCGATGGGTAGTTCCATGTACGCCGGAGTTGCGTAGAGGGATCTTGGAGCGAGCTCATAGTAGCCGATTCAGTATCCACACAGGAGGGAGAAAAATGTATAAGGACTTATGTGATCAGTTCTGGTGGAGACGGATGAAGCGTGATACGATCGCTTTTGTCAAGAGATGTTTGATTTGTCAGCAAGTTAAGGCAGAGAGGTAGAGACCTGGTGGCGAGCTTAGGAACTTAGAGATACCAGAGTGGAAGTGGGAGCACATATCTATGGACTTTGTGACCCACTTGCCGAGGACTACTTCGGGTTGTGATGCCATTTGGGTGATCATTGATAGGCTGACGAAGGTAGCTCACTTCATTCCCTACAGTATGACGTACACATACATGAGGATGTCTCAGTTGTATGTCCGGAACATAGTGAGACTACATGGGATTCCAGTGTCCATTATATCTGACAGAGATCCACGGTTCACATCTCATTTCTGGGGAGGGCTTCAGTCAAGCTTTGGGTACTGAGGTGAGGTTGAGCACGACATATCATCCCCAGACGGATGGTCAGACTGAGCGTACTATATAGACGCTCGAGGACATGCTACGAGCTTGTGTTTTATAGTTTGATGCCTCATGGCAAGATTCTTTGACCTTGGTAGAGTTCTCTTACAATAATAGCTACCAGGCGAGTATCCAGATGGCTCCGTTTGAGGCTCTGTATGGTCGGCATTGTAGGTCACCACTGTAATGGGATGACTTGACCAGTAAAGCAGTAGGAGGACCCGAACTGATTCGGGAAATGGAGGATAAGATAAAGGTTATCCGTCAGAAAATGAAGGCAGTCCAGGACAGGCAGGCAGCCTATGCAAATAAATGGTGGAGGCCGTTGGAGTTCCAGTTGGGAGACGGGGTCTTTTTGAAGATCTCACCTTTCAGAGGTGTGGTACGGTTTGGTATGTGTGTTAAATTGTCTCCGAGGTATGTGGGACCGTATAATGTGTTACAGCCTTCTGAGGTGCAGTTAGATTCTGATGTGTCCTAGGAGGAACGGCCAGTCAGGATTCTGGATAGGGCTGATCGCAGACTCCGGAACAAAGTGATACCGATGGTCAAGGTTCAGTGGGATCGCAGGGGTGTCGAGGAGGCCACGTGGGAGACGGAGCGGCATATGGTGCAGCACTACCCGAAACTATTTTCTGGTATGTGATTTATGTTTGGTTTCGTTCTGGGCAAGTGCATGCGATTTCGAGGGCGAAATCTTATAAGTAGGAGAGTATTGTGATATCCCCGAAATAATTAATTACAATTTGGGCATTAATTATGTTATGTGATTAATTTTGGTGATAATTAAATTATGTGTTAGAATTAATTATCTTAGTGAAATGCTTAGTCACATGGTAGGCGTGACCCGGTGGTGCATTTCAGGGTGCATGTTATGCATGTTGGGAAATTGGGGGTTATCATGGTTTAATTATGGTGGTTGATAATTATTTGGTAAAGCATGGATTTAATTGAGATTTTGGTGCATTTTGGTAAAATGCTTTTAAAATATCATGTTGGGGTATTTTACACATCATGCTAATTGTTGGGGTACAATTTTAATTAACCCCCTTTAACCCCACCTTACCCTCCTCACTTTACCAATCCCCAATTTCTCTCCCAACCCTAACCCTTTCTCCATTTTCGATTTTGGCATAAAAGTGGAAGGGAAATTCTTGCAAAAGCTTTGTTTGTGAGATTATTGGTATGATTTGGAGTCCTCAAGAGGTATGGATACCTCCATGGTGTTTTAATGGTGTTTTGTTTGGATTAGAAATGGTTTTGGAATTTTTGAAATGGGTTTGTTTTGGGTTGGTATGATTTTTGGTTGGGTGTAAGATTTTGGTTGTTTTAAAGTGTATTTTGAAGGTTTATGGTGTTTTTATGTTGTGGGGTTGATGGTATATTTGTTGGTGAAGTTGGGGAAGAAAACATGGTGTAAAATGGTTGATTTTTGTTGTTCAGACAGCGGCGATCGATCGCCCAAGAAATGGCGATCGATCTCACGCGGGCAGTAGATGATTGCTTTAGCTGGCGATCGATCGCCATCATGGGGCAATCGATCGGTGAGGCGAGCGATCGATCGCCTCAAAGATGGCGATCGATCGCCTAACGCCAGAATTTGGCATTCAAGGCTGCTGGACCTCGCGATCGATCGGGACTCCACAGCGATCGATCGCGAGATGCCAGAATGGTGTATTTTGATTATTTTGTGGGATTTTTGGTATTGGACTATTATTGGCTCCTAATATTGGTTTGTGTGAATTTGTAGAACCATCCCAGGTGGCAACACAGCCAAGGAGATAAAGTCCATCGACATCTCCATTCTGGAACAAAGGTACGTAGTGAGACGTACGGGCATCGGACGGTAAAAACATATTTATTACGCATTGAATTGGTTATGCATTATGGTTGCATACATGGTCTTAGTTATGCATTATGGTTGCATACATGGTTTGGATATGCATTATGGTTGCATGTGTATATTGGATGCATTGGTGCATGTGATTGTGAGTCGAGATTATATTCCAGTGATGAAGAATACTTGACGCCTTCATATCGAAGCGATGATAGAATACTTGCCGCTGTCATATTATAGCGATGAAGAATATTTGCCGTAAATATGTCGAAGCTAAGGATCATGCCGCTGTCATATTACTATTGCGAGGGATATTATGCCGCTAATATGTCTAAGCGAGGGGTATTAATGCCATGTAAACGCGAGGGGTATTATGCCACTGATATAACAAGACTGGAAATGGTCATTGGTATACATGGAATGAGTGCATGTCAATACATACATTATTGGTATTATAATCCATTGATTATGAATATGGTACAGGGACAACCAAAAGGATCTTTTAAATGTATTAATCGTAGGAAGTGAATCGTATTTACGGTTTATGCATTTGAATTACAATCATATTATTGTGAATATGGTTTATATACATGCTCATGGATTTGGGGTTGTTCCTGTAGGTACTTTTGGGCGGACAGGCTAAGGCGGGTTGACGCGGTGAGCTAGTGAGGAGTGCTTTTGGCATAGCAGGCTTAATTCTTTTGTATAGTCTCTACTCTAGGAGTAGTGTAAAGCTATAGGATTAACATTCAATTGGTTGGGAATGTAATTAATCCATTTTGGAAGTTTTATTTTGGCCTGTAATCATAACAGCTCAATGCATCAAGACAAACTTTATACTCTTTAGATGCATGTTAGCTCTAATTACGCCTTTAATCCGCACTTAAGGAACTAGGGTCATTACAGTCGCGATCGATCGCGGCCCTTGTTGTTGTGTTTTTTTTTAAATGTTGGAAAATGTCGGGATTTTGGAATCGAGGTTTAATTAGCCGATTTCCGGGGCAATGTCTACATTCCAATGAGAATGCTATACCTTTAAAAAGGAATGATTGGAGCCAAATTTTAATAATAAAATGGAATACTCGGTTGAGTAATTGGTTAACCTTTAAACTTGCAAAATGGAATATTTTGGGTATTATGCATGCTTAACCCGGGGTCTTTTAAAATGGTAAATCGTCGTGGATTGACGATATATATACTTTTGAAGGTTGTAAACGTGCTTGGGCACGTGGTTGCATGCTTTTGTTTGATGGTGAGTTATTTGTGTGTTAGCACATAATTCATCGGGCCGTGGCACTCATTCAAGGTAGACTCGAACTACGGAATTATATGGTATGTATGACGTGCGAGCATAGCCCTTTATTATAATTGCAATTGTTGAGTGCATGGTACACTGTATTGCAATGAATGTATATGGAAATGCATAGTATATGGTATTAGCAATAAACGGACATTGAAATGCATGGTTTACGGTAATTGCTACAATGGATATATGTGCATTGGGAATTATATGGTGCCGCTTTTGAGCGAGCAATGATTGAGATGTTGTCGCCTTTGAGCGAACATCGGTTGGGACGCCAAATGCTGTTGAGCATGCGTGAGAATGAAATGCCGCTATTGTAGAGCGAGCAATGAAATAGAACTATGGAACCATAAGTGAGATATATGGAATACTTGTAATCATTGTTTAATGATTTGATATTATTGATTATGATACCGGTATGTGGCAAATGAAATTGTTAATCAATGTAATGATTAACTGGCATTTGGAAATTTGATGGTTTGAGTTATTTTGAGAACAGGGACTGTGCAAGGAATCCCGGATGAGGATGATACCATCCAGGGAGCATCCTTTATATTTCATAGCATTTACATTTTTGTAAATAATGAATTGTGTTATTGTGATTATTGGATTTGGGATATTGGTATGCTCACCCCGTGTGGGGGCTGTCTCT
Source organism: Haberlea rhodopensis (assembly GCA_907163345.1). NCBI lineage: Eukaryota > Viridiplantae > Streptophyta > Magnoliopsida > Lamiales > Gesneriaceae > Haberlea > Haberlea rhodopensis. The sequence goes on from CAJQUN010000569.1 coordinate 22,230, forward strand.
GTTGGGGCAGGTTATTAGGTACATCGATGGCTTGGAGTCGAGCTCGAGCTTTGGATTTGAGGTGCTTCCAGGGTTGAGGTACCAGCGACAGTATTGAGCATGATACTTTATACATTAGATACACGCATACTTATTCGGTGCTCGCATGTGAGCAGTATTACGTGTATATGGATTGTATAAAGAAGGCAAGGGCCTTTCTCTTTTCATTTATGTGTTGCATGCAATTAATTATGAATTGCAAAATGAATTGAGAGCATGTTGGTGTATGTATAAAGGTGCATGTTATGTTTATGGATTATGTTGGGGAAAGTTTAGACATTATACGATTAATGTAAAGGAATTTTATGATAATATTTCATGCTAGAGTTGCATGTAATCTCTTTCCCCTTGATAACATGATTGTATGCACTAATGACAAGGGTTAATACACTAATAACGAGTTAAGGGCACGGGGGTCCTTACGGGAATTTAAATGGAAATTTCGAAAATCCTTGAGAAGAGAAGGAGGAGGACTTTGTTTCAAAGAGAGAGAAAGATCTTTGCATGACTTTTTTAAAAAAAAATCCAAATCTGAAACTAAAGTGGTGGGCGTGAATTTCATGGAGGAAATGGGGAAATATTTTAATGTTTAATGTGTAGTGGACTCCATGTGTCAATACCTCACTAAATTGCAAGATTAATGATTCAAAATCACGTATTAAACATGAGTTAAATTAATTAGTGGCATGTGTTCTTCAAGTGCCATGTGATCATGCACATGCTTATGCACTAAACACATGTTCCACTAGTTGCTTGACTCATCGTAGTCCAGCACACATTAATTCAAAGTCTATACTTTTAATTATCCGGGTTGCTTAATCATCGTTAATCCAGATTAATTAGCATCGGGGTCTTACATTTTCTCCCTCGTTCCTTCATTAATGAAATTGTTTCTTGAACTTCCCTACAGCTTCATCGTCTTCACTTCATTCATGGAAAAAAGGGGATGTGGGTTTCTCTTTGGTCATGTGCTCCACTTCATTTAGGGGTGTTCACTGGTTCGGTTAATCGACTGAATCGGGCCGAACCAAAAAAGTTCGGTTCGGTTTTCGGGTTTTTTTAAAAAAAGTTCGATTTTCGGCCGAAAACCGAAATCTAAAAAAAAAAATTTGAAATATTTTTTTTATGGTTTAAATATTTTTTAATTGGTTTAACTCCTGATTGTATTAATAAGAACTCGTAATTAACAACGCGTTTCAAATATAATATAATTTATTTTGTTGTCTCATTTAAACTCAATTTTTTGTATTAAATAGTTTTAAAATAATATTAGAAGTTTAAAATTAAAAGGTCAAAGGTTCAGAATTCATTTGAATCCAATGAATGATGCATTAGTGTTTGTATTTACGTTGATTTTTATCAATTAATCATACAATTTCAAAAAAAAAAATGAAAAATTCGAAAGAAAATTAAAAATTCAAAAAAAAAAAAAACTATGGTTCGAACCGAAATCGAAACAAAGAAGTTTGGTTAAACCGAAACCGAACCGAACAATTTCGGTTCGATTTTCAATTTTGAAATTTCAAAACTGAAATTTCGGTTCGGTTCCGTTCAAACCGAACCGAACGAACACCCATAACTTCATCTCCCTTATATATATATATATATATATATATATATATATATATATATATATATATATATATATATATATATATATATATACTTCCTTCGTTTCTAGCAGCACACCCCTAATTTCTTCATCGGCTGCTTCTTCTTCTTGTCTCCGGTGGGTGGCAATCTGGGTTGCGACGGCTAGTTTGTTGGAGTCCAGCATTTGCTTGTTCAAGAGGTGTCTGCGGCGTTTCTCAAGCGACAACGCTAGGGTTTCTTTATGATTTCTCCACAGCGTTTGATGTCCTTTTTCCATCCCAATATTATTTTTTCCCAGTCGTTGGAATCGGGATGTACACGGATCTAAGTTTCTTTGGAAAAATGGGTTGCAGCGGCGAAGAGTGTTTCCTTGCCGCTGTTGCTCGGATCTGAGCAAATGGCGGTGAGGTCGTGTGAGACGGGGAGGACATCGGTGGAAGGCCGGTGGCTGATTTGTTTTTTATTTTGTAATTTTCTTTGGTTGGATGTTGAAGTTTTCAGTTGGGGATTTTCATTCGCCAGTAACTTCAAGCGGCGGCGACATCAGCTGGTTCGACCTCGCGGCAATTGGGTTCGTGCGGTGGCTGGTTTGTACTGAAGATAACGCATGACAAATCTGGGTTGCTGGCTGCGGAGGGGTTTGGTGAGGCGGGCTACTGCTATGGAGCGCATGAGGTATTAGTCGGTGCTGACTGTTGAAGGCCTAGCCGCCGATGGTGAGTTGGGGGAAGCAACAACTTACCGACGGCTAGGGTTTGCTCCTTATACCTAAGTTTTTCTTATTATGCTCCAATACCAACTATGGATTTGAGAAATTGATATTTTGATTCATTTCCTGTTGTTGTAATTGTAATGCTAATACAGCCAAATACATAGAAAAATACAAAGATAAAACATTGAAACATGTTTCTCTATTTTACTCCTTAAAATAAGGAGGAACATTTCAACACCGGATACATCTTCGACATTTTTAATAGATCTTCACCCTTTAAAAATGATCTCAACGAGAATTGCGTTTCAAATTTTCAATGCGCTTCATAATACACACTTTACTCACATCATTTTGATTAATAAACTGCAAGCATCAAGTCAATGAATTGAAAATATAGAAAAGGAACGCACACGTATAAATACATACTAATTATCATAATGAAAAAGTTAATTGCGTCTCAAAGAGCTATTATCGTATTTGTTTGATAAAATAATTGAGTTCACCAATTGTGCGTGTACATAGATATCATATCTTCTCACACCACTTATAATATAATCTTTTTTTCGTTTACTATTTGCGTTACGCATAGAAATATTATTAAAAATACGTTCAAATTAAAACAAATGTAAAATGAAACATACAATAAATTTGTAAAATCTACTTATTAGGGTAGTATCGTTCCAAAACTTGTTAGCTAGTATTTTCGTGTGTAAATAGATAAACATAACCATAATTCTCTAAAAATATAAATTTAAACTTCCAAAATTATGAACTTAAGAAATCATTAATTGATATATCCTTATGCATACAAAGCATTATCGATTTAATTCTTCTAATCATAGCACACCTATTTAGGTTCAAGAGGAAGACATTCAAACATCAATCATCTGCACGCTTAATCCTCATCTTCCGTCTCTTCATCATCCTCGTTATTTTCTCCATACCTCCATCCCTCAATTAAGTTATCTAGTTCCTCCTCAGTCTCTTCGCTATCTTCTTCATCATACATTTCATCTTTAACGTGCCAAGGTTTTTTCACCACATTCAGGTTGGCAGAAGTCGTGGTAGAAGTTTTGCGCTTAGAAACTTTTGAAGGAGGCATCTTCAAACTTGGTTTTAGCCTACTTTGCTTCTGAACTTTGCCGTTGCCTTGTTTTCCAGCATACGCTTCTTGATCACTCCCTTCATCTATATCATTTTCAGTATTGGTGTGCGCATTGTTTTTTGCATTGTCATCCGCAAAATGGCCTGGATGCTCTCGTCTCAAATGAAGATTCAGCTTGTACTCATGGATGTAGGCCTTCTCACAACCTTCATACGGACAGGCATATGGGCGGTCTGATGATGCAGGTCCAGAAGCTCCAGTGTTTGATTTTGAAGTTTTCACTGGCTTCTCCACTGGTGGCGTGTATTTGACGACATCTAGGCCATTCTGTGTAAATTGCCAGAGTTCAAACTATTTACATGTTGCAGGGAAGAGATAAATCACATGCCAGAACTGTTCAGTATATAAATCACACGTAGAAAACCTTTCTATACATCCCCGTCAAACTCAGATGTTAAGGAATCAGGTCCATTAATCTCTTTCCCAATATTGCAACAGAGAGAAGTTAGTAGTGTTCAACGCGAAAAGAAGAAATGATGTGAATTTCTGATGATACCCATTACATTTTGAGTTCACAAGAACCTCTATCGAGCATCGACCACAAAAAAAGAGGGGTATTCATTTTGGTACTTAAACAATACCCGTCACATTATGAAGTTCACAAGAACCTTTATCTAAATCATGAACAGTAAGGCTTATATCATTTTTTACCCTTTATTTGTGCTCCCAAATCAGTTGGGGCACTCTAATTCCTCCCTAACCAAGGTTAGTCTCTAATGTTAGCAATTGGTCTCCCTCCATTTCAAAATTTATAGCCGGGGAACAAAATATATTTGATTTTGGAATGGGACTATAACTGATTTGATGGGTGGATCAGGACATTCCAAATGAATTCGTGAACATATAAGGGATACAAAATAAACGAGTACCACAAAATTTGACTTGTAAAAACATTTTACTAACCCTCCATAGGATGAAGCAGACTTTTGGACATAGGTGCAAAAACTGATCATCCCTTAACTCTGAGATAATTCGAGGCTGCTTACTAATTGAAGTTCTACCAAAACAAATCACATTTCTGACCTCTTAAGGGTTGCCCAAACAAACCAGACCATCAGTTTGGGATTGTCTTTGATAGTATTTTTCAGCCACTACAACCACATCGAATCCAAGTGAGGGAACATTACGTGAGAGCTAAAAATAACAGAAGTAAGCAGCTATAAGCCTCATGTGCTCATTCAATTTCTCTGCACAAACCCACGTAACAAAAATCCAATGCTTGAATCTTACGAATGTCTTGCCCCGCAAATGATCTTTTAAGTCCTATATTATAAAGAGGAAAATAGGTGACCTTTAACCATTGAAAATCAGAAAATCTACACCAATTCGTCTCAGCAGCTCAATTAACTTTGTCTCTCTCAGATGGCTTTGGAGGAAAAGGTATAGAGAACACATACTCCTCTTCAAGCATTTTAATGCATTTGTTTTAAAAAAATTATCAAGTACAATTAACAAGAAAAACGATCTTTAAAGTCAGCTAACTTTCTTTTTTATCATATTGACATGCCTTGGGCTTCAAATACTTCACCTCGAACATACAAATAATTGTTTCATAATGACATAGAATGTAATGACCCAGTTATATCTTAAAAAAGGAAAACTCGACGACCTTTGTTTTTCTGATCCTATGCTTGGGCTTGCAGAGTTTATTATTATAGTTTTTTAGATAAAAAATTATAGTTCGATATTTCATTTCAGTCCCTCAAGTATGCCATTGCATCAAATCCAGATTTGACCCTCTTAAAGATTCATCAGTTTTAGTGCTTCATGTTTCTAAAATCAAACAAGTTAGAATCCCATGGCTGTTTGTTTTTAACAAAAAGTCAATGAAGCGATAAAATTCCGGTGATTTTGGAATCATTAGGAACCAAAACCAATCTATATGGAACCAGGATAACCAGAAGTGACTCTGTTAGGTACCAACAAACAAGGACTAATAAAACTTGAAAAGAATATGGAAAATGTATCACCTTCTCGTGATGAGAAGCAATGTGATTCTTTAGCTTGTACTCATGTGCATATCGTTTTCCACATTCAGAATATGGGCAAAGATGATAGTTCTCCTGTGAATGTGTTTTCATGTGTGACCTTAGATTGAAATCCAGAGAGAATGCCTGAATAATATTAGTTCACAGCATCAGAATCAAGCAAGGTGCAACAGACTATTAGGAAGAGAAACAATTAGAATATCAGATTTATATGTAGTAGAAGACGGCCACAAGTATCACCGTCTACAACAAAATGGCATCTTTGCAAAGAATTAAACTAATGCATGTAATGATATGATTAATCGCTGGCTACAAAGAGGACCATGGTGTATGCATGCGGACGTGGGGGAAGCGGGTTTTTACATGATATCCTCCTAGAGGATATTACTCACCTTACCACAGCCTTCATGGGGACACACAAAATCTCTCTCCCCGGTATGAATTAAAAAATGCCTCTTTAGTTTCGAACTATCCAAAAATTTCTGCAAATAAAACTTATTTAATATGAAAGGAAGACTCTCAAATATGAAATGCGACAAAAAATTAAATGTATGTTACTTTTCCACAATTCTCATAATGGCAAATATATTGTCTCTCTCCATGAATGTGAGAATGCTTCCTCAAAGCTCCAGCATCAATAAATGTCTTTCCACAACCCTCGTAGCTACAAAGAAACAGAACTTCTGTCGTTTGTTCAGGTTCGGGCTCTACTACTTCTGGCTCTTTTAATTTGTCTTTTGTCGCCTCTAATGTTGTCTCTAAAAACAGAACACTTTTCATGGGTCAGATTTAGCCACTCGCTCACAGTAAACTATAATTTATAGCCGTGTGGAATTAGGAAAGAGCAAAATTGACATCAGCGTTTAGCTCTAAAGCAAAATAAACAAATGGAAATCAAGCATCACATAATCCCACTGACCTGCTTCAGTAATTTCTTACTGGAATTTACTTAGATGTCTACTATGCAACTGATATGACAAATATGTTTGAGATATGTGAAATTATACTAGCTTGGTGTACCCAAATAGTATCTTATGAAGAAGGCCAGATATAAGTTGGAAGCTCAAGAGTTGGTCTGATGTTCCATAATAAGATTGTCAACTGTTTTCACAATCATCTTCAGGAAATAAAAAATAACAGCATTAGTAGTAACCTATATCCACTATACAAGAATGCTGTTTCAGACAAAACATTAACTCAATTGGTTTACCAAGAATGAAATATTGACAATAACTGTGCATCAAATCATCCAAATGAACATTTGTTTTAGTTTACTTCCGTCACACCTGCTAATAGCAGAACAATCAAGCCCACCATCTTCAACAGCAATATTAAACATCCCAGTGCACTCTTCACTGGATGGTTTCAATAACATCTCTATACGAGCTTAATCAAGTTTGCGGGTAGCAGTATTTATTAGATCTCTCCTGTCAACATAATAAAATATGCATAAAAAATAAAAATTATCTCTCCATCATGATTCTTCCATTTTTGGCTTAAGAAGAATTTTTCACATCAATTGTTTCTTTTTCTATTTCCTTCTTTTATTTCGTCTGAAGTTCCCTGCATCAATCAGTTTTCAATTTGTGTAAAAATATTCATAAATGAAATAAAATTATTATTTCGACCAGTTTGTTTCTATTTTGATCCTGCTGCCTGAAGTCAAATCTTGGACACTATTTCTCTCGTAAGTTTTAAACAGACTGAATAATGTTTAGTTACAAATTACTAAGCCCCCCTCAATATCTCTAGAACATTAAATCATTTCTTGACCTTTTTGTTTTCTATTTTGATGGCTGAAGTCAAATCTTGTGCATTGTTTCTCTCATCAATAAAGTCGGAATCCTATTCAAATATTTTTTCTTACAAATCATTGAGTCTCCTGTATATCCTCCCTAACAAAGTAGCAGCAACTCAAGGGTGAAATCAAACAAAAGCATAGGAAATAAGCACCAGATAGAGATAATATGGCACGCCTAAAGAAAGAAAATTAACACGATCACAAATAATTACACCTAAACCGATTCCATGAAAAACCAAAAGCCTATCTGTGATGACCAGGGATTATAGATGTTAATCCTGGAGTATTAATAACCCCTAAAGTGGTTTTACGTGGCGATTTGGAGTTTAATCGTGGTGTTGGGCCTTCTGGGCTCGTTTATTTGGGTAGTTGGGATCGTTGGATCCCGAGGTTGAGATTGTATTCTCATTTGGGTGAAAAACCTATGAGTTGGGTTTTTAATGTGACTCGAGATCTGGGGTGCTTGTGTGGGCACCGGTAGGGGGGTTTTGAGGTTAGAGATAGAGTTTTTGAAAACAGATGATTTTTAATGAATCATGATGTATTTGTGGGGCTATTAGTATTTCGGGGTATTTTTGCTATAAATACCAGTTGAACCCGAGATTTTAATTTTTAAAATCATTTCAGCTCCACCTTTCCCATCTCTTTCTCTCTCCCCGTCGGCCCCCGATTTTTCCCCCAGCCCCGCGCGTAAAAACGCCGCGCCCGCCACCGTTCGGCCGCCGTTCGGCGCGTCCGACCCACCGTTGGATTCGTCTCTCCGAGGCGCAGCTTTCCACACAGGCAATTCGAATTTTGGTCGCGATTTGAGTTCGGATATTTGCTGGAAAGCGCCGATCCCAAATTTTTAGGGTTCTTCGATTTTCGTCCGATTTCCTTCCGATCTTCGTATGGGTAACCTTCCTTACCCCTTTTTCGTCCCTCTCATGTAATTCCCTGCTAAATTTGGTGGTATTGTGTTCGAATTTAAGGATTTGTGTTCGAATTTAAGGATTTGGTTCGAATGTAGGGCATTGAGTTCGAATTTTGGGGGTTTTGGCAGGGGGCGATGATTCTTGTTGTTAATCGTTTATTACATGTTTTAGATGTATTATGGTGCTTGGTTGGGTTCGAATTGTGATGATAGGGTTCGAATTATTGAAGGTGTTCTTGAGCAATTTTTCGATATGTCGCATTCGTTTTCCCTCCCTGCATGTGCCTTGTCCCGGGTCTTTTAAATGATTTATTGTCGTGTGTTGACAATATTTTGGGGGTTATGGATGTGCTTGAGCATGGGTTACATGTTCGTAAATAATTGTGTATTATTTATCGTGTTAGCACATCGTTCCTCGGGGCATGGAACTCGAGCAAGGTTTGGCTCGGACTTCGAGGATTTAAGGTACGTTTAGCGTACGAGCATGTCTTTAATTTATATCTTTGCAAGTGTGATTCATGATATATATATATATAGGTGACAACCTATAGGATAAAGGAAATAAAACTTTATTGTTATTTGTTTAACGTGAGGAAATACATGTTGCCGCTATGAAGCGAGCAAAGGACGAAATGTGGCATTTGACTAGATATCCAAGATATCTATATTCCATTCCCTATTATTATGAGTAGGAACAGAGACGTAAGTTAATCAAGGAGTTGATTAATTGGTAATGGAAGTTAAGGAAATCTCTACATGATATCTAGAATTACAATAATTCTTTGATAAAGAAAATGTAATGAGATATTGTTAATTTGGAACTGGCTAGGGTTAACCAATGTGATGATTAACTGCATATTCAGGATTTGATGATTTATCTGTTTTGAGAACAGGGATATTACAGGGGTACGCTAGGATGAGGATGATACCATCCAGGAAGTGTCACATATGTTCCACAATATTTACATTTTTTTGTAAATTATGTATTATGTCATTATGATTATGAAATTGTGGAATTGGTATGCTCACCCCGTGTGGGGGCTGTCTCTGTTGGGACAGGTGAACAGGTACATCGATGGCTTTGGAGTTGAACTCGAGCTGTTGATAGGACGTACTCCCAGGATCGTGGTACCAGGGTTTGATGGAGCACGGTATCGTATAGAGTACTTATATACACCCAAGGTTTATATACACATTTATGATGCTCGCATGTGAGCACGGTTATACTTGTATATGGGTTGTATATAAAGACATGAGCCTTTCTCTCTTTCATTTTATATTGCATGCAATTAAGGGTAGAATTGCTAATGATATGAGAGTCATTGGTGTATTATGTGGGTGTTGAAACCCACTTTTGTTGTCATATGTGTGGTGTCTTCCCTGGCTGGGAATTTACTTGGTATTGCTGTATTCTGATGAGTATTATGTTTTCCCTGGCCGGGAATTATGTTATGTGTTGTGCTTTTATTTCGGGATAGCTCTATTTGTGGGGAGACTCTGCCCAAATTTTTATAAAAGTCCACAATGTAAAAGGTGGCACAAAGGGGATGGTAATGGGCGATCTTTATGAATCTAATTGTTGTTAGGCTGATGATCTTATAACATTGGGTATTAAAGAAAATTTTATAATTGCCATTCAATGGTAAAGTATCAACTGAGCTTCCCGATTGACTTTTTATTGAAAGCATGTGCCACACATAATGATTAATACACTAATCAGGGTTAAGTATACGGGGTCCTTACATTAGTGGTATCAGAGCAGTGGTTGCTCATTGGGGCTGTTGAGGGCCTAGGAAGTTATTGATAGCGCATATTTATGATGATGATTATGATAAGTAAGTTTATGATGATGTTTATGATGAGTAAAGATGATATGATGTTTATGATGAGTAGAGATGATATGATGTTTATGATGATGATTATGATGAATAAGTTTATAATGATGATGTTTATATGATGTTTATATAATGATGCGATGTTATTTGTGGTAAGATGCCACGGGGTAAGATGCCCCACATGGTAAGAGGCCATGCGATGTTATTTGTGGTAAGATGCCATAAGATGTTATTACACTATGATGTTAATCAATTACGTTAAGATCTAATGATTATGATGATTAGCGATGGTTCATTCCGCTGTGTCGATGATCCATCTCTTTGTGATTATTGGCGATGACTTATGCCGCCGGATATGTTGATAGCGATGCCTCATTCCGCTATTATGTGGATTTACGATGACTCGTTCTTTTATAATGATTGGCGATGATTTATGCCGCCGGATATGTTGATAGCGATGCCTCATTCCGCTATTATGTGGATTTACGATGACTCATTCTTTTATGAGGATTGGCGATGATTTATGCCGCCGGATATGTTGATAGCGATGCCTCATTCCGCTATTATGTGGATTTACGATGACTCATTCTTTTATGAGGATTGGCGATGATTTATGTCGCCGGATATGTTGATAGCGATGCCTCTTTCCGCTATTATGTGGACGATGATTCATGCTCAGGTGTATAGCGAGGTTTCATGCCACTTATTATATGACGAGGTATCATGCCGTCGATTCTATAGCGATGGATTGTGCCGCTATGTACTCAGCACAGGATTATGCCGCCTTCGAGCGATGAGTGCTGATTTCGCACTATTATCGAGCGACGGAGACAGGTATGCCGCTATCTTGTTAGCGATGAGGTATGGGATATTGCTATTCTATTAGCATTATTATAGCTGGCATGCGTTGATATGCATGTTTTATTTTGACTATTTTACTAGCATGGTGATGGATGACATAAGTTGATGTACATGGACCGTCACGAGTTGACTAGGTCATTTAGATGTCATTGTTGACATGTATCGTCACTAGTTGACGATGCCTTAGATGCCATGAGTGGGCATGTATCGTCACGGAATGACGATGACGATGGTGTAGGAGATGTCTTATTAGGCATGCATCATCGTTACGATGAACAATACGTTGAGTATACGTATTCAGTTGTATGCCTTGGGTGCCAGTGCCGAGCACCAGGTGGTGTCTATGTCACCGGTCGACGTGACCCTTTTACCGAGCGGGTTGCTCGAGAAATGGATGGACGCGCTGTACATGTGATTGTACCGCAGCATATGATTGAGGTGATCATATTACGAGTGGTGGTACCCTTGGGGTATGCTCGTTGGAATGGCTTTTTGGCCATGTTTTTGACGACAGGAGTAATCATGGAGGAAATTACTCGCTTTCTGTCGATGTGACATGTGGTAGACATGGTCACACCACCCTTGAGGGTGTAGAGTGGGTCCTAAGGGAGTAGGATCAGGTTATGTTAAGTACATAGGGACATTGGAGTGTCCAGGGTGTATCGGCATTAGAGGAAGGTTGGGTAAAGACCCACTACTCTATTGATCTTCTTCCCATGGTACGGTATGCCATGTGGAAACGTCCGTCTTATTAGTAGGTTTGAGGTGAACCTAGAGAGGCAGCGACTAGTTTGTCTGCCGCGTGTGTGCAGCACCATGAGGGGCTTGCTAGAGCCGTTATACTGCTCGTTGGAACCAAATTTGGCAAATCGTAAGGTGATACGATGTGGATTGTGGTGGACTCTAGTAGTACCACGTCATTGAGGTTGAGGTTGTGCATGCCTCACTGAAACATATATACGTTTATGTTTAATCTTGGTGAGACTTGTCTGGGACAGCTCATGATGTTGGAGTACCAACAAGAGAGTCATCAGGTCGTTATTGACTCGATCTGAGGGAACCCATGTATTTGGGATACAATGGGTGCTATTGTATCCAATTTTTCCGAACGATGGTTCGAGACTTGTGGATCTCGAGTTCGATGGCACTTCCCTTGTGGGGAAGGAGGTAGTATTATACCTAATTGGGAATGACTCAGAACTGACGGTTGTGTTTGGGACTTAGGGGTATGTGGCAGATACCTGAGTCAAGTGCATTGAGTATGCATGTAATGTCTGTGCTTAGGCAGGTATACCGGTGAGTATACGGATGCCAGTTATTGATTTCCTTTTTGACAAGTATAGAGTTATGCTATTTTTGGATGGTTAAATCTCTGATGAGAGATGTGGAACACCTTGAGATTGGGAATCTCCATGGCACGATAATTATGAGGAATAATCGTGAAGTTAGTTGACTCCCTTTGAGGAGGGATTATCTTATGTGGGTTAAGGTATTTCCTTATTGGTGTTTTCCTCCGAGTTATGCGATGGCCTTCCCAAGTTTGGATTGTTAAATCCTAGGATTATCAAGGGATGGCAGGAATTCGGATTGGTTGGGTGTCGCTGTCGACACAAGCGTTGAGGATGCAATGGGTTTATTGCATGTCCTTTCAGAATTTTAAACTCTGTGGAGTCTCGGTTGTTCATTTATGATCAGGATATGATTCTTGGAACATCCGGAGGTGGACATCTTGTGAGATGTCTTTTGTGTGAATCTGTGGCCGTGAGTTGCCCAATTTGAGTTGCAATGATGCGACTGCTCCTTCGATAGAGGAGGTTTGAAAGTGGAAACCAGGTTTGGTATGTGTACACCGTGGTATACTACTGTTTCCCTCGTAACGATGTATGTTAGACATCGTGAGTCATGATAAGAGATGTCATTGAATGATATCTACGATGGAATCGGGAGCGATTCGAATCCTCGCAGTTTCAGTTGACTAACTGCTTTTGGATGATTAGCGTTGAGTTGTGCTGACGCTCTTTGACGTTATGATAGATTTGGAAGTCTATTCCACTCCAGAGTTTGACACGAGGTCAACGTTCTCACGGTTGAGGTGTCATTCAGGATACGTTCTTACTAGTTGTATTAGAACTAAGGATGACTGTCCGATCTACAGTCGTAAGTATTGGTTGTTTTGCAGTCATGAGAGACTGACTTTTGGGATGAACCGCATCGAGGTACGTTTTGCCTCTTGGGTGATATGTTGGTCTTGGTATGTCGCTCTGTTTCAGAGTTTGATGTGAGATAAGTATCCTCGCGTTTATTAAGACGACTCTGATATGGTCAAGAATCGAGGTTATGGCTTCATGTTGTTGTGTAGCCTGGGTGTTACGTATTACACCGGTGCTAATTTCGAGGACGAAATTCTTTTAGTGGGGGATATTGTGATGACCAGGGATTATAGATGTTAATCCTGGAGTATTAATAACCCCTAAAGTGGTTTTACGTGGCGATTTGGAGTTTAATCGTGGTGTTGGGCCTTCTGGGCTCGTTTATTTGGGTAGTTGGGATCGTTGGATCCCGAGGTTGAGATTGTATTCTCATTTGGGTGAAAAACCTATGAGTTGGGTTTTTAGTGTGACTCGGGATCTGGGGTGCTTGTGTGGGCACCGGTAGGGGGGTTTTGAGGTTAGAGAGAGTGTTTTTGAAAACAGATGATTTTTAATGAATCATGATGTATTTGTGGGGCTATTAGTATTTCGGGGTATTTTTGCTATAAATACCAGTTGAACCCGAGATTTTAATTTTTAAAATCATTTCAGCTCCACCTTTCCCATCTCTTTCTCTCTCCCCGTCGGCCCCCGATTTTTCCCCCAGCCCCGCGCGTAAAAACGCCTCGCCCGCCACCGTCCGGCCGCCGTTCGGCGCGTCCGACCCACCGTTGGATTCGTCTCTCCGAGGCGCAGCTTTCCACACCAGCAATTCGAAGTTTAGTCGCGATTTGAGTTCGGATTTTTGCTGGAAAGCGCCGATCCCCAATTTTTAGGGTTCTTCGATTTTCGTCCGATTTCCTTCCGATCTTCGTATGGGTAACCTTCCTTACCCCTTTTTCGTCCCTCTCATGTAATTCCCTGCTAAATTTGGTTGTATTGTGTTCGAATTTAAGGATTTGTGTTCGAATTTAAGGATTGGGTTCGAATTTTGGGGGTTTTGGCAGGGGGCGATGATTCTTGTTGTTAATCGTTTATTACATGTTTTAGATGTATTATGGTGCTTGGTTGGGTTCGAATTGTGATGATAGGGTTCGAATTATTGAAGGTGTTCTTGAGCAATTTTTCGATATGTCGCATTCGTTTTCCCTCCCTGCATGTGCCCTGCCCCGGGTCTTTTAAATGATTTATTGTCGTGTGTTGACAATATTTTGGGGGTTATGGATGTGCTTGAGCATGGGTTACATGTTCGTAAATAATTGTGTATTATTTATCGTGTTAGCACATCGTTCCTCGGGGCATGGAACTCGAGCAAGGTTTGGCTCGGACTTCGAGGATTTAAGGTACGTTTAGCGTACGAGCATGTCTTTAATTTATATCTTTGCAAGTGTGATGCATGATATATATATATATATATAGGTGACAACCTATAGGATAAAGGAAATAAAACTTAATTGTTATTTGTTTAACGTGAGGAAATACATGTTGCCGCTATGAAGCGAGCAAAGGACGAAATGTGGCATTTGACTAGATATCCAAGATATCTATATTCCATTCCCTATTATTATGAGTAGGAACAGAGACGTAAGTTAATCAAGGAGTTGATTAATTGGTAATGGAAGTTAAGGAAATCTCTACATGATATCTAGAATTACGATAATTCTTTGATAAAGAAAATGTAATGAGATATTGTTAATTTGGAACTGGCTAGGGTTAACCAATGTGATGATTAACTGCATATTCAGGATTTGATGATTTATCTGTTTTGAGAACAGGGATATTACAGGGGTACGCTAGGATGAGGATGATACCATCCAGGAAGTGTCACATATGTTCCACAATATTTACATTTTTTTGTAAATTATGTATTATGTCATTATGATTATGAAATTGTGGAATTGGTATGCTCACCCCGTGTGGAGGCTGTCTCTGTTGGGACAGGTGCACAGGTACATCGATGGCTTTGGAGTTGAGCTCGAGCTGTTGATAGGACGTACTCCCAGGATCGTGGTACCAGGGCTTGATGGAGCACGGTATCGTATAGAGTACTTATATACACCCGAGGTTTATATACACATTTATGATGCTCGCATGTGAGCACGGTTATACTTGTATATGGGTTGTATATAAAGACATGAGCCTTTCTCTCTTTCATTTTATATTGCATGCAATTAAGGGTAGAATTGCTAATGATATGAGAGTCATTGGTGTATTATGTGGGTGTTGAAACCCACTTTTGTTGTCATATGTGTGGTGTCTTCCCTGGCTGGGAATTTACTTGGTATTGCTGTATTCTGATGAGTATTATGTTTTCCCTGGCCGGGAATTATGTTATGTGTTGTGCTTTTATTTCGGGATAGCTCTATTTGTGGGGAGACTCTGCCCAAATTTTTATAAAAGTCCACAATGTAAAAAGTGGCACAAAGGGGATGGTAATGGGCGATCTTTATGAATCTAATTGTTGTTAGGCTGATGATCTTATAACATTGGGTATTAAAGAAAATTTTATAATTGCCATTCAATGGTAAAGTATCAACTGAGCTTCCCGATTGACTTTTTATTGAAAGCATGTGCCACACATAATGATTAATACACTAATCAAGGGTTAAGTATACGGGGTCCTTACACTATCGATTTGTAATTAAAAAAAAAAAAATTACAACCATCGTCTGCATAATAGAACTGGAAATTGCAACTAACCATTAACCCATTTCAAAACAAAGCACTTCCCACCATTGGCAACAAGATCTTGAGGCACCCTAGAGCATAGCAAACAGGTTAGAGAAGTTCACTAAAACATTTAATAGAGTATGAAACAAAATGCAAGAACAAGAATGTTGCGAATAAATAATTTTAAAAAGCTAAAGAAGATGGAGCAAAAATCAATAAACGCCCATCAAACAACAAATCCTGACTTCAAGCCGACAACCATACAACCAGCTGAGTTAAGGCAACAGATGAACAGGGCCCTTATGTCAAGCCCATGCAATCCATAGCCAAGCCCATACAACTCATGCACTGAAGAAGATTGGTCTGCACTTCCGAGAGCCCATTACATTGTGCACTAGATTCTTCTATTGTTTGCTAGAGAGAATATACTTTTGTTATGGCTGTTACAGCGGCATTACAAAGTGTCATACAAAAATTACATTCATCATCTTCTCAAACTCTATCTTGGTACCAGAGCCGATATGGCTGACGCCACCTCCAATAGTGAGCCTAACCCTCCCGGTAACACCATTACCAGAAATCCTAACTTCTTGCTGATAAACCCAGCTAACCAGATTAACTTTGTAAAAACTCACCAATGAAAACTACCTGCTATGGAATCTTCAACTGCTAGCAGGAATCCGAGGTCTTGGCCTTGAAGCTTTTATTCTCGAAGATCCATCACTACCTTCTTGCACAATTTCTGCAGAAGGAGCTCCAGAAATAATCAATCCAAATTACATAACTTGGTGCAGACAAGATCAGCTCCTATTTACCTACCTCTTTCCAAGCTTCAATGAGTGATAGTGTTTTAGCCACAAATGATCGGATGTGAAACTTCATTCCATGTATGCACGAGAGTGTCCAGTATCTTTGCAACTCGATCTAAGGAACGGATCATGCAGTATAAGCTCCAATTGCAGACGCTCAAAAAGGGAACTCTGAGCATGAAAAATTATCTCATAAAAAATTATCTCATAAAAAAGGGAACTCTGAGCATGAAAAATTATCTCTGAGCATGGATTTGCTAACGGCCTATGGGCATCGTATTTTGCATGAAGATAAGCTTCTCTACGTCCATGGTGGTGTTGGTTTGGAATATGACTCAATACTAGTTCATGCTACTTCCAAAGTGGAGTCATTGAGCTTCTATGAAGTCGTAGCGCTCGTACATACTCACAAAGGAAGACTTGCATCGTTCAACCTCAATGGTGAAAAATCATCACCAACAGTCACTACATTAACTCAACGGGGGAAATCTGATAATCAAGATTAATCACCAAACTCGTCATACAGAGGTAGAGGACATGGAAGAACTCGCTGTAGTGGACGAAGGAACTGGAACAATAACAATGGCAGGCCAGTTTGCCAAATTTGTGGTATCACATGAGATATAGCCAAGGTATGTTATTATCGACTTAACGGAGATTATGTTCCTCAACATGGTTCAGGAAGCTCTCAAGCTCCTACCAATGGCTATCAAAATCCTCGCAGTGGCTTTCATCGACCACCACCACAGCATCCTACTGCAGCAATAACCACTATCAAGTCTGAATCACCAACCGAAGAGTGGTGGTTCCAGGACTCAGGTGCTTCTCATCATGTCACCAACGACCTTGGTAATCTCTCCATTGGCTCCAAGTATACGGCTAGAAGCAAGATTCACATGGGTAATGGTGAAGGTTTGCATATATCTCATATAGAAACTTCTAAATTTCATTCATCTTCCTCTTCACGTCCATTTCTTTTAAATAGTTTACTTCGAGTTCCTCATGTTACAAAAACTTGATTGTGTTAGCAAATTTGCTCAAGAAAACTTTCGTCTCTGTCTTGTGAAGGTACAAGCAACACAGGTGGTTCTTCTCCGTGGGAGTTTACATGAGGGCAAATATAAGTTCGATCTTGGGAGGCTCATTTCTGATCAACCTTCACGCTCCGCATGTCTCAATTCAGTTATGTCACCTTCGACCACTTTGCTCCACGGTCTCTTTTTCAACTTAGCCACTGTTAAACAAGTGTTACTTGGTTGTAATGTTTCTATTCCACGAAATGAGAATACAAAGTTTCGTGCCGCTTGTGAGCTCGGGAAGAGCCATCAACTCCCTTTTTCCCCTTCTACAACCGTAACATCTAAGCCACTTGAATTATTAAATACTGATGTTTGGGGACCAGCAAATAGCAAATGCATCTATGCCTATGCACTTTCGGGAAGATCCATTTTCAACCGCTGTTTTTCTTATCAATCGCCTTGCTACTCATCTTCACATCTCTTCATCTGATCAAGTCGAATCTTCGTGCTGTCTTTACCTGATAGAACACCTTGCTCATACTACCCCAGTAAGTCATTCCTCCCCTTCATCACAATCTCAATCTCCTAATTCTTCAAATCATCCATCTTCCTCCTCACATTCTACCTCTCCTACTAAGATATATGCTGACTCATCTAATGTGAACAGTCACCCTATGATTACTAGGGCAAAAGAGGCATTTTCCGACCCAAATCTCTTCTAGCTACTCATCCAGTGCCTCATGATCCAATCTCTCTACGAGAAGCTCGGAATTCCTTGCATGGCAGGAGGCCATGTCCGCTGAATATCATGTCTTGCTTCATAATCACAATTTGTCTTTGATTGATGTTACTCGAGACCAATTATTGGGTGCAAAACTAAGATTAATCCAGATGGATCCATTGCTCCGTACAAAGCATGTCTTGTGGCAAAAAGGTACTTTCAAACACCTGGACTATACCGAAACCTTTGGTCCAGTTGTCAAACATACTACCATATGGATTGTGTTAACAGCCAATGCCATTTCAAGGGGATGGAATGTTCACCAAGTTGATGTTAGCAGCCTCCGGGGTTTGAGGTCCTGAATGGTAATAAGAATCTGGTTTGCAAACTTCACCACGTTACTTATGGTTTGCGACAGGCTCCTCGAGCTTGGTTTGATCAGCTTCTAAATTCTCTTCAATTGATAGGTTTTGTAACTTCTCGAACAGATGCTTCTTTATTCATTAAGATTAATTGTGCTTCTGTTTTATATGTCCTTGTGTATGTAAACGATATTTTAATCACAAGAAATGATCTAAGTCAAATTCAAAGTCTCATCCACCTGCTACACATCATAAGTTCTCTCTTAAGGATCCCGGGCATTTATCCTACTTTTTGGGCATTCAAGTTCTTAAGCCAAGGAGTTATTGTCAGTTGTCACGAAGATGCTCGAAGCGAAGCCCTTTCCTACTTACAGGGCAACTGGTATGAAATTGTCTTCCAGAGATGGAAAGTTGTTTGATGATGTCACTTTGTACAGAAGCACTGTTGGTGCTCTTCAATATTTAATGATCACTCGGCCAGACATTGCATTTCGTGCCAATAAAGTTTGTCAATTCATGCAAAAATCATTACATCCTCATTGGAAGGCCGTTAAATGTATCCTACGATATCTAAATGGCACGTTTGATTATGGAATATGTTTAAATCCCTCTACTGATCATCGTCTTCAAGGATACTGTGATTGGAGTTCCAAGAACAGTCAGTTGTGTCTAGATCCAGCACGGAGGCCAAGTGTAGGAGCTTAGCTAATGCCACTTCTGAACTATTGTGGATCGAGTCCTTACTCATAACTGCATGTATCTTTACGACACACCCCTGTTCTATGGTGTGACAACATCAGTACGATTACGCTAAGTGCCAATCCAGTTTTACATGCTCGCACTAACATCTTGAACTCGACCTCTATTTCGCTAGAGACAAAGTCCTGAACAAGTCTTTGCGAGTCCAGCATGTTCCTACTCTTGATCAATCAGTAGATGTTCTAACCAAACCATTGTCTGCATCTACCGTTCATCGGTTTCGATCCAAGCTTCGAGTGGAAAATAATCCCCTGCCCAGCTTGCAGGGGGGAGTTAAGGCAACAGATGAACAGGGCCCTAATATCAAGCCCATGCAATCCATAGTCAAGCCCAAACAACTCATGCGATGAAGAAGATTGGTATGCACTTCCGAGAGCCCATTACATTGTGAACTAGATTCTTCCATTGTTTGTCAGATAGAATATACTTTTGTTATGGTTGTTACAACAGCAATACCATGTGTCATTATTTGATTAGTTGTATTCTAGCATAAATATGTATCGTGGGTCTGTAAAGGAATTAAGATAATAATATACAAAAAATTCCATTCATCATCTTCTCAAACTCTATCTCTGGCAATACAAAATTTGGTTACAGAAACACCTAGATTAAAAAAGTCCAGAAGCAATTTTAAGAAAAGAATGCTATACTAAATAAAAGCTTTTTTCATAGACAAAGCTAAAGCAAAAGGAAACCAGTGTAAATTTTTTTTGAACAATTAAAAAAGCATCTACAGCTCACCCAAAAACCATTCTAAAGCACCTTGTCCAAATTGTCTATCCAAATTCACTTTAACTGAGCCAACAAACCCATTTTTTCAGCAAAATTTGGTTGCAATAATTCCGGATATGATTGAGTGCCAAAAAAGCCTTTTCTTTGGCCACCTTTCTTTTGTTTGAGTTCTAGATCAAATGATTTTCACAACGTCACAGGTACTAAACTGCGCCACAACAAGGCAGCGGGCTCAAGAACAAAACGGTACAAACTTAATCAAATTGAAGCATATATTCATTATGATACAAGTGAAAATGAGCACATTTTTACAACTTACAGAAAAAATCAAACTGATACAACTATATCACTCGCTTTCATAATTTCTGAGCACTACCCCAATATCTTAAGGCAAATGTCAATGCCACACCACAAACTACACTAAAACTCATAAATGACACAGGTGCAAAGTGCCAGAAATTTCAGCAAAACACTCTGTTCTTTTTCACAATCTTTCTTCTTTTTTTGGGGAGGTGGGAGTAGGTGCCATCTACAGAATCAAACCTGACTGCTACGGATCTTTTGTGTTTTTTGGCTTATGGCACTTTCTTTTAAAATGCCTAAGCAGGGTTCTTTACTTCTCTTTGAAAATAGATATGAAAATCTAGTTACTTAGTTTCGTTAAGTTTTACCCAATGGATCCTGACATGTCTGAGTGGAATGAAGGAAAAAAAGTAATAAATAAACAAAAGATAGGAAGTGAGAAATGGAACTAATCATGATTTAAATTTGAAAAACTGGAAGAAAAGAAAGAACGGAGTAAAGATTTGAAGTCTAGTAAACTTTCAATTGTGTTTCAATCATATGTTACCATTTTGGATTTCCCACCGAAAAAAAAAGTCACAAATCCTGCAGTTCTGTCATTTCCACAATATTAATTAAAAATAATAAAAACTGAAATGGCCTCTGCAAAGAAGTGCAAAAAATCAACCCATATTTTGTCCCCCACGCAGAGTTCTCTCACAAATACAAAAAGTGCAAACATGGGCTGCACCGATGCTTGAATTTCTGGTAAATGCTGCCGAAAAAGGAAACAGTTCAAGCTATATTTTACGTAAATACTGCCGAAAAATAGAACCCAATGGCAAAGAAAATGAATTCTCATCGTTCATCAGAGTTAAGAACCAATCGGTAGGCTCAACTCCTTATCCCATACACAATTCTACACGCACCAAACTGGTAAGAGGTCGAGCACATCAAAATCCAGCGTAAATTTATACAGAAACACTAAAAAGTAGTAACAACTGAGGATTTTCCTTACCATTCTTTGAACCATCTAACAGCAGGGGCTCTGGACTTGGTTAGGGAGCGCCTGTCGAAGAGATTATGAGCAAAGTGATTATCCATTGCTTCCCTCTTTATACCGAAGACGCTATTGGTTAATCAATCGAAAATAATCATCATTGGTTAAATTAGGGCTAGGGTTTGGAGACGCTCACAAATAGTTGTTTCGTCAATGGAATATCATGATGAACCAGCGGGAAATTCAGGGGGGGACAGAAGATGTAACAAACCGATTTCGCGCAAGTTGTGTCATTGTTCGGCCCAATTAGTGGCCCAACAACTTTGTTATACACAAAGATTAGTAAATTTTTTTGGAAATTTGCAATAAATGTACAATTTACCATTTGGAAAAACTTAATTCAAATAAATTAGTCAAAAAAATAAATGTGCAACTAAATCAAGTTTTGAGAGAATTTTATTCGTATAGATCCATTTTTTTGAACCTTTGTTTTATTTAAATCTTTTTTTGTTTATTAAAATACATCTTGTTTCATCTCTAACCTAATTAGGGTTTCACTTCATTATCTTTCTTCTCATCGAGTCATTCTCCCCTCCATTTCTCTCCTTCAACAGAACCCTCTACTTATTTTTCAGAGCCATGGGCTTGAGAAACCCTAGCCCATAACTCAAGCTTCATCATCTCCTTCCATGTGTCAGCCGCCACTGGTTCATTAGCGCCGCCAACGGCGACGACAGACGTTTCGCCGCCTCTGCAACAAATCAATGGTGCACGTAACTTCAAAGGACAAATTCCCGTACTCAAGTAGAATTGAATTAACAATTAATATCGTGCATTCGTATATGTGGGGATTTCATTGTATATTACGCGTTGTTCGAATTTTTTTATTTTGTGTATATTGCATCGAACTTACTTGATCATCGGTTTAATGAGAAATGTATTTTGAGTAATGAAAGTTGTCACCAATTTGTTCAAATTACGTGCACTGAATAATTGAATCTGATATACTTTGGATAGTTTATTGCATTTGATCATTTTGTTAAAATTATGTGCACCACCTTATTAAAATCACCAATTTGTTAAAATTACGTACACCAATTTGTTAAAATTATATGCACCACCTTGTTAATCACAAATTTGTAAAAATTACTTTCACCGAATTGTTAAAATTATATGCACCACATATTTAAAATTACGTGCATCACCTTGTTAAAATGACGTGCACCACCTTGTTAAAATTACCAACTTGTTAAATTTATGTGCACCTCCTAGTTAAAATCATCAATTTGTTAAAATTACGTGCACCACCTTGTTAAAATCACCAATTTGTTAAATTACGTGCATTACCTTATTAAAATCACTAATTCGTAAATATTACGTACATAAGTTACTTTCATAAGTTCATGCACCAGTTAGTTTATGTTCTGTGCACCAATTAATTTTATAAGTTTGTGCACCATTAGGTTCATGCACCAGTTACTTTTATAAGTTCTTGCACCAATTACTTTTACAAGTTCGTGCACTAGTTATTTTTATAAGTTCGTGCACCAGTTAGTTTAAGTTCTGTGAACCGGTTATTTTTGTAAGTTCGTGTACCAAATAGGTTCGTGCACCAGTTAGTTAAGTTTCGTGCACCAGTTACGTAACAATTACTTTTATAAGTTCGTGCAACATTAAGTTTAAGTTCCTGGACCAGTTAATTTTATAACTCAGTGCACTATTAGGTTCTTTGTGGGGTCCTCGTTACGTAATTCATTATGTATTCGATTAACATACATCTGTGAGTCTGACTTAAGTAATAACATACACTGATTAAGAGTATCTTACTCGTTAAGTTGTTACAGGGTTTCTTAAAACCTACCAACTACATATCATATGTACAAACAACAACCTATTACAAGATAACTCCTAGGCAGTGGTTCAGCTCGCAGCGGAAAATGACTCACATCCCGTCTCCCCACGTCTATGAGTCCCTACAGAAACATTCACACCACATGAGTATAGATAACAACTATCTCAGTGCAATATCAGAACAATAACATTAATGATAAAGCACAATAAAAATCATCAATAGTGAATATTCTGTATCATGCATCAACAAATGCACTATGTCATGACATGTCTCAACAATCACCCTATTATCACGAGCCCCATATGATATGCCTATTCAGCTCAATATGTCAGTGGAACCACATCACATCTTCATATTAGCAGCACATATCATAGTACCGTACTCATATGTGATAATAGCCAGAGCATATACCCAAACCAGACGTATATCTCTCAAGCCAAAGCATATGTAGTATATCTATCGTGGCAACGATCCCCAGCCAAAGCATATACCAATCCCGGCATATCTATCAAGGCAATTATCTCACCAAAGCATATACACATATCTATCAAGGCATCCATCCCAATCATATGAAATCCATGTATGTACATGCATATGATACTACCAATCATATGACACAAAACTAACATAAATCATATGATATCAAAACCATAACATCATCATCACATAATATCTATACTCCGTACGTCAACACGTACCTGTACTGCGACACAAACGAGTTAAATTAGGCGTCACTGGCTAAGCGCCTCGTTGTCCCGTCCCCTGAGATGATGCTACAACAATGCCAACAATATATCATGTTATCATAGGCATTAAAATCAAAGTCTACAAAAATATAACATTTTTCAACATTCTGGCAATGGCGAGCGATCGCTATTTTTCACCGATCGATCGCCATACTGTTCTGCCCCCTCGTGATCGATCGCCACTCCCTCGCGATCGATCGCCAAAATGTACTGTTGCTCGCGATCGATCGCCACATTTTCACCGATCGATCGCCACATGATTGAACCGCCTTATTTTTACTCTGGTCGCGGCGATCGATCGCCACAAAGCTCGCGATCGATCGCCGATGTCCAGAAAGTTCAGAACATGGCGATTTTTGAGCTTATCTTCCTAGCTCTTCTCCTACAACTCGAAATTCAACATGTGAACAAGTTTCATGCAGTCTCTAATACCATAACAACATGTTTCCACCATCTTAGAATCCAATTCTTGGCATATAAACATGTTATGATCTTAAGCTTGCATAGTTTGGATTTCATTTCACATACTTCATACACCACTACACAAATCAATCTAAAAGCATAAATTCCTTACCAAGATTGTACAATTTCACTTCATACAACTTCCTAGCTCAAGTCACAAGTGAAAAACCAAGCTTCAACTAAGAAAATCTTCAAGGGTTGGAGAGGAGCTTTGTAGAGAATTTTAGGTGAAAAGTGGTGTAGTATGTGAGTTCACCCTTAAGTCACTTGATATAGATCATTAGTTCCCTAAATCACTTGCTATCATGTCATTTGGAGGTAATGACATGTTAAGGACATGACAATGAAATCCAAATTCAAATGCAACTCCAATTTCAATGAAATTCACATGCTTAATCAAAGGCCTACTAGTTCATGTTGCTTGATATGGTACTATTCAAATTATTATACACCATCATGTTTCATTCTTTACCATATATCATTCCATACATGTATTCATTCATTCTTGGTTCCACCCGAACCCCCATTATTATGCCGCCAATGGATATAATTAAACCATAATCATATCACACGTGTATAAAACAAATCGAGGCATTACAATTCTCCCCCACTTATTGATTTTCGTCCTCGAAATTGCATATACAAATATCATAATACATGCTTCACATAAGAACATATATGATATATGTAACATAAGAAACATGTATAAATAACATATCAACATACCAGAAAACAAATCCGGATGCCGTTGCATCATATGCTGCTCCGTCTCCCACGTTGCCTCTTCGACACCCCGTCTATCCCACTGTACCTTAACCACAGGTTTCACTTTATTACGCAACCTGCGTTCAGCTCGATCCAAGATCATAACCGGTCGTTCCTCATACGACACATCTGTATCCAACTGTACATCAGGTAACTGTAATACATGACTCGGATCTGGTTCATACCTCCTCAACAATGAAACATGAAAGACATCATGAATACTACTCAAGGCCGGTGGTAGTGTCAATCGATATGCCAACGTACCAATACGTTGCAACACCTCATACGGACCAACATATCGTGGAGACAATTTTCCACGCTTACCAAACCGTACTACACCTTTAAAAGGTGAGATTTTCAAGAACACACGGTCACCAACTTGAAATTCAAGTGGTCTACGTCGCTTATTGGCATAAGCAGTCTGTTTGTCCTGAGCAGCTTTAAGTTTCAATCGAATTACTTTTACTTTCTCTTCCATTTCATGAATCATATCCGGTCCATGTAAGGAAGACTGATCCACATCATCCCAATACAATGGCGATCTACATCGTCGCCCATATAAAGCTTCAAATGGTGCCATCTGTATACTAGATTGATAACTGTTATTATATGAAAATTCCACTAATGGCAATAACTCTTGCCAAGAGGTGTCAAACTCTAACACACAGGCACGCAACATATCCTCAAGTGTCTGTATCGTACGCTCTGTTTGTCCATCTGTCTGAGGATGATATGCTGTACTCAACCGCACTTCAGTTCCCAACGCTGTCTGTAACCCTTCCCAAAAATGAGAAGTAAATCTCGGATCCCTATCCGATACAATGGAAACCGGAATACCATGTAGTCTCACTACATGTTGAATGTACAACTGTGCCATTCTCAGATATGTAAATGTCATACAATATGGCACGAAATGAGATACTTTGGTGAGTATGTCAACAATCACCCAAATAGCATCACAACCAGAAGACGTCCGTGGCAAATGAGTCACAAAATCCATCGTGATATGTTCCCATTTCCACTGAGGAATTTCCAAACTGTGTAATTCACCTCCTGGTTTCTGTCTTTCCGCTTTCACTTGTTGACAGATCAAACACCGTTTCACAAAGCTCAACACATCCTGTTTCATACGTTTCCACCAAAATTGGGTACGTAAATCATGATACATTTTCTTCCCTCCAGGATGTATACTGTATCTACTACAATGAGCATGTTCTAGTAGTTCTTGGCGTAGTCCTAATATCGCAGGTACCCAACAAGTCCTGTATTTAAAATTCCATCATTTGCAAGTACAAATTGTGATATTTGTCCTTGACTTATCAGTTCTTTCCAATGTTGTACTTCATCATCAGTCATTTGTGCCTTTCTGATTTTGTCAAAAATGTCGGGTTCAACCAACAATGTTGATACCCGTACTGGCACTGTTTCCACATCAAAATCATAACCCAAAGTACAACAAGAAGTCATCAATGCTAATAAATGAATCATCTCATCAGCCGTATGATGTACTTTTCGACTCAAGGCATCTGCTGTAAGATTAGCTTTTCCTGGATGATATTCAATCTCACAATCATAATTTCAACAGATCCATCCATCTCCTTTGCCTCATATTCAACTCTGCTTGAGTGAATAAAAACTTTAAACTCTTATGATCTGTGTATATGGTAAACGACGTACCATATAAATAATGTCGCCATATCTTCAATGCAAAGACAATGACAGCTAATTCCAGATCATGCACTGGATATCTCATTTCATGTGGCTTCAACTGTCGTGATGCATAAGCCACTACATGTTTGTCCTGCATCAATACACACCCCAAACCAAGTAAAGATGCATCAGTATATAATGCAAACCTGTCATGCTCCGATGGAATGATCAAGACTGGAGCTGTAGTCAATCGATGTTTCAATTCCTGAAAACTATGCTCACAAGTCTCTGACCATCGAAACGGTATTCCTTTCTGTGTCAATTGTGTCAATGGTTTGGCAATTGATGAAAATCCTTCAACAAATCGTCTATAATAGCCAGCCAAACCCAAGAAACTACGAATCTCTGGCACAGAAGTAGGTGCTGACCAATTCAACACTGCTTCCACTTTCTTTGGATCAACTGATATACATTCTTCTGAAATTACATGCCCCAAAAAGCCGACACTAGTCAACCAAAACTCACACTTACTGAGTTTGGCATATAACTGATGTATCCTCAATAATTGCAATACCATATGCAAATGTTGAACATGTTCTGCATCACTCTGCAAATAGATCAGTATATCATCGATAAAGACAATGACAAAACGATCAAGGTATTCCTGGAACACACGATTCATTAAACTCATAAAGACAGCGGGAGCATTTGTCACTCCAAATGGCATCACCAGAAACTCATAATGTCCATAACGAGTTCTGAATGCTGTCTTCTGTATATCTCCTTCCCTCACACGTATTTGATGATATCCTGACCTCAAATCAATCTTAGAATAAATCATTGATCCCTGCAACTGATCAAACAAATCATCAATACGAGGAAGAGGATATTTATTCTTTATTGTTACCTTGTTCAATTGTCGATAGTCAATACACAGTCGCATTGTCCCATCCTTCTTCTTAACAAATAATACCGGAGCACCCCAAGGTGATACACTAGGACGTATGTACCCCTTGTCCAATAAGTCTTGCAATTGAGTTTTCAATTCTTTCAATTCAGTTGGTGCCATCCGATAAGGAGCTCGTGAAATTGCAGAAGTACCAGGTATCAAATCAATACCAAATTCCACTTCTCGACTCGGTGGGAATCCAGGTATCTCATCTGGAAACACATCCGCATATTCTGCAACCACTAGTATCTCCTCCACCTTCCTTTCTCTTCTGTTCAGTTACATCAAGGGCATAAATCAAATAACCCGCATGTCCACGTTCTAACAAACGCGACATTCGGATTGCTGATATCAAATGAATCTTTGCCCTCGATCCCTGGCCATAGAAGAACCATTGATTTCCAGTATCCGACTGAAATCTCACTATCTTATGACAACAATCCACAACAGACTGATATTTACTCAACACATCGATTCCAAGGATGCAATCAAAATATATCATGTCTAATACAATCAAACCAGCCTGTAGTCTATCCTCAGTCTCAAACTGAATATCACAATCAGATACACTCTAACAGGCCATCACAGTAGTTCCCATGGGTGTCGAGACATAAAGAGGCATCAACAGTGGAGACGAGCATATATGATACTGATCAATAAAGGCTTGTGCAATAAAAGAATGTGATGCACCAGTATCAATCAAAAGTAAAGTTGGATAAGTAAACAAAGTACACTTACCCGCTATCACAGCATCAGGAGCTGCCTCTGCTTCCTCCCTGTTCAGTGCATATACCTGCGCCTGAGGTGGTCCTGTCCTCTATCCTCCACCAGACTGTGGTACACCCTGTGGTCTCTGTTGTACTGTATTCTCTGACATGAGTCCTCTTCTCTGTCCACCCACTTGAGGACAATCACGGATCACATGTCCTGGCTTCCCACAACGGAAACAAACCACCGTATCAAACTGTGGACAATTTCTTTGATAATGTGGCCCTCCACATTTAAAACATTGTAATCCTCGTCCACTACTACTACTACTTCCTTGGGACTGTCCCTTCGCTCTTCGGTCATCCCCTTTCCGTGGTCCAAAACGTTTCCCACTAAATCTAGATGAAGATGCACCACCTCGTGGTGATTTAAATGGTTCTCCTCTAGGTCTTATACTCTCAGATGTAGGTGGTTGGGCTTGTCCAACATCTTTATATACCCCTACGGCAATCTCAGCCATCTCAGCTCGAGTCAATACTTCTTCATATGATGTAGGGTTATTGGACATGACCCTATCAAACAATTCCGGTCTCAACCCTTTCACAAATTGTCTGATCTTTGACTTTGTGTTTACAGCAATATGTGGCACATACCGAAGCAAAGAAGAATAGTGTACTGCATAGTCCGATACTGTCATTGCTCCATGTCTCAAGTTTGTAAATTCATCCTCTTTCCTCTGTCTTGCAGCAACAGAGAAATAATGCTCAAGAAATTTCGTTCTAAACATGTAAGGACCCCAAATACTTAACCCTTGATTAGTGTATTAATCATTATGTGTGGCACATACTTTCCATAAAATCATTCGGGAACTCCGATGGTAATATACCATTGAATGGCAATTACAAAGTTTTCTTTAACATACCATGTTAAAAGTTTATCATCCTAGCAACAAGAGACTCATAGAATTCGCCCATTACACCACTTTTTACATTGTGGACTTTTATAAAAAATTTGGGCAGAGTCTCCCCATAAATAGGGCTATCCCGAAATAAAAGTACAGCACACAACGTAATTCCCGGCCAGGGAAAACATAATACTCATCAGAATACAGCAATATCAAGTAAATTCTCAGCCAGGGAAGACACCACACATATGGCAACAAAAGTGGGTTTCAACACCCACATACACTAATGACTCTCATAATCATTTAGCAATTCTACCTCTAATTGCATGCAACATAGAATGAGAGAGAGAAAGGCTCATGCCTTTATATACGACCCATATACAAGTACCATCGTGCTCACATGCGAGCATCATAATCATGTGTATAACCATCATGGGTGTATATATATATATATAGGTACTCTATACGATACCGTGCTCCATCAAGCCCTGGTACCACGATCCTGGGAGTACATCCAATCAACAGCTCGAGCTCATCTCCAAAGCCATCGATGTACCTGTCCACCTGTCCCAACAGAGACAGCCCCCAACGGGGTGAGCATACCAATTCCACAATTTCATAATCATAATGACATAATACATAATTTACAAAAATGTAAATATTGTGGAACATATGTGACACTTCTTGGATGGTATCATCCTCATCCTAGCGTACCCCTGTAATGACCCTGTTCTCAAAACAGATAAATCATCAAATCCTGAATATGCAGTTAATCATCATATTGGTTAACCCTAACCAGTTTCGAATTAACAACATTTCATAACATCTTTCTTTATCTAGCAATTATCATAATTCTAGATATCATATTGAGACTT
The DNA here is from genome assembly GCA_907163345.1 of Haberlea rhodopensis. Classification (NCBI taxonomy): domain Eukaryota; kingdom Viridiplantae; phylum Streptophyta; class Magnoliopsida; order Lamiales; family Gesneriaceae; genus Haberlea; species Haberlea rhodopensis. Next base: position 52,591 of record CAJQUN010000569.1, read on the forward strand.
CCTTAACTTCCGATACTAGTTAATCACTTCTCTGATTAACTACGTCTCTGTTCCTATTCATTACCAATAGGGAATAAAATACAGATATCCTAGATATCTAATCAATACCACATTTTCATTTCTTACTTCAAAGTAGCGTCATACTACTAGTGTTCGCTCCGTAGCGACCACACCCATCATTTGCTCGCTTCATAGCGGCACCAAGCATTTCACCATGTGATTCAACATAACGTGACCAAGTCACGGTGCCATCATAGTAAAGCATTTCATGTATTTAAATCATGCATCATACTTGTAAAACATCATTTAAGCTATGCTCGTACGCTAAACGTACCTTAAATCCTCGAAGTCCGAGCCAAACCTTGCTCGAGTTCCATGCCCCGAGGAATGATGTGCTAACACGATAAATAATTCACGATTATTTACGAACATGCAACCCATGCTCAAGCACACCCATAACCCTCAACATATCGTCAACACACGACAATAAATCATTTAAAAGACCCGGGGCAGGGTACATGCAGGGAGGGAAAACGAATGCGACATATCGAAAAATTGCCCAAGAACACCTTCAATAATTCGAACCCCAGCATCACAATTCGAACCCAACCAAGCATCATAAATCATCTAAAACATGTAATAGGCGATCCCTAACATGAATCATCAACCCATAGCCAAAACCCCCAAAATTCGAAATCAAACCCTCACCAAAATAGGGCAAAAATTCGAACCATAAGCCACAAATTTCGAACCAAAACCACACGCCTAACAGCAAGAATTTTCGAACCAAATCCACACGAAATTCGAAATAAATTCGAGCCAATAAATCACAATTAGGCAGGGAAATACATCACAAGCATGGAAAAAGGGGTTAGGAAGATTACCCAAACGAAAATCGGAAGAAATCGGACCAAAATCGAAGAACCCTAGAAATTGGGGATCGGCGCACTTCCGCAAAATCCGACTTCCACACGCGATGAAACTTCGAATTGATGGAGGGGAAAGCTGTGTCTCGTCGAGACGAAGCCGGCGACGGGTCGCACCCTCCGAACGGCGGCCGGATGGCGGCGGGCGAGGCGCCTGAAGCGGCGGGGGCAGGGGAGGTCGGGAATGGCTGTCGCGCGGGAGAGAGAGAGAGAGAAGGAAAAGTGGGCTGAAAATGAATTTAATTCTAAAATCTCGGGTTCAACTTGTATTTATAGCAAAATACCCCGAAATACTAATAGCCCCACAAATACATCGTGATTCATTAAAAATCATCTGTTTTCAAAAACTCTCTCTCTAACCCCAAAACCCCCTACCGGTGCTCACACAAGCACCCGAGATTCCGAGACACATTAAAAACCCAACTCTTAGGTTTTACACCGTAATGTGAATACAATCTCATCCTCGGGATCCAACGATCCCGACTACCCAAATAAACGAGCCCAGAAGGCCCAACATCGCGATTAAACTCCAAATCGCTACGTAAAACATCTTTAGGGGTTATTAACACTACGGGATTAACATCTATAATCCCTGGTCATCACAATATCCCCCACTAAAAGAATTTCGTCCTCGAAATTAGCACCGGTGTATTACATAACACCCAGGCTACACAACAACATGAAGCCATAACTTCCATTCTTGACCATATCGGGATCGTCTTAACAAACGCGAGGATACTTTTCTCACATCAAACTCTGAAACAGGGCGACTTTACCAAAACCAACATATTACCCAAGAGGCAAACGTACCTCGATGCGGTCCCAAAAGTCAGTCCCTCATGACTGCAAAGCAACCGATACTTACGACTGTAGATCGGCCAGTCATCATTCGTTCTAATACAACCAGTAAGAACGCATCCTGAATGACATCTCAACCGTGGGAACGTTGACCTCGTGTCAACCCTGAAGTGGAATAGACTTCCAAATCCATCACAACGTCAAAAAGCGTCAGCGCAACCCACGCTAACAATCCAAAAGCAGTTAGTCAACTGAAACTGCGAGGATCCGAATCGCTCCCGATTCCATCGTAGATATCATTCAATGACATCTCTTATCATGACTCACGATGTCTAACATACATCGTTACGAGGGAAACACTAGTATTCCACGGTGTACACACACCAAACCTGGTTTCCACTCTCAAACCTCCTCTATCGAAGGAGCAGTCGCATCATTGCAACTCAAATTGGGCAACTCACGGCCACAGATTCACACAAAAGATATCTCATAAGATGTCCACCTCTGGATATCCCAAGAACCACATCCTGGTCAAAAACAAACAATCGAGACTCCTCAGAGTTTCAAACTTGAAAGGACGTGCAATAAACCCATTGCATCCCAAATACATGGATTCCCAGATCGAATCAACGACGACTTGATGACTCTCTTGTTGGTACTCCAACATCATGAGCTGTCATAGACAAGTCTCACCAAGATTAAAAATAACGTATACACGTTTCAGTGAGGCATGCACAACCTCAACCTCGATGACATGGTGACTACTAGAGTCCACCACAATCCACATCGTATCACCTTACGATTTGCCACTTGGTTCCTACGAGCAGTATAACGGCTCTAACAAGCCCCTCTTGGTGCTGCATACACACGGCAGACAAACTAGTCGCTGCCCCTCTAGGTTCACCTCAAACCTACCAATAAGATGGACGTTTCTGCACGGCATACCATACTGTGGGAAGAAAATCAATAGAGTAGTGGGTCTTTACCCAACATTCCTCTAATGCCTATACACCCCGGACACTCCAATGTCCCTGTTTCATAGCCATGTATATAGTCATTAATTCTTGACATGAATGATTAAAATCATCATCTTATAATTATCACCATCTTATAACATCTTCATCATATGAGCATCATCATTTCATAAATATCATCATCTTATAACATCATCATCACATAAGCATCGTCATCTTATAGCATCATCATCTTATACATCATCATCTTATAAGCATCATCATCTTATACATCATCATCATATAAGCATCATCATCTTATACATCATCATCTTATAGCATCATCATCTTATACATCATCATCTTATAGCATCATCATCTTATACATTATCATCATATAAGCATCGTCATCTTATACATCATCATCTTATAGCATCATCATCTTATACATCATCATCTTATAGTATCATCATCTTATACATCATCATCTTATAGCATCATCATCTTATACATCATCATCATATAAGCATCGTCATCTTATACATCATCATCTTATAGCATCATCATCTTATACATCATCATCTTATAGTATCATCATCTTATACATCATCATCTTATAGTATCATCATCTTATACATCATCATCTTATAGTATCATCATCTTATACATCATCATCTTATAGTATCATCATCTTATACATCATCATCATATAAGCATCATCATCTTATAGCTATAACAGTAAATGTACGAAATCATAGTTGAGTAAGCTTGCTGGTTATTCATTAACTTCTTTTCATTTTCCCTGGTTCATATTCATGCACATGGGCATCTTACCCTGTGGCATCTTACCACATAATAACATCGTATGACCTCTTACCATATGGGCATCTTACCCCGTGGCGTCTTACCACACAATAACATTGTATGGCCTCTTACCATATGGGCATATTACCCTGTGGCGTCTTACCACATAATAACATTGTATGGCCTCTTACCATATGGGCATCTTACCCTGTGGCGTCTTACCACATAATAACATTGTATGGCCTCTTACCATATGGGCATCTTACCCTGTGGCGTCTTACCACATAATAACATCGTATGGTCTCTTACCATATGGGCATCTTACCCTGTGGCGTCTTACCACATAATAACATCGTATGGTCTCTTACCATATGGGCATCTTACCCTGTGGCGTCTTACCACATAATAACATCGTATGGTCTCTTACCATATGGGCATCTTACCCTGTGGCGTCTTACCACATAATAACATCGTATGGTCTCTTACCATATGGGCATCTTACCCTGTGGCGTCTTACCACATAATAACATCGTATGGTCTCTTACCATATGGGCATCTTACCCTGTGGCGTCTTACCACATAATAACATCGTATGGTCTAATACCATATGGGCATCTTACCCTGTGGCATCTTACCACATAATAACATCGTATGGTCTCTTACCATATGGGCATCTTACCCTGTGGCGTCTTACCACATAATAACATCGTATGGTCTCTTACCATATGGGCATCTTACCCCGTCATATGGCATCTTACCATAACACAATCATCGTGTGGCATCTTACCACATGGGTATCTCACCCAATCATATGGCGTCTTACCATATCATAAACATTGTGTGGCATCTTACCACATGGGCACCTTACCCAATCTCATATACGTCATCATAAACATCGTCATAATCATCATCATCGTAAACATCATCGTAAACATCATATCATCTTTACTCATCATAAACATCATCATCTTAACTTACTTATCATAATCATCATCATAAACATCATATCATCTTTACTTATCATAAACATCATCATCTTAACTTACTTATCATAATCATCATCGTAAACATCATATCATCTTTACTCATCATAAACATCATCATCTTAACTTACTTATCATAATCATCATCATAAACATCATATCATCTTTACTCATCATAAACATCATCATCTTAACTTACTTATCATAATCATCATCATAAACATCATATCATCTTTACTCATCATAAACATCATCATCTTAACTTACTTATCATAATCATCATCATCGTAAACATCATCGTAAACATCATCATCATAAACATCATCATAATCATCATCATCGTAAACACTTATGCAATCAATGCAAAGTCATAGTTTAAGAATATGTTACCGTTTGATGCCCGTACGTTTCTTACGCACCTTCCTTGCTTGAACATTACATGAACAAACGCATTAGTATATTCAATAATAATTGAGACCATACCGAAGTATTCCACTGTCGGTTGTCTACCCAGTCTGTCATCAGACAATACATCATATCTTTCTTTTTCCTGATTTTCTTCCAAAATCAGGTTCCTTGGCACGTACCATATAGAGTGTTAGACATCGCTATTAATGCCATCCTATCGTGTTCCACACGATTCCTGCAACCACAATGGTTAGCAATACCACTTTTCATATCATATAAGCACATAAACAATTAGTCATGTCGTATAACATTAATGCCATCATGCATAAATATGTGCTATCAATAACTTCCTAGGCCCTCAACAGCCCCAATGAGCAACCACTGCTCTGATACCACTAATGTAAGGACCCCAAATACTTAACCCGTGATTAGTGTATTAATCATTATGTGTGGCACATACTTTCCATAAAATCATTCGGGAACTCCGATGGTAATATACCATTGAATGGCAATTACAAAGTTTTCTTTAACATACCATGTTAAAAGTTTATCATCCTAGCAACAAGAGACTCATAGAGTTCGCCCATTACACCACTTTTTACATTGTGGACTTTTATAAAAAATTTGGGCAGAGTCTCCCCATAAATAGAGCTATCCCGAAATAAAAGTACATCACACAACGTAATTCCCGGCCAGGGAAAACATAATACTCATCAGAATACAGCAATATCAAGTAAATTCCCAGCCAGGGAAGACACCACACATATGGCAACAAAAGTGGGTTTCAACACCCACATACACTAATGACTCTCATAATCATTTAGCAATTCTACCTCTAATTGCATGCAACATAGAATGAGAGAGAGAAAGGCTCATGCCTTTATATATGACCCATATACAAGTACCATCGTGCTCACATGCGAGCATCATAATCATGTGTATAACCATCATGGGTGTATATATATATATATAGGTACTCTATACGATACCGTGCTCCATCAAGCCCTGGTACCACGATCCTGGGAGTACATCCAATCAACAGCTCGAGCTCATCTCCAAAGCCATCGATGTACCTGTCCACCTGTCCCAACAGAGACAGCCCCCAACGGGGTGAGCATACCAATTCCACAATTTCATAATCATAATGACATAATACATAATTTACAAAAATGTAAATATTGTGGAACATATGTGACACTTCCTGGATGGTATCATCCTCATCCTAGCGTACCCCTGTAATGACCCTGTTCTCAAAACAGATAAATCATCAAATCCTGAATATGCAGTTAATCATCATATTGGTTAACCCTAACCAGTTTCGAATTAACAACATTTCATAACATCTTTCTTTATCTAGCAATTATCATAATTCTAGATATCATATTGAGACTTCCTTAACTTCCGATACTAGTTAATCACTTCTCTGATTAACTACGTCTCTGTTCCTATTCATTACCAATAGGGAATAAAATACAGATATCCTAGATATCTAATCAATACCACATTTTCATTTCTTACTTCAAAGTAGCGTCATACTACTAGTGTTCGCTCCGTAGCGACCACACCCATCATTTGCTCGCTTCATAGCGGCACCAAGCATTTCACCATGTGATTCAACATAACGTGACCAAGTCACGGTGCCATCATAGTAAAGCATTTCATGTATTTAAATCATGCATCATACTTGTAAAACATCATTTAAGCTATGCTCGTACGCTAAACGTACCTTAAATCCTCGAAGTCCGAGCCAAACCTTGCTCGAGTTCCATGCCCCGAGGAATGATGTGCTAACACGATAAATAATTCACGATTATTTACGAACATGCAACCCATGCTCAAGCACACCCATAACCCTCAACATATCGTCAACACACGACAATAAATCATTTAAAAGACCCGGGGCAGGGTACATGCAGGGAGGGAAAACGAATGCGACATATCGAAAAATTGCCCAAGAACACCTTCAATAATTCGAACCCCAGCATCACAATTCGAACCCAACCAAGCATCATAAATCATCTAAAACATGTAATAGGCGATCCCTAACATGAATCATCAACCCATAGCCAAAACCCCCAAAATTCGAAATCAAACCCTCACCAAAATAGGGCAAAAATTCGAACCATAAGCCACAAATTTCGAACCAAAACCACACGCCTAACAGCAAGAATTTTCGAACCAAATCCACACGAAATTCGAAATAAATTCGAGCCAATAAATCACAATTAGGCAGGGAAATACATCACAAGCATGGAAAAAGGGGTTAGGAAGATTACCCAAACGAAAATCGGAAGAAATCGGACCAAAATCGAAGAACCCTAGAAATTGGGGATCGGCGCACTTCCGCAAAATCCGACTTCCACATGCGATGAAACTTCGAATTGATGGAGGGGAAAGCTGCGTCTCGTCGAGACGAAGCCGGCGACGGGTCGCACCCGCCAAACGGCGGCCGGATGGCGGCGGGCGAGGCGCCTGAAGCGGCGGGGGCAGGGGAGGTCGGGAATGGCTGTCGCGCGGGAGAGAGAGAGAGAGAAGGAAAAGTGGGCTGAAAATGAATTTAATTCTAAAATCTCGGGTTCAACTTGTATTTATAGCAAAATACCCCGAAATACTAATAGCCCCACAAATACATCGTGATTCATTAAAAATCATCTGTTTTCAAAAACTCTCTCTCTAACCCCAAAACCCCCTACCGGTGCTCACACAAGCACCCGAGATTCCGAGACACATTAAAAACCCAACTCTTAGGTTTTACACCGTAATGTGAATACAATCTCATCCTCGGGATCCAACGATCCCGACTACCCAAATAAACGAGCCCAGAAGGCCCAACATCGCGATTAAACTCCAAATCACTACGTAAAACATCTTTAGGGGTTATTAACACTACGGGATTAACATCTATAATCCCTGGTCATCACAAAACACATCCCAGTTCACTGTCTGTCCTTGAGCCCTCAGCTCAAGCACTGTGGATTTCCACCACATCATAACTTTCTTCGCTAACTGAAATTCAGCTAAGCGTAACCAAGCAGTCTTGGCACATGGTGCTGACACAAATATCTGTTCCACGCGTTCCAGCCACTCCTCTGCCTGTTCCCCTGATTCAGTCCCCTCAAACCTGGGTGGCTGATAACTCTGAAATTGCGTCAAAGTCAATTCTCCAAGCAACAGTACCTGTTCCACTGGCCCTTGCTCAATCGGTGGTGGTGGCACAGGCGCCATTCTTACACTAGCATTGCCACTCATGGCATCCCCAACATTCTCATGATACCCTCTGTCTGTCATAGCTGTAGATCAAGGGTTAACAATAACATTCACAATTATATAACATGTTAGAATAACATCACATTCCAAATCCTAACATGATATTACCATTCTCAACATGTTTTCAAGTGTTTAGGTAACTCCCTAAGACACTTCCTCTACCCATGTTCATACCGTTCTCGAACAACTGCTCTGATACCACTAATGTGGGGTCCTCGTTACGTAATCCATTATGTATTCGATTAACATACATCTGTGAGTCTGAATTAAGTAATAACATACACTGATTAAGAGTATCTTACTCGTTAAGTTGTTACAGGGTTTCTTAAAACCTACCAACTACATATCATATGTACAAACAACAACCTATTACAAGATAACTCCTAGGCAGTGGTTCAGCTCGCAGCGGAAAATGACTCACATCCCGTCTCCCCACGTCTATGAGTCCCTACAGAAACATTCACACCACATGAGTATAGATAACAACTATCTCAGTGCAATATTAGAACAATAACATTAATGATAAAGCACAATAAAAATCATCAATAGTGAATGTTATGTATCATGCATCAACAAATGCACTATGTCATGACATGTCTCAACAATCACCCTATTATCACGAGCCCCATATGATATGCCTATTCAGCTCAATATGTCAGTGGAACCACATCACATCTTCATATTAGCAGCACATATCATAGTACCGTACTCATATGTGATAATAGCCAGAGCATATACCCAAACCAGGCGTATATCTCTCAAGCCAAAGCATATATAGTATATCTATCGTGGCAACGATCCCCAGCCAAAGCATATACCAATCCCGGCATATCTATCAAGGCAATGATCTCACCAAAGCATATACACATATCTATCAAGGCATACATCCCAATCATATGAAATCCATGTATGTGCATGCATATGATACTACCAATCATATGACACAAAACTAACATAAATCAATGATATCAAAACCATAACATCATCATCACATAATATCTATACTCCGTACGTCAACACGTACCTGTACTGCGACACAAATGAGTTAAATTAGGCGTCACTGGCTAAGCGCCTCGTTGTCCCGTCCCCTGAGATGATGCTACAACAATGCCAACAATATATCATGTTATCATAGGCATTAAAATCAAAGTCTACAAAAATATAACATTTTTCAACATTCTGGTACTAGCGATCGATCGCTATTTTTCACCGATCGATCGCCATACTGTTCTGCCCCCTCGCGATCGATCGCCACTCCCTCGCGATCGATCGCCAAAATGTTCTGTTGCTCGCGATCGATCACCACATTTTCACCGATCGATCGCCACATTATTGAACCGCCTTATTTTTACTCTGGTCGCGGCGATCGATCGCCACAAAGCTTGCGATCGATCGCCGATGTACAGAAAGTTCAGAACATGGCGATTTTTGAGCTTATCTTCCTAGCTCTTCTCCTACAACTCGAAATTCAACATGTGAACAAGTTTCATGCATTCTCTAATACCATAACAACATGTTTCCACCATCTTAGAATCCAATTCTTGGCATATAAACATGTTATGATCTTAAGCTTGCATAGTTTGGATTTGATTTCACATACTTCATACACCACTACACAAATCAATCTAAAAGCATAAATTCCTTACCAAGATTGTACAATTTCACTTCATACAACTTCCTAGCTCAAGTCACAAGTGAAAAACCAAGCTTCAACTAAGAAAATCTTCAAGGGTTGGAGAGGAGCTTTGTAGAGAATTTTAGGTGAAAAGTGGTGTAGTATGTGAGTTCACCCTTAAGTCACTTGATATAGATAATTAGTTCCCTAAATCACTTGCTATCATGTCATTTGGAGGTAATGACATGTTAAGGAACATGTACATGACAATGAAATCCAAATTCAAATGCAACTCCAATTTCAATGAAATTCACATGCTTAATCAAAGGCCTACTAGTTCATGTTGCTTGATATGTTACTATTCAAATTATTATACACCATCATGTTTCATTCTTTACCATATATCATTCCATACATGTATTCATTCATTCTTGGTTCCACCCGAACCCCCATTATTATGCCGCCAATGGATATAATTAAACCATAATCATATCACACGTGTATAAAACAAATCGAGGCATTACATTCTTGCACTAGTTAAGTTTCATGCATCCGTTGCTTTTATATGTTCGTGCATCAATTAATTTTATAATCGTACACCAGTTACTTTTAGAAGTTCATGCATAGTTAGTTTAAGTTTCATGCACCGGTTAATAATATAAGTTCGTGCACCAGTTAGTTTAAGTTTCGGGCACCAACTTGTTAAAATTACGTAATTGACTGGTGCACTTTTACTCAGCTATGGCTTTTCCGACTTGCTGCTCAAATAGGAAACTTCAATTTGAAAATGTGTATAGCAAAGACCAATGGCGTAAAGAATCATGAAGACCAGCAACAGCCTTGGGAAAGCACCGCCGTCGCGTTGGAAAGCACCGCCTCCAACCACCCCCAAAACTCCATCTCTCTCTCAAGACTCTCATATTCTCCATCGGCATTCGCAACCCCCCGAGAATCCATTCTCATCGTGGTGGTAAGCACAATGGAGAGGTCAAGATGGATAATGGCGACAGCTTCTTCCGGCTCAATGACAACATCAACGAAGAAATTATGGGCCTAAAAATCACGTGGAATGATTAGAAGTGTGTTTACAATGATGGATTGTGAGGAAAAGCGTAGCTTTGTAATGGGGTTGGAAGGGTGGTTTTCCAAGGAGAGGGTGTTGCTCAGGCTACGCCGCCATCGGGTTTGTGATGCCTGAAATCTAATTATATTGAGTTAATGGGATGGTTATGGATAATTATGATTAGTTATCATTGTTGCATTTGAACTCGTTTTAAGATAAATCGAGTGTAGTGAAATTTTATGATTTAGACAGAATTGTTGAACTCCTAATTGGTTGAAATGAATCTTGAAAATTGTTAAGATAATTATGAGCTTGAATTAGTGCAATACTCGAAAATAATTATGTTCATTATGAGTTGATTTTAGTGATTATGAGACAATTGCGGGATGGGTTTAGACTCGATTTTGAGATAAACCGAGTACAGGTGATTATGCAAATTACTCATGAGATTGGTGTAAATATTGTGTAGTTGATAAAATGATTTGAATTAACATGAATTAAGGGTATAATGTACATGTTGGTATATTGAAAATGTTAAGGCATAAGATGCCAAACTATCAACCAATTCACACATTATACCTAAGAACACATATTAAATGCCTAAAACTTCTCCCCAAACCCATTTCTCTCCCCTCCCCCTTTTCTCTCATTCCTCACATTTTTCGTGGAGAAAATGGAGCAAGCTCAGTTTTGAGATGGAATTGTGAAATAACGTTGGGTAATCTCATTCACCTCTTGATTTCCTTCGATTTGAATGTATTTTGGTAGAGTTTGGGTTTAAATTGCTATGGGTTTGATTGTTAGGTTTGAGTTTTGGGATTTGCCGATTTGGCCTTTTGATTGCTGTGTAACAAGGTGTTTTTATGGGTTATGGTTGAGGTTGTGAAGTTTGTTGGGTGTTGGTTGTGCTGGATTTAAGTTTGGGTTCGAAATCGCCATGTAAGGTGTAAGGACCCTAGTTCCTTAAGTGTAAAATAAGGACATAAGTAGAGCTAAAGTATATTATCAGAGTATAAAAATTTCGTGTTGAGGCATTGAGCTTTAAGGGTTACATGCCAAGATAAATACTTCCAAATGGATTAATTACATTCCTAACAAAATGAATGTTAATCCTATAGATTTACACTACTCCTAGAGCAGAAACTATACAAAAGAATCCCAGTTTCTATACTAAAAGTCCTCCTCGCTAGCTCACTGTGTCAACACGACCTTAGCCCCTTTATGCAAAAATATACCTACAAGGACAACCCCCAAGTCATGAGCATATAATAATCCATGTTAAGCGTAGCATGATTAAAAAGCGTAAATGCAGAATCCATAAATACAAAACACTTCCTGTTTCCTAATTGCATTTTAAACGCCCCCTTTTTGGTTGTCCCTGTATAATAACTCATGAGTATAATCAATGGATTATTCAATGGTTTTACAAATGTCATGACATATCACCAATTACCAATCCCTAGTCTATTATAACAGTGTATTTTAATGCACCTCGCATGTCATGACAGTGGCACCAATACCCCTCGCTTCGACATATTAGCGGCATTGAATAACCTCGCTCAAATGCGACATGCGACAATACCCTCGCTTCAACATTTGGCGGCAAATATTCATTCCTCGCTATAATATGACAGCGGCAAGTATTCTATCATCGCTTCAAGTGACAGCGGCAAAGCATTAAAATCATCACTCTAATATAACCATGACTCATGGGATGTGCACCAATCAATCAACATATACATATGCAATCATAATGAATAGATCAACATGCATTTGCATCCACAATGCACAATTCAAATAAACTTGTATCCACAATGCATATCCCAATGCGTATATAAATTACATGTTACCGTTGGGTGCCCGTACGTCTTCTACGTACCTTTCCAAAAGTAGGATGTGGTAGGACTTTACTTCCTTGGCTGTGTTGCCACCTGGGATGGTTCTACACAATCACACAAACCAATATTAGATGCCAATAATAGCCCAATACCAAAATTCCCACAATAAATTATTAAAAACACAAGTTTTGGCTTCTCACGATCGATCGCCAATGGGCCCCGATCGATCGCGAGATGCTACTGCCTCAATGCCCAAAATTCTGCATTCCGTGATCGATCACTGAAGATATACCGATCGATTCCTGACTTCACCGATCGATCGCTCAAATCTCACGATCGATCGCCGAATGTCTATGCCTCGCACTCTGGTTCTTGCGATCGATCGGAAAAACGCGCTGATCGATCGCCAATGTCTGTAATCGCGAACCAACACCATTTTCAAGCACCATCCCAAAGCTACCATAAAACACACCATAAACCATTATACCCCAACAAATTAACATGCATAATACTCCATTATACTATCATGAAGCTACACAATAACAAATTCCATCAAGAATACTACCATACATGCCATTTCTACTCAACACATTATCTAAACTCAACCAAAACATACACCAATACATGATATGGTTCCTCACCCATTTTTGCTCCAATGTTTTGCAAGGTTTGAAGCAATATGGAAGCAAAACTTCCTCTCCTCTTTGTTGAGCTCAAGGTGGACGAAAATGGGGAAGGAGGGGAGAGGCTACCAAGTGATGAGGGTTGAGTATGGGGGGAGTCAAGTAGGGGTATGGGCAAGGCTAAATCTGCAGAAAGGGGTATGTGTTGGGGTGATTTAATGAGTGGTAGTGGTTAAATGTGTGGCTGAAGCATGCTAAATGAATTAATTGTGTTTCGGTATTTAGCATGATGTATTAAAATATCCTCACATGATATTTTATAACATTTATTCAATAAAATACATCAAAATTCTAATTAAACATGGTTTACCAAAAACAATCAACACCCATCCCAAATAATCATGCCATAACTCAAATTCCCAACATATATCACATGCACCCTGAAATGCATTACTAGGTCATGTCCACCGCATGACTAAGCATTTCCCATTATTATTAAATCAACACCAATAAATTAACACCATAATCCTCACATAACATAATTAATGTTCAATTGGACATAATCATTTCGGGGACATGACATAAGGAAAAAGTTTTTCAAAAATTTGCAAGTCGCGATTGATCGCGGCACTTAGGCAGATCGATTGAAATGAGGAGAGCTATCGATCGCGACGAGGGAAGCAATCGACCGCAAGGCAGAAAATGTTGAAAAATATGTTATTATTGTGTTGACAACGTACGCTTTGCCCGAGTCTTTTACTTAGTGAATCATCGTGATTAGATGATATATGTTTTGATTTTGAACCCGTGCTTGAAAATGAGTAGTGTGCACGTGATAGATCACGAATATTGATGTGTGTAGCATATGATTTAATAGTACCTTGGGGCAAAGACAATGAGTAGCTCTTGCTATTGGACATTAAGGTACGTAGTGAAGCACGAACAAGTATATACTATGAAGAAAATACATATTCATATATTCATGTATGTTGAAAGTATTGATTGAATATTAGAAATGAAAATGTAAATTGAATATGAAAGATGTGGTATAGGGCATACGAAAATGTACGCGTTCCGGATAAAGGAGTAACAAAATGAATATGTGTGTTGAGTTTAATATATGTGGGATAAGGATATGTAAATGTACGTGATCCAGTTGTACGAGTTGAACATCGATGCTGTTGGCATGATTGATGTGGAAAATCGTTGAGAATGGAATTGGTTGATAGATATGATGGCCTTCAATATGTTCTTAGTTTTAACTGAACCATAGTGATGTATTGTGGGAATATTAATTTATCTCGATGATGAATGTCATGTTTTAATAACGATATGAAACTTGATGATTTTGTGAATTGTGGATATTGTGAGAACATGAAGAGCTCAGGAGACCTCCTATGAGTATGGTGCATTCATGGAGTAATTATTTAAATTATAGCATTATATTCTTGTGTTGTTGATATGCTCACCCATGTTGAAACATGTAATGCAGGTATGATATTGACTATAAAAATGAGTTCGATCAGTTGAATGAGAATTGTCCAATGAGTATGGTACCAATATTAGGAAAGGGTGATGCGAGTTAATGAAAGATGTTATACATTAATTTATTTTCATACTCGTATGTGAGCATCATGAAAATGTTTACATGGTTGGTATATCTATCTTGAAGTCTCTCAGTATTATGATGATTATTTGTGTTGTATTTTGGGAAGCATGATTTATTATGAGGGGTAGTGCCTCATGATATGTATATACATATGTGAATTGTGTCCATGCCGGGAATTGAGTTTCGGGGTGATTCTGTTCGAAAATTTTGTAGAGGTGGTACTATAATTCATGATATTTAGTTGAGACTTTCCCGAGATCAATAATTAATGTATACACAAATTATAATTTAATGCATTAAGATAAGATTAGTAGATGGGGTTCTACATTATTGGTAGGGTATGTTGAGTGAGCTGAATAGTGCATTGTTTATACATGATTGTGAAATTGTGTTAATGTTGTGTGATAAATATGTTCTTCTATGTACATGTTATGATGTGAAGCGATATAGTTTCGTGTTATTGCTAATATTGTTGTTTCAGGATCGAATATGGATCAGGAGAAACATGGTAGTAAAGAATAACTGTTGATACCAGTGAATAAAAGTATTGCCGAAAGGCACATGAGTACGGTAACTCGGATTATGATTTATCTTTGATTTGTCAGTGTGAAATTTGATAAATATTGTTAAGGGAATGAAGGGTAAATGTATTTTGTTGAGTTTGTACCCATGTTATATATGTTTATGCAATGCTGAGAAGCCTGATTTTGTAGGAGAATCAGAAAAATGAGGAAAGAGATACAATATCTGATAACAAGAAATGGTGGACAATACAATGTTTTTGATAAATATAAATAGATTTGATAAATATAAATAGACGATGTGATGATCGGGTATGTATATGTCATGGATGTGATGACACAGGTATGTGACGACGTACATCTCAGTGTATTGTATTATGCATTATTGATGCATACATGTCCTCACGAGTGTTGTACGATTAATGATGATAATGAGTTTTCAGTGTGGAAAATATAATTGAGATTTTCTATGATTGTATTGTGGGGAATTTTCACTGATGATGAGATTGATGGTTCTAGTGTGGTGAATTGATGTTGAGTTATTGTATTAGGGTCGCCGCTGACGAGCGAGGGACGTGGTCGCCACTGACGATCGCTCAGCGAGCGACATGGTCGCCACTGATGAGTGAGCAATCTGATTTGGGTCGTCACTGATGAGTGAGCGATGTGATTAGGGTCGCCGCTGACGAGCGAGCGATGTGGTCGCCGCTGACAAGTGAGCGATGTGATACTGGGTCAGCACTGAAGAATGAGCGATGTGATTAGGGTCGCCACTGATGAGCGAGCGATGTGGTCGCCACTGACGAGCGAGCGATGTGATATTGGGTTGCCACTGAAGAGTGAGCGATGTGATTAGGGTCGCCATTGACGAGTGAGCAACGTGGTCGTCGCTGATGAGCGAGCGATGTGATATTGGGTCCCCGCTAGTGATGCGAGTGATGTGTTTTGGGGTCGACGCTACTGAGAACGTGCAATGTATTATATGTGCCGCTGCTAGAGAGCGGGAGATGTATACATGTGGATTTGGGTTGTTATTGTTGATTTATAACATAATGAAATGATTAATTGTATAGGTAGAAGCGATCATGGATAGAGTGGATTAAGAGACACTATCATTTTCTTTTATTATCATTGCTGTGGTGATACAACAGTGGAGTATACTCGATATCCATATATCCACGATATATATTGGCAAGATGGTGGTATGATTATGTGGTGGATATAATAATGAAGGTATGTATATGTTAAATTATAAAGTTGATATTCGTCTTGTGATTACGATAAATGAAAATAGAACACTTGCCGATGTTACACAAAGCGATGAGTATTGACTTGTGTGCCCGTAGAGGTTATGATATTATATGTGCCCGTAGTGGCGAGACTATGTAGTACCGCTATTGTATTAGCGGTGAGTATTAATATTGTGTTGAATTGCAGATTGCAGTGAACATCGCGTTATAATCATCTAAGTTGTTGTTCCTTGGGTGCATGAGAGTCAGGCCCAAGAGGATATTGAGTGACAAAAGAAAAAACATGACTTGAGGTATTTGGTTAACATATTGACATATGTTGGCTGGAAATATCTTTGTTGAATGATATTGAATGAGGATAATCAGTTGGAAAGATGGAACAAGTGATGCTGAAATTGAAATATATAACATTTTGTCGTTACACTTATTTGATGTTGTTGCAGTAACGAAACAGGATGAGGTGTAACCGTTATGGTAACACATCATATCCACGACAATCATTGATGAAATAATGATTGAGTAGTGATAATTGTTTTATGATGATAATTATTACCGTGAGAGCATGCTAGTTTTGCATATTTTGGGATGAATTATTGTTAAATCACCTGTTATGTTAAGTTGAATATACATGCGGGAATGAGATTTATGCTTATTTCACGAGATGACATGAGATGTTCCAGGATGATGTGGACATATCGTGAATATCACGAACAATTGTGAAGTTCAGATGTTATTAACTGATGCATATAAATGATGTTATATGCATGTGGATGTTCTAGTGATTAATTAGCATCAGAAATTGATTGGATGATGCTATACGATGAGACTGAGGTCTAAGAATTCAGGAATACTTATTAAAATATGATGTATCGTGTATTCATGAAATAATTCAATACCGTTGGATACTATTGAATTAATAACTGAAAGGAGTCACGTTGTTGATATATAAAATTGGGTTCGTATTGAATGAAATCACATAGGTATTTGGTAGTGTATCGTAACATGACATGTATATAGAATGTGTAAACCTTTTTATTTCAAAGATAGTCATGTTTAATAACTCTGATGTTATGAATGTCAAAAGTGCGTAAATGATAAAGTAGGTGATGATGATATGTGTTTATGAAAAGTACTAATGATTTTGTTCTAGTACATATTTTACACCAGATGATGTGTAGGACCCCTAACTCCTAATCTCATCATTAGTATCCTCAGTGCCACAAGCACTAAACAATATTCAAATACTAGGATTTCGCATAATCACATATTACAGTTCATAATTGATATCCCATAAATGCATTATCTTAGTACTACTACATGACATACATGCTCGTACGTCATTACGTCTCTTAAAGTCGTCAACGTGATTAATTCATTTTTGATAACCAGATGCTCGTGTAGTATCTATATTGAAATATCAATTCAATATTAATTTCACATATGTGATGTCCGGGGATTAATGGTGTTAATCCCGGTGTGGTATTAATCCTTGATGGATTAATAATTGTGGCAATTAGGAATTAATTGCGGTGTTGGGTCTCCCGAGGTTGTTAAATCGGGCATTTGGGATCGTTGGATCCAAAGGTTGAGATTGTATTCTCATTTTGGTGGAAAACCTATGAGTTGGGTTTTTGGTGGGACTTGGTGTCCGGGGTGCCTTTTGTTGGGGCCAGACTGGGGATTTGATGTTGGAGAGAGAGTTTTTGAAAACAGATAATTTTTAATGAATCATGATGTATTTGTGGAGGTATTGGTATTATGGGGCATTTTGCTATATATACCAGTTGGACTCGGGATTCCGTCATTTGGAATCCATTTCTCTCCTCTCCCTCTCACGCCTCTCACTCACCCCAAACCCTTCCCCTTTCCCTTTGATGAGCAAAATCGATGGAGGCTCGTCCTAGGAGCCGGATTTCTCGAAGATAAGTTGATAAGTTTCTTCCCCTCGTCTTTGTCTTCGATTTGATAGTGGTTTGGTGTGTTATGGTTGAGCTTTTGGGTTGGATTGGTGTTTGGGGGTTTTGGGTTAAAATCTAAAATGTTGATTTTAGTGTTTTTATGGAGTTTAAATGTTGTATTTGAGGTGTTGGTGGTGTATGGGGTGTTGGTTTTGAATTTGGGTGTCAAAAACACCATGGAAGCTCGAATTTTTCAGAAAATCGCAGGTGGCGATCGATCGCCGAGGTGGGGCGATCGATCGCGACGTGCAGCTGCAATTTTGGGTGACGATGAACAGTTCTGGCGATCGATCGCGAGGTCTCGGCGATCGATCGCGAGCGGGTAGGCGATCGATCGCGAGGATTGGCGATCGATCGCGATAAGGCACTGGTTTGGCCACTGGAGTGTGGCGATCGATCGCGATGAAGGTGGCGATCGATCGCCACCCGAAGGATTTTGTTTTTTTCAAATTTTGGAAAATGTCGGGATTTTGGAATCGCGGTTTAAAGGGGCCGTTTCCGGGGCAATGTATGTCTACATTCCAATGGGAATGCTATACTTTTAAAATGGATTGATTGGGACCAAAGTCTAATAAAATGGGATTTTCGGTTGAGTCTTTGGCTATCTATTAAACATATAAAATGGAATATTTTGGGTATTATGCATGCTTAGCCGGGGGGCTTTTATTTTGGTAATGGTCATGGACTGACGATATGTTTGGGAGTTTGAACGTGCTTGGGCACGTAGTTGCATGCTTATGTTTGATTGTGAATTGTTTGTTTGTTAGCACATAATTCATCGGGTCGTGGGACTCAGGCAAGGTGGGACTCGAACTACGGAATTATAAGGTACGTATGACGTACGAGCATAGCCTATTATAATGTTGCAATTGTAAAATGCATGGTATGTGATAATTGCATTAAATGGACACTGAAACACATGGTGTGTAATAATCGCATTATATGACATTGAAATACGTGGTAGGTGGTACTTGCATCAAATAGGCGTTGAAATGCATGGTACATGATACTTGCTATAAATGGCTAGCGATATGCATGATAAATGGTATTTGCGTCAAATGGTTATACATGGGAACCATACGGTGCCGCTATTGAGCGAGCAATGATTTGGTATGCTCCCCGTTGAGCGACCATCGGTTATGACGCCGCTATTGTTGAGCGTGCGCTGGGTTTAGAATGCTGCTATTGTGGAGCGTGCAATGAAATAGGAACATGGAATCATTGATTAGATTTATGTGATATCTACGGTCTTTTATATAACGATTTTACCATATTGATTATGGAACTGGCATAATAGAACGGTATTAGTTAATCTATGTGACGATTAACTGGCTTTGGGAATTTGATGAGTTTGGTTATTTTGAGAACAGGGACAATACAGGGGATCTCGGATGAGGGTGTTACCATCCAGGGAGTATCATTTAAATTATAGCATTTACATTCTGTATTTGAATTGCAATGTTATGCTTATTGGATTGGTGGTATTGGTATGCTCACCTCGTGTGGGGGCTGTCTCTGTTGGGACAGGTGTTACAGGAGTAACAGTAGTTTTGGAGTCGAGCTCGGGCTTTTGATTGAGGTCTTCCAGGATCGAGGTACCAGAGCTGGTCGAACAAGTGCATGGATCCAGAGTTGAGGTCGAGCTGTGCTTGGGAGGTGCTTCCAGTATTGAAGTGCCAGTAACGGTGTGAGACCCCGTTATCTCAATCATAATCTTAGGTGCAATTAAGAGAACTAAACATTCATATGTATAAATCAGAGTAGTAAGTCGTGTTGATTAACCTGAGCTTAAGAGATTACAGTACCTTAATTTAAAAGGAAATTCACGTATTCCTACAAAAGGGTACTACACTATAGTCTTACTCTACTACATATAGAAGCTATACAAAAATTCCCTAACATGCTATCCTGTAGCACTCCTTACTGCTCAGCATATCAACCCTGACCTTGGTTCTCATCATCAAAAGCACCTACAAAGACAACCCCCAAACACATGAGCATATCCTAATTCATATTCAACATAATATGAATGTAAAGCGTAAATGCACAAATCATAAATACAAAGCACTTCCTGTATTTCCAAGCATTTACAACGCCCATTGGTTGTCCCTGTACCATAACTCATAATAAAACATTATATGAACATATGGTTTCATAAATAAATGTCATGACATATCCTTCCTTCTCAAATCCTTATTTCAATCCTGAGTCACTTATCAATAGTGCATTCAATGCTTCTTACTTTTCCACGTAAGCGGAATTCCTCCTCGCTTCCTATGGAAATCCACAGAAGCGGAATTCTTCCTCGCTTCTTATGGACGTTAGCGTAAGCATTAAATCCTCACTAGGATAACCTTGACTCGTGAAATACACCTCTTATATTTCACACGTGAAATACACCTCTTATATTTCACAACATACATATGCAAAAACGAAGCATATCAACATGTATCGTATCATCATGCACTATCTTATGCATATCTTACTTTGCCTTGTGTTAAATAAATAAACACACAATACATGTTACCGTTGGGGTGCTCGTACGTCGCTTACGTACCTTTCCAAAATGTAGTGTGTTGTGGGACTCTATCCCCTGCGCTGTGTAGCTGTCTGTGAAGGCTCTACACCAGTGTACAATACAATATTAGATGTCTCATTAAAATCCAATATTAAATTTAAACAATTCTACATTTGAAAAAAAAAAGCACTACCGATCGATCGGTCCTCATCACCGATCGATCGGTGAACTGTTTGAATTATGGAAAAAAGCTACGGCTTTTGCCGATCGATCGGTGTTCCTCACCGATCGATCGGTCGATCATATTCAACCCAGATTTTCCAGAATTCCCTAACACCGATATTCATACCCTTAAATCTAACATGTAAGACATACAACATGCCAAGACCAACATGCTAGCAGTTATAACACACTACCCTGAGTGTATTCATATCAAATTTACACATCAAACATAAGCTCATGCATAAACGTCGACCATTTACACAAGTACTGGATCAACATTTCCGGAAACAGGGCAACATCTTACATTTCCATATTTTTGAGTACTTCATTTCATGCTATAAAAACTATAACATATCTCATAAAACATGCTTTGAACAAAAATGTTCTGGGCTTTACCAACTACCATGCATGTACTCAAATCGAAGGTTCACCCTAAAACCCATCTAACATGCATAATATCACCTCCTCAATATCACTCCCAGTCCACATTTTCCAGAAAAACAGGGCATACTCCTACCCAGATTTCCGAACACCCTAATTTACATGCTTATTTCCTCAACATAAAACATGTAATATACATAAGGAAAAACACTGAGAGTTACATAATAACACTATGTAAGCATTTAAATCGAAGGTTTCATGTAAGGACCCCAAGCCCTTAACCCTTGATTAGTGTATTAACCACTATGTGTGGTACATGCTTTCTATAAAAAGTCAATCGGGAAGCTCAGATGATACTTTACCATTGAATGTCAATTACAAAACTTCCTTTAATACTCAATGTTGTAAGATCATCATCCTAACAATAAAAGACTCATATGATTGCCCTTTACCAACCTCTTGGTGCCATTTTTCACATTGTGAACTTTTATAAAAATTTGGGCAGAGTCTCCCCATAAATAGAGCTATCCCAAAAAAAAAGAGCACAGCACATAACATAATTCCCGGCCAGGGAACACATAATACTCATCAGAAAGCAGTAATACAAGTAAATTCCCAGCCAGGGAAGACACCACACATATGACGACAAAAGTGGGTTTCAACACCCACATAATACACCAATGACTCTCTTAACATTTAGCAATTCTACCTCTAATTGCATGCAACATAGAATGAAAGAGAGAAAGGCTCATGCCTTTACATACAACCCATATACAAGTATAATCGTGCTCACATGCGAGCATCATGAATATGTATAAAATCATCATGGGTATATAGGTACTCTATACGATACCGTGCTCCATCAAGCCCTGGTACCACGATCCTGGGAGTACATCCAATCAACAGCTCGAGCTCATCTCCAAAGCCATCGATGTACCTGTTCACCTGCCCCAACAGAGACAGCCCCCAACGGGGTGAGCATACCAGTTCCACAATTTCATAATCATAATGACATAGTACATAATTTACGAAAATGTAAATATTGTTGAACATATGTGATACTTCCTGGATGGTATCATCCTCATCATAGCGTACCCCTGTAATAACCCTGTTCTCAAAACAGATAAATCATCAAATCCTGAATATGCAGTTAATCATCACATTGGTTAACCCTAGCCAGTTTCAAATTAGCAACCTTTCATAACATCTTACTTTATCTAGCAATGATTAGCAACATTTCATAACATCGTTTCATAACATCATTTCATAACATCGTTTCATAACATCTTTTCATAACATCGTTTCATAACATCTTTTCATAACATCGTTTCATAACATCTTACTTAATCTAGCAATGATTAGCAACATTTCATAACATCATTTCATAACATCGTTTCATAACATCTTTTCATAACATCGTTTCATAACATCTTTTCATAACATCTTACTTAATCTAGCAATTATCATAATTCTAGATATCATGTTGGTATTTCCTTAACTTCCGATACTGGTTAATCACTTCTCTGATTAACTACGTCTCTGTTCCTATTATTACCAATAGGGAATAAAATACAGATATCCTAGATATCTAATCAAATACCACATTTTCATTTCTTACTTCAAGGTAACGTCATACTATGGGTGTTTGCTCCGTAGCAACCACACCTCATCATTGGCTCG
Source organism: Haberlea rhodopensis (assembly GCA_907163345.1). Classification (NCBI taxonomy): domain Eukaryota; kingdom Viridiplantae; phylum Streptophyta; class Magnoliopsida; order Lamiales; family Gesneriaceae; genus Haberlea; species Haberlea rhodopensis. The sequence goes on from CAJQUN010000569.1 coordinate 76,008, forward strand.
CTTCATAGCGGCACTGAGCATTCCACCATGTGAAACAACATATAGTAACCAAGTTCCGATACCATCATAGCAAAGCATTTCGTGTATTTTAGATCATGCATCATACTTGTAAAACATCATTTAAACTATGCTCGTACGCTAAACGTACCTTAAATCCTCGAAGTCCGAGCCAAACCTTGCTCGAGTTCCATGCCCCGAGGAACGATGTGCTAAAACGATAAATAATTCACAATTATTTACGAACATGTAACCCATGCTCAAGCACATCCATAACCCTCAAAATATCGTCAACACACGACAATTAACCTTTAAAAAAGACCCGGGGCAGGGTACATGCAGGGAGGGAAAACGAATGCGATATATCGAAAAATTGCCCAAGAACACCTTCAATAATTCGAACCTTAGCATCACAATTTGAACCCAACCAAGCATCATAAATTATCTAAAACATGTAATGAACGATCCCTAACATGAATCATCAACCCATAGCCAAAATCCCCAAATTCGAAATCAAACCCTCACCAAATTAGGGCAAATTCGAACCATAACATCTTAATTCGATCCCACTTAAGCATCATAATTCATTTAAACATGAATAAATTGAATCCTAACAAGCATTATCATCCTCATGCCAAAAATCCCCAAAATCGAATTCCAAGCCCTAAAATTCGAACATAATACCTCCAAATTTAGCAGGGAATAACATGAGAGGGACGAAAAAGGGGTAAAGAACGTTACCCAATCGAAAATCGGAAGCAAAATCGACCAAAATCGATAACCCTAGAATTTGGGGATCGGCGCACTTCTGTAAAATTCGACTTCAAATCGCGATGAAACTTTCAATTGCCGGAGGGGAAATGAGCGCCTGGACGAGACGAAGCCGTGGGTAGGTCGGACGCGCCGATCGGCGGCGGGACGGCGGCGGCCGAAGCGCTTTTGCGCGCGGGCAGGGGCTGGCAGATGGGAAAGGGTCGCGGGAGAGGAGAGAGGAAATGAAGGGGTTGAAATGAAATTTCCTTTAAAATTTTGGGTTCAATTGGTATTTATAGCAAAAATACCCCGAAAAATTAATAGCCCCACAAATACATCATGATTCCTTAAAAATCATCTGTTTTCAAAAACTCTCTCTCTAACTCCAAAACCCCCTACCGGTGCTCACACAGCACCCGAGATTCCGAGACACATCAAAAACCCAACTCTTAGGTTTTACACCGTAATGTGAATACAATCTCAACCTCTGGATCCAACGATCCCAACTACCCAAATAAACGAGCCCAGAAGGCCCAATACCTCGATTAAACCCACATTGCCACGTAAAACCACTTTAGGGATTATTAATACTCCGGGCTTAACATCTATAATCCCTGGTCATCACAATATTCCCCACTAAAAGAATTTCGTCCTCGAAATTAGCACTGGTGTATCGCGTCACACCCGGGCTACACAACAACATGAAGCCACAACCTCGATTCTTAACCATAACAGAATCGTATTAATAAACGTGAGGATACTTACTTCTCTTCAAACTCTGAAACAGAGCGACATACCAAAACCAACATATCACCTAAGAGGCAAAACGTACCTCGATGCGGGTCATCCCAAAAGTCAGCCTCTCATGACTGCAAAACAACCAATACTTACGGCTGTAGACCGGACAGTCATCCTTAGTTCTAATACAACTAATAAGAACGCATCCTGACTTACACCTCAACCGTGAGAACGTTGACCTCGTGTCAAACTCTGGAGTGGAATAGACTTCCAAATCCATCATAACGTCAAAGAGCGTCAGCACAGCCCAACGCTAATAATCCAAAAGCAGTTAGTCAACTGAAACTGTAAGGATTCGAATCGCTCCTGATTCCATCGTAGATTTCATTCCTTGACATCTCTTATCATGACTCACGATGTCCAACATACATCGTTACGAGGGAAACACTAGTATTCCACGGTGTACACATAACAAACCTGGTTTCCACTTTCAAACCTCCTCTATCGAAGGAGCAGTCGCATCATTGCAACTCAAATACATGGATTCTCAGATCGAATCAACGACGACTTGACGACTCTCGTTGGTACTTCACATCATGAGCTGTCCCAGACAAGTCTCCCCAAGATTAAACATAAACATATATACGTTTCAGTGAGGCATACTCAACCTCAACTTCAAATGACGTGGTGACTACCAGAGTCCACCACAATCCACCTCGTATCACCTTACGATTTGCCAAACTTGGTTCCAACGAGCAGTATAACGGCTCTAGCAAGCCCATCATGGTGCTGCACACACGCGGCAGACAAACTAGTCGCTGCCTCACTAGGTTCACCTCAAACCTACCAATCAGATGGACGCTTCCGCACAGCATACCATACCATGGGAAGAAAATCAATAGAGTAGTGGGTCTTTACCCAACATTCCTCCAATGCTGATATACCCTGGACACTCCAATGTCCCCATGTACTTAACATAACCTGATCCTACTCCCTTAGGACCCATCTTACATCCTCATGGGTGGTGTGACCATGTCTACCACATGTCATATCAATAGAAAGCGAGTAATTCCTCCACGATTACTCCTATCGTCAAAAACATGGCCAAAAAGCCAATCCAACGAGCATACCTCAAGGGTATCACCACTCGTAATATGATTACCCCAAACATAAGCTGCGGTACAATCACATGTACAGCGCATCCATCCATTCCTCGAGCAACCCGCTCGGTATAAGGGTCACGTCAATCGGTGACGCACACACCTCCTTGTGCCCGACACTGGCACCCAAGGCATACAACTGAAAACGTATGCTCAACGCATTGTTCATCGTAACGATGATGCATGTCTAATAAGACATCTCCTACACCATCGTCAACGTCATCCTGTGACGACACATGCCAACTCATGGCATCTAAGACATTGTCAACTAGTGACGATACATGTACATCAGCGTATGTCATCCACTATCATGCTAGTAAGTTAGGCATAATAAAACATTTATATCAATGCATGCCAGCTACAATAAAGCTAATAAAATAGCAACATCTCATACCTCATCGCTAACAATATAGCGGCATACCTGTCTCCGTCGCTCAATAATAGTACGAAAACAGCACCCATCGCTCGAAGGCGGCCAAATCCTGTGCTGAGTACATAGCGGCATAATCCCTCGCTATAGAATCGACGGCATGACACCTCGTCATATAATAAGTGGCATGAAACCTCGCTATACACCTGAGCATGAATCATCGTCCACATAATAGCGGAAAGAGGCATCGCTATCAATACCCGGCGGTATAACCCATCGCCAATCAATATAGCGGAATGAGGCATCGCTATCATACATCTGGCGGAATAAACCATCGCCAATCAATATAGCGGAATGGGGCATCGCTATCATACATCTGGCGGAAAGAATCATCGCCAATCATCATAAAAGAATGAGTCATCGTAAATCCACATAATAATATCGTATGGCCTCTTACCATATGGGGCACCTTACCCCGTGGCACCTTACCACAATAATATCGCATGGCTACTTACCATGTGGGGCATCTTACCCCGTGGCATCTTACCACAATAACATCGCATGGCCTCTTACCATGTGGGGCATCTTACCCCGTGGCGTCTTACCACAATAACATCGCATGGCCTCTTACCATGTGGGGCATCTTACCCCGTGGCATCTTACCACAATAACATCGCATGGCCTCTTACCATGTGGGGCATCTTACCCCGTGGCATCTTACCACAATAACATCATGTAAGCATCATCATATAAACATCGTGTAATCATCATCATAAAAACATCGTATAAGCATCATCATATAAACGTCATATAAACATCATCATTATAAGTTTATTCCTCATAATCATCATCATAAACATCATATCATCTTTACTTATTATAAACATCATCATAAACTTACTTATCATTATCATCATCATGATCATCATATTAACATCATCATTACTTATCATAGTCGTCATCGTAAACGTCATATCATCTTCATTTATCATAACATCATCATCATAAACTTATTTATAATAACATCATCGTAAACATCTTGTCATCTTTATTCATCATAGACATCATCATCATAAACATCGTATAAGCCTCATCGTATAAACATCGTATAACATCATCGTATACACATCATCATATAAACATCATCATTTCATCGTGAATACTCATGCAATAAAAGCACAGTTGTAGTATAAGGATGTGTGTTACCGTCCGATGCTCGTACGCCTCTTACGTACTTTCCTTGCTTGAACATTACATGAACAAACGTATTAGTATATTCAATAATAATTGAGACCATACCGAAGTATTCCACTGTCGGTTGTCTACCCAGTCTGTCCTCAGACAATACATCATATCTTTCTTTTCCCTGATTTTCTTCCAAAATCAGATTCCTTGGCACGTAGCATATAGAGTGTTAGACATCACTATTAATGCCATCCTATCGTGTTCCACACGATTCCTGCAACCACAATGGTTAGCAATACTACTTTTCATATCATAAAAGCACATAAACAATTAGTCATGTCGTATAACATTAATGCCATCATGCATAAATATGTGCTATCAATAACTTCCTAGGCCCTCAACAGCCCCAATGAGCAACCACTGCTCTGATACCACTAATGTAAGGACCTCAAGCCCTTAACCCTTGATTAGTGTATTAACCACTATGTGTGGTACATGCTTTCTATAAAAAGTCAATCGGGAAGCTCAGATGATACTTTACCATTGAATGTCAATTACAAAACTTCCTTTAATACTCAATGATGTAAGATCGTCATCCTAACAATAAAAGACTCATATGATTGCCCTTTACCAACCTCTTGGTGCCATTTTTCACATTGTGAACTTTTATAAAAATTTGGGCAGAGTCTCCCCATAAATAGAGCTATCCCAAAAAAAAAGAGCACAGCACATAACATAATTCCCGGCCAGGGAACACATAATACTCATCAGAAAGCAGTAATACAAGTAATCCCTCGCTATAGAATCGACGGCATGACACCTCGTCATATAATAAGTGGCATGAAACCTCGCTATACACCTGAGCATGAATCATCGTCCACATAATAGCGGAAAGAGGCATCGCTATCAATACCCGGCGGTATAACCCATCGCCAATCAATATAGCGGAATGAGGCATCGCTATCATACATCTGGCGGAATAAACCATCGCCAATTAATATAGCGGAATGGGGCATCGCTATCATACATCTGGCGGAAAGAATCATCGCCAATCATCATAAAAGAATGAGTCATCGTAAATCCACATAATAATATCGTATGGCCTCTTACCATATGGGGCACCTTACCCCGTGGCACCTTACCACAATAATATCGCATGGCTACTTACCATGTGGGGCATCTTACCCCGTGGCATCTTACCACAATAACATCGCATGGCCTCTTACCATGTGGGGCATCTTACCCCGTGGCGTCTTACCACAATAACATCGCATGGCCTCTTACCATGTGGGGCATCTTACCCCGTGGCATCTTACCACAATAACATCGCATGGCCTCTTACCATGTGGGGCATCTTACCCCGTGGCATCTTACCACAATAACATCATGTAAGCATCATCATATAAACATCGTGTAATCATCATCATAAAAACATCGTATAAGCATCATCATATAAACGTCATATAAACATCATCATTATAAATTTATTCCTCATAATCATCATCATAAACATCATATCATCTTTACTTATTATAAACATCATCATAAACTTACTTATCATTATCATCATCATGATCATCATATTAACATCATCATTACTTATCATAGTCGTCATCGTAAACGTCATATCATCTTCATTTATCATAACATCATCATCATAAACTTATTTATAATAACATCATCGTAAACATCTTGTCATCTTTATTCATAATAGACATCATCATCATAAACATCGTATAAGCCTCATCGTATAAACATCGTATAACATCATCGTATACACATCATCATATAAACATCATCATTTCATCGTGAATACTCATGCAATAAAAGCACAGTTGTAGTATAAGGATGTGTGTTACCGTCCGATGCCCGTACGCCTCTTACGTACTTTCCTTGCTTGAACATTACATGAACAAACGTATTAGTATATTCAATAATAATTGAGACCATACCGAAGTATTCCACTGTCGGTTGTCTACCCAGTCTGTCCTCAGACAATACATCATATCTTTCTTTTCCCTGATTTTCTTCCAAAATCAGATTCCTTGGCACGTAGCATATAGAGTGTTAGACATCACTATTAATGCCATCCTATCGTGTTCCACACGATTCCTGCAACCACAATGGTTAGCAATACTACTTTTCATATCATAAAAGCACATAAACAATTAGTCATGTCGTATAACATTAATGCCATCATGCATAAATATGTGCTATCAATAACTTCCTAGGCCCTCAACAGCCCCAATGAGCAACCACTGCTCTGATACCACTAATGTAAGGACCTCAAGCCCTTAACCCTTGATTAGTGTATTAACCACTATGTGTGGTACATGCTTTCTATAAAAAGTCAATCGGGAAGCTCAGATGATACTTTACCATTGAATGTCAATTACAAAACTTCCTTTAATACTCAATGTTGTAAGATCATCATCCTAACAATAAAAGACTCATATGATTGCCCTTTACCAACCTCTTGGTGCCATTTTTCACATTGTGAACTTTTATAAAAATTTGGGCAGAGTCTCCCCATAAATAGAGCTATCCCAAAAAAAAAGAGCACAGCACATAACATAATTCCCGGCCAGGGAACACATAATACTCATCAGAAAGCAGTAATACAAGTAAATTCCCAGCCAGGGAAGACACTACACATATGACGACAAAAGTGGGTTTCAACACCCACATAATACACCAATGACTCTCTTAACATTTAGCAATTCTACCTCTAATTGCATGCAACATAGAATGAAAGAGAGAAAGGCTCATGCCTTTACATACAACCCATATACAAGTATAATCGTGCTCACATGCGAGCATCATGAATATGTATAAAATCATCATGGGTATATAGGTACTCTATACGATACCGTGCTCCATCAAGCCCTGGTACCACGATCCTGGGAGTACATCCAATCAACAGCTCGAGCTCATCTCCAAAGCCATCGATGTACCTGTTCACCTGCCCCAACAGAGACAGCCCCCAACGGGGTGAGCATACCAATTCCACAATTTCATAATCATAATGACATAGTACATAATTTACGAAAATGTAAATATTGTGGAACATATGTGATACTTCCTGGATGGTATCATCCTCATCATAGCGTACCCCTGTAATAACCCTGTTCTCAAAACAGATAAATCATCAAATCCTGAATATGCAGTTAATCATCACATTGGTTAACCCTAGCCAGTTTCAAATTAGCAACCTTTCATAACATCTTACTTTATCTAGCAATGATTAGCAACATTTCATAACATCATTTCATAACATCGTTTCATAACATCATTTCATAACATCGTTTCATAACATCTTTTCATAACATCGTTTCATAACATCTTTTCATAACATCGTTTCATAACATCTTTTCATAACATCTTACTTAATCTAGCAATGATTAGCAACATTTCATAACATCATTTCATAACATCGTTTCATAACATCTTTTCATAACATCGTTTCATAACATCTTTTCATAACATCTTACTTAATCTAGCAATTATCATAATTCTAGATATCATGTTGGTATTTCCTTAACTTCCGATACTGGTTAATCACTTCTCTGATTAACTACGTCTCTGTTCCTATTATTACCAATAGGGAATAAAATACAGATATCCTAGATATCTAATCAAATACCACATTTTCATTTCTTACTTCAAGGTAACGTCATACTATGGGTGTTTGCTCCGTAGCAACCACACCTCATCATTGGCTCGCTTCATAGCGGCACTGAGCATTCCACCATGTGAAACAACATATCGTAACCAAGTCCCGATACCATCATAGCAAAGCATTTCGTGTATTTTAGATCATGCATCATACTTGTAAAACATCATTTAAACTATGCTCGTACGCTAAACGTACCTTATCCTCGAAGTCCGAGCCAAACCTTGCTCGAGTTCCATGCCCCGAGGAACGATGTGCTAAAACGATAAATAATTCACAATTATTTACGAACATGTAACCCATGCTCAAGCACATCCATAACCCTCAAAATATCGTCAACACACGACAATTAACCTTTAAAAAAGACCCGGGGCAGGGTACATGCAGGGAGGGAAAACGAATGCGATATATCGAAAAATTGCCCAAGAACACCTTCAATAATTCGAACCTTAGCATCACAATTTGAACCCAACCAAGCATCATAAATTATCTAAAACATGTAATGAACGATCCCTAACATGAATCATCAACCCATAGCCAAAATCCCCAAATTCGAAATCAAACCCTCACCAAATTAGGGCAAATTCGAACCATAACATCTTAATTCGATCCCACTTAAGCATCATAATTCATTTAAACATGAATAAATTGAATCCTAACAAGCATTATCATCCTCATGCCAAAAATCCCCAAAGCCGTGGGTAGGTCGGACGCGCCGATCGGCGGCGGGACGACGGCGGCCGAAGCGCTTTTGCGCGCGGACAGGGGCTGGCAGACGGGAAAGGGTCGCGGGAGAGGAGAGAGGAAATGAAGGGGTTGAAATGAAATTTTCTTTAAAATTTTGGGTTCAATTGGTATTTATAGCAAAAATACCCCGAAAAATTAATAGCCCCACAAATACATCATGATTCCTTAAAAATCATCTGTTTTCAAAAACTCTCTCTCTAACTCCAAAACCCCCTACCGGTGCTCACACAGCACCCGAGATTCCGAGACACATCAAAAACCCAACTCTTAGGTTTTACACCGTAATGTGAATACAATCTCAACCTCTGGATCCAACGATCCCAACTACCCAAATAAACGAGCCCAGAAGGCCCAATACCTCGATTAAACCCACATTGCCACGTAAAACCACTTTAGGGATTATTAATACTCCGGGCTTAACATCTATAATCCCTGGTCATCACATTTCACGAAACCTAAGCTAACATGCCATTTTCACACCACCTAAAAACATGTACTTAAACAAGTTAAAAGCTAAAACAGAGCATGGTTTCTCACCCTATTTTGCTCCGATTTTTCAAAGGCTTCCAGGCGATGAAAAAGCGAAAGCTCCTCAGAAATTTGCTTAGCAAGTGCTGGAGAAGAAATGGGAGAGAAGGGCCGAGATTTGGGATGGCTGAGAGTGGTCAAATGATTGAGCCAAGTGGGGTGGGAAGTCAGCCTGTGCACAGTGTGATTGGCATGGGTTGGGGGGGGGGGGGGGGTGGTTGGGTGTTGGGTGGTTTGATGTGTTATGTTTTGGTCCTGGTATTTAACACGATGTATTAAAATATCCTCACATGAAATTTATAGTATTTTCTCAATAAAATACTTCAATTCCCATTAACATGCTTTACCAAAACAAACAACACACACCCCAAATAAACATGCCACAACCCCAAAATCCCAACATATATCACATGCACCCTGAAACATATCTCCCCAATAATACTAATTCAATCCCATGAATTAACACTTAAATCATCATAATTTAAATTAAATGATTAAAATCATATAATCATTTCGGGGATATCACAAACGGTATCCGGTAGAGTGTTTATACATTAGATACACGCGTATTCATTGGGTGCTCTTATGTGAGTACATCTTACGTGTATATGGAATGTATAAATGGGCTACGGCTTTCTCTATTCATTTATGGTTTACATGCAATTAAATATGGAATTGCTAAATGAACTAAGAGCATGTTAGTGTATTATGAGGGTGCGTGTCATATGAATAACCTTGATTGGGGAATTTGAATATTATGGGGATTAAATGCAAGAAATTTCTGGATAGTATATGGTGTTGCACTTGCATATGGTTTTCCCCCTGGTAGTATGATTATATGCACTAATAGTATGGCTTAATACACTAATAACGGGTTAAGGGCACGGAGGTCCTTACATTAGTGGTATCAGAGCAGTGGTTAGCTCTTTGGGGATGTTGAGGGCCTAGGAACATGTTAATGGGAATGAGAAGCATATACTTATGCATGATGATAGTTAGTGTTGCGTGGCACAACTATATTGCTTATGTGTGTTTATGATATGTGTTCATAATTGGAATATGTGTTGCTAACCATGGTGGTTGCAGGGTCTTATGAGACGTGGATTATGCATTGCGGTTGCATATACATCGGAGTGATGATTCTAATGCTTTGCCTCTAAATGTTGGAGCGAGGTGCATTAAAATACACTCATGGCGATGATTATTGGAATACGGGTTATGCATTACGGTTGCATGCACGTCGAAGCGATGATGCCGCTGTCATGTCGAAGCGATGGTAAATGCCGCTGTCACGTCGAAGCGATGATGCCGCTGTCGTGTCGAAACAATTGTTGGAATACGAGTTATGCATTACGGTTGCATACATGGCGTAGCGATGTGAATACTTGCCGTTGTCATATTATAGCGATGAAGAATATTTGCCGCAAATATGTCGAAGCGAAGGATAATGCCGCTGTCATATTACTATCACGAGGGATATTATGCCGCTAATATGTCGAAGCGAGGGGTATTTTCGCTGTCATGCCGGAACGATAGTAAATGCCGCTGTCGTGTCGAAGCGATGGTAAATGCCGCTGTCATGTCGAAGCGATGGTACCACCGTCATGTCGAAGCGATGATGCCGCTGTCGTGTCGAAGCGATGATACATGCCGCTGTCATGTCGAAGCGATGATGCCGCTGTCATGACGTAGCGATGCGATCGGGAACAAAGTACTACATGAGTCTGAGTACCTCTTGAGTCCGCGATTATTCCGCTATTCTATTGGCGATGGTTCATGCCGCCGGGTATTCTATTGGCGATGGTTCATGCCGCCGGGTATTTTATTGGCGATGGTTCATGCCGCCGGGTATTCTATTGGCGATGGTTCATGCCGCCGGGTATTCTATGGCGATGGTTTATGCCGCCAGGTATCATATAGCGATGGTACATTCCGCTACATCTATGGCGATGGTTCATACCGCCGGATATCTATAGCGATGTTTCATGCCGCTGACTTTATGGCGAGGGATCATGCCGCTGATTCTATAGCGATGGGTTATACCGCTATGTGCGTAGCACTGGATTATGCCGCCTACGAGCGATGGATGCTACTTGTGCATTGCTGGTGGATGATGGATACATGTATTCCGCTATCTTGATAGCGATGAGGTATGTCATATTACTTTTGTTATCATTATTGTGAATATTATGTGTTGTTTTTATACCGTCATGTGTCTGACGACGGGATTATGAGTGTCGTGTATCGACCGGTATCGTCATATGTTTGACGATGTCTATGTTGACGCGTGGCGTCGTCTTGGTAAATAATACATTCATGTTTATGAATTTGGTGTTATGGTTTGAGTGCCGATGGTGAGCACATGGTAGAGTCTGGGTCACTTGTTGACGAGACATTTTGCCGAGCAGGTTTGCTCGATGGAAATGCATGGTACCGGTGAGTGTACCGCATCATGCATTAGAGGTAAATATTTTTACGAGTAGTGGTACCTTTGGGTATACTCGCTGGGATGGCTAAGGCCAAGTGATTGGTGGTAAGAGTAGTCATTGAGGAAACTACTCGCTTGTTGTTGTGATGTGTGGTAGGCATGGTCACACCCACCCTGAGGGTGTGGGATAAGTCCTAACGGATTAGGATAGCTTCGTGGTTGAGCAAGGACACCGGGATGTCCATTATGCTTTGGTATTTTTAGAGATATGTTGGGTGATGACCCACAACTCTAATGGTTTGTACGATATGGTATACCGGAATGTGACGTGTGTCACGTTGATAGGTTGGTATAAGCCTATGTGACCAGAGAATTGTTAGCCAAGTATTGTTTCAGTGTTATAGTGTGCTTGTGATAGCCATTATACTGTTTGTTGGATTCGAGTTCAGTGAATCGTATGATGATACGATGAGGACTTTTGGTAGACTCTTGTAGTCTCTATGTGGCATGATATTTGAGGCAGGGAATACCTCACGGGCACGTTTATACGTCAAGTGTTTTGAGGGACTTGTACTGGGACAACTCAATTTTGTTGGGGATACCAACGTGAGTGTCGACAAGTCGTGGTTAGCTGTTAGCTATGGTCGAACATCCTTGCATATGGAATGCAATAGGAGTTACAATTGGAATTGTGAGATGTAGTTAGTGGGGTAACACTACTATATCAATTTTTATCTCTTGGAGAGATTTGTGTTGCACTGTCATGGAGACAGCTAGCATTGGTTGAGGGTTGAATGTGAATCAACCGGGGTAAGCCTACTAGTGTTGGGCTATGTGATGGCTTTCGTACCTTCGGTGAGACGTTTGAGGAGACGTCTCCGGAGAAATGCTCGAGACTGTGTGGTACTATGGTATTAGTACGGAGCATCTTTAGAATGAGTATACATGGCGTATAAGGGTTTCGATTTGGTAATAGTGGCTTCGATGCACTATTCTGAACCAGTTGCAGATTTTTGGTTCCGAGATATATATGTTGGTATGAATATATCCAGTTTTCTGAACGATGGTTCGAGGTTGGAGGATCATGGATTCATGACTTTTCCTTGAGAGGAAGGCGGTATTGTTATACCTACCGGTTGAATCTTTTGGGAGATTTGTTGCTTTGGTTGTGTGGTGTTGATGTTGAAATCACACCCTTTGGTTTTGGTTTGTCAACCATCATTCTCCGTGGGGTGAGAATAATCGAGGTGTGACAGTGGTTTTGGGATTTGGGTATGATTGGAGATACCCGAGTCTATTGCATTGAGTATGCATGTTGTATTGGTGTATGGAATTGTATGCCGTGTGTGTATACGAATGCCAACTTTATTTTGTTCCTTGTTGAACATCGAGTTTGTATGCTTGGTCTGGTGAATCTCGGGTGTGAGATTGTGGAACCTTGAGATTGGTAATCTCGATGGCACGATGCATTCTGATGAATGATCGTGAGGGTTGTTTGACTTTCCCTGAGGAAGGATCATCGTGTTTTGGAACCATGGTAGTTTTTGTTGGATAACTCGATAGCCTTCCTGTTTTATGATTCTTGGATCCAAGGATAAACGAGGGATGGCCGGGATTCAGGTTTGTTTAGTGTCATGGTTGACACGTGTGTAGGAATGCAATTGATTGTCTTGCATGTCCCCTGTGGAACTTGAGACCTTGTGGAGTCTGGATAGTGTGTTTTGGACCAAGATGGGATTTCTTGGAACACCTTGTTTTAGACTTCTGTGGTGATGTGTTTTGTGTGGATCAGTGACCGTGGGTAACCCGATCCGGGTTGCAAGTGGTGCAACTACTCCTTTGGAGGAGATGGGATGGGAAGCAAAACCGTATTTTCTGTGAGTATACTGTTGTATACTAGTGGTTCCCATCGTGACGATGCGTGTCAAGCATCGTGGGCAAGTGGTGAATATCATGGAGTGATATCTATGTCAGAACCAAGGGAGATTTGGTTGGTTTGCAGTCGTGGTGGACTGACTTCTGGGACGATTCACGTCGAGGTATGTTGTTATCTTTCGGGTTTGTATTGGTCCTGGCGTTTGCTCTATTTTAGAGCTTGGTGCGAGATGGGTGTTCTCGCGGTTGTTAATTCGATTCTAATGTGGTCGAGAATCGGGGTTGTGGCCTTGTTTTGTTTGTGTAGTCCTGGTGTTACGTGGAGTACACCGGTGCAATTTTGAGGACGAAATTTTGTTAGTGAGGGATAATTGTGATGTCCGGGGATTAATGGTGTTAATCCCAGTGTGGTATTAATCCTTGATGGATTAATAATTGTGGCAATTAGGAATTATTGCGGTGTTGGGTCTCCCGAGGTTGTTAAATCGGGCATTTGGGATCGTTGGATCCAAAGGTTGAGATTGTATTCTCATTTTGGTGGAAAACCTATGAGTAGGGTTTTTGGTGGGACTTGGTGTCCGGGGTGCCTTTTGTTGGGGCCAGACTGGGGATTTGATGTTGGAGAGAGAGTTTTTGAAAACAGATGATTTTTAATGAATCATGATGTATTTGTGGAGGTATTGGTATTATGGGGCATTTTGCTATATATTACAGTTGGACTCGGGATTCCGTCATTTGGAATCCATTTCTCTCCTCTCCCTCTCACGCCTCTCACTCACCCCAAACCCTTCCCCTTTCCCTTTGATGAGCAAAATCGATGGAGGCTCGTCCTAGGAGCCGGATTTCTCGAAGATAAGTTGGTAAGTTTCTTCCCCTCGTCTTTGTCTTCGATTTGATAGTGGTTTGGTGTGTTATGGTTGAGCTTTTGGGTTGGATTGGTGTTTGGGGGTTTTGGGTTAAAATCTAAAATGTTGATTTTAGTGTTTTATGGAGTTTAAATGTTGTATTTGAGGTGTTGGTGGTGTATGGGGTGTTGGTTTTCAATTTGGGTGTCAAAAACACCATGGAAGCTCGAATTTTTCAGAAAATCGCAGGTGGCGATCGATCGTCGAGGTGGGGCGATCGATCGCGACGTGCAGCTGTAATTTTGGGTGACGATGAACAGTTCTGGCAATCGATCGCGTGGTCTCGGCGATCGATCGCGAGTGGGTAGGCGATCGATCGCGAGGATTGGCGATCGATCGCGAGAAGGCACTGGTTTGGCCACTGGAGTGTGGCGATCGATCGCGATGAAGGTGGCGATCGATCGCCACCCGAAGGATTTTGTTTTTTTCAAATTTTGGAAAATGTCAGGATTTTGGAATCGAGGTTTAAAGGGGCCGTTTCCGGGGCAATGTCTACATTCCAATGAGAATGCTATACTTTTAAAATGGATTGATTGGGACCAAAGTCTAATAAAATGGGATTTTTGGTTGAGTCTTTGGCTATCTATTAAACATATAAAATGGAATATTTTGGGTATTATGCATGCTTAGCCGGGGGGCTTTTATTTTGGTAATGGTCATGGACTGACGATATGTTTGGGAGTTTGAACGTGCTTGGGCACGTAGTTGCATGCTTATGTTTGATTGTGAATTGTTTGTTTGTTACCACATAATTCATCGGGTTGTGGGACTCAGGCAAGGTGGGACTCGAACTACGGAATTATAAGGTACGTATGACGTACGAGCATAGCCTATTATAATGTTGCAATTGTAAAATGCATGGTATGTGATAATTGCATTAAATTGACACTGAAATACATGGTGTGTAATAATCGCATTATATGGACATTGAAATACGTGGTAGGTGGTAATTGCATCAAATAGGCGTTGAAATGCATGGTACATGATACTTGCTATAAATGGCTAGCGATATGCATGATAAATGGTATTTGCGTCAAATCGTGATACATGGGAACCATACCGTGCCGCTATTGAGCGAGCAACGATTTGGTATGCTGTCGCCGTTGAGCGACCATCGATTATGACGCCGCTATTGTTGAGCGTGCACGGGGTTTAGAATGCCGCTATTGTGGAGCGAGCAATGAAATAGGAACATGGAATCATTGATTAGATTTATATGATATCTACGGTCTTTTATATAACGATTTTACCAAATTGATTATGGAACTGGCATAATAGAACAGTATTAGTTAATCTATGTGACGATTAACTGGCTTTGGGAATTTGATGAGTTTGGTTATTTTGAGAACATGGACAATACAGGGGATCTCGGATGAGGGTGTTACCATCCAGGGAGTATCATTTAAATTATGGCATTTACATTCTGTAAATTATGAATTGCAATCTTATGATTATTGGATTGGTGGTATTGGTATGCTCACCCCGTGTGGGGGCTGTCTCTGTTGGGACAGGTGTTACAGGAGTAGCAGTAGTTTTGGAGTCGAGCTCGGGCTGTTGATTGAGGTACTTCCAGGATCGAGGTACCAGAGCTGGTCGAACAAGTGCATGGATCCAGAGTTGAGGTCGAGCTGTGCTTGGGAGGTGCTTCCAGGATTGAAGTGCCATTAACGATATCCGGTAGAGTGTTTTATACATTAGATACACGCGTATTCATTGGGTGCTCTTATGTGAGTACATCTAACGTGTATATGGAATGTATAAATGGGCTACGGCTCTTCTCTATTCATTAATGGTTTACATGCAATTAAATATGGAATTGCTAAATGAACTAAGAGCATGTTAGTGTATTATGAGGGTGCGTGTCATATGAATAACCTTGGTTGGGGAATTTTAATATTATGGGGATTAAATGCAATAAATTTTCTGGATAGTATATGGTGTTGCACTAGCATATGGTTTTCCCCCTGATAGTATGATTATAGTTCTTACAACATCAATAGCTTTCGATATTAACATCATCTAACGTACAGTTTCTTCATGCCTCTTATCACAAACAATCCACTTAACACTCTATGTAATACCCACAACAAGCCAAACATCTTTTTTCATTGAGGTTATCAACTTTTTTTAGGTTCCACATTTAAGACGTTAATTGATAAGTGTGATTTTTACACTTGATATATGCTTAATGGTGTTTTTGTAGTGATTCCTGGAAAATATTATGCGTTTTGGTATATATTTGTATATTTCAGGAATCTAGGTCCAATTGCATAAGTGTGGAGTAAATAAGCTATAAATGATGAAAAAGGACAAAGCCGAGCTAAATATGGAAAAGGAGGGACCATATGGCAAAATTGGAGATTTTGAGATCCGCGATCGAACGACAACTTACGAAGATCGATCGCCACCATCCAGAAGATTTCCGCGACCGATCGACAACTTACGAAGATCGATCGCGGATATATAATTTTTGGTTATTTTGTCCATAATGTTTTGCCGATAGATCGGCAACTGACGAAGATCGATCACCAAAGCAGAAAAAATCGAGATTTTGTTCCTTATCCAGCTATTTTGTGTCCAAAGAATTTAAGACTCCTCCAACACTATTTATAGAAGATTTTCAAACGTTTTGGGGGACTCTTGGCTCATAATTTATCCTACAAACTCAGCCACCATCACTTCCGTCATCACTCAATCCACAACAAAACATACCACAATTCGTTGAAGAGCAAGAGCAACGCAAGGAACGGAGAACGGAGCGACGCACGGAGTTATATCCTCGTTATCTTAGTATTTCTGAACTTAATTATTTTGAATTTCAGATTTTGATGTTGAATTTGTTTAAAGACATATTTTTGCATTATAATTTGAATATGGTTGTTGGCTAATTTTGTTTATCAAGACATAGGGGATCCATGTTTGAACCCTTGAGTTAATTATCGGTTTTGATTCGATTTCCATGATCTTTGTGCATAATTTATGTTTTTAACGCTTGTAAAAGATTAGCTACCTTTTGCATCCTTTTGGTAATATTGATTGAATTGACCATAGGAGATTACGATACGATGCAGTAAATTAGGCCGTGGGTTTTAGGTTGACACGTACCAAGTAAAATCTAGCACACGTGTGATAGCAATAGATTTACCAAAATCGAAGGCTAATAGTTTTTACAAAGTGTTTTTCGGTATTAATCGTTCAATAAGGACACGAGAGTGGTTTATTGTAGATTAATGCTAGACTTGTTATAGCCGGACCAAGGTATAACTAATGAAATAGGAAAACTCGTCACCCTAGAACATAGAATTTTGAATCTTAATTAATAGACAACTTTTGGGGGATTACATGGGTGAACCCACGTCTTGATAATTATTTGATCATATTTCTTCAATAATCCATCGCTGCCGTTTAGGTTGATTTTTGTCTTTGAGTCAATTTAATTTGTTAATCATTCCATAATCGTAGGTTAAATATAGTTAATCTAATTGAATGTGGTACTTATTTACTAGTCCTCGTGGGTTCGACACTCGTACTTCTACTTTCATTATACTAAAACTTGACACCGTGCACTTGCGGTACACAATCGCTACACTGAAAAATACTGTTTAAAATAATAGCGATTAAGTTTTTGGCGCCGTTGTCGGGGATTAGTTTAAGTAATATCATACTAGATTAGCTGACTATAATTTAGCCATTTCTTTTTGTTGTCTTCGAATTTTTCCTTTCTTTTCATATCTACTATTCTATTATTGCCTTCTATTTGGTTGGATTTTTGCAGATTATTATTCCCTAGTGCATGCTAAGGAGTGAACGACCGAACACTCGAGCCTTTTGACCCTGAAATTGAAAGAACTCTTCTTAGAATACTAAGAGAAGTTCGAACAATGGCTGAAAATAATGAAGGAGGAGGTGGAAGAGATGAAGACGGAACAAAGAGGTGCCTAATAGAAGATCCTTCATGGATTATGCTCATCCCTTGTTCCATGGGTCATTGTCTAGTATTACTAGACCAAGCATACAGACGAACAACTTTGAAAAGCATGCAATCATACAAATGATCCAGCACTCGGTGCAGTTTGGGGGAGCGACCACTGATGATCCCAACAATCACATAGTGAATTTCTTGGAAATTTGTGATACCTTCAAGCATAATGGCGTCACTGATGACGCCATCAGGTTACGACTGTTCCCTTTCTCTCTAAATAATAAAGCTAAATCTTGGTTGCATTCTTTGCCTACAGGATCAATTGCCACTTGGGATGGGATGGTGCAAGCTTTATTGTCAAAATACTTCCCACCATCAAAGACTGCTAAGATGCGAATGATATCACTACATTTGCGTAACATGATCCTGAAACATTGTATGAAGCATGGGAGCACTTCAAGTACTTACTGAGGAGATGCCCACACCATGGCCTTCCCATCTGGCTGCAGGTACAAACTTCCTATAACGGTTTATTTTCTATAATCGTTATATGATTGATGCAGTATCAGGAGGTACTGTGATGAGAAAGACGTCGGAGGCGGCCTATGTGGGGTCTTCCCACCTTAACAGTGTTAGGATAACAAAATTTGAACTGAACATGCATTTTATAACGTTTTAGGGTTCCGGTTGTTACGTGATCTAATAGGATTACAGGCCAAAATAAAAACTTCGTAACTTAATAGATACATTCCTACACAAGAATGCTAACGTTTTAGATTTATACTACTCCTAGAGTAGATACAGAATCCTATTCATCTTGTATCCTTATAGCTCACTGCTTCAACCAGACCCTTAGCCCCTTCAGTCCAAAAGCGTACCTACAGGGACAACGCATCGTGAGCATACAAGTGTTTACTTAACATCATATTAAAAGGCATAACCGTAAATGCATAACATCTTAGTTAAGTAAAATTTGTTGGTCGTTCTTTAACTCCTTTTTGTTGTCCCTGATTCTCATTCATGTATGAGGGCATCTTACCCCATTGTATGGCATCTTACCATAACATAAACATCGTGTGGCATCTTACCACATGGGCATCTTACCCAATCGTATGGCATCTTACCATATCATAAACATCGTGTGGCATCTTACCACATGGGCATCTTACCCAATCGTATGGCATCTTACCATATCATATACATCGTGTGGCATCTTACCACATGGGCATCTTACCCAATCATATGGCATCTTACCATATCATATACATCGTAACATCACTTAAACCATCATAACATATAAACATCATTTCATGTAAATGTCATCATTTCATCGTACATACTTATGCGATAAATGCATAGTCATAATTTAGAGGCGTGTTTTACCGTCCGATGCCCGTACGTTTCTTACGTACCTTTTTAAAAAGGAGGAGAAGTAGATAACTCTATCTCCTTGATTGCGCTGGTACCTGGAATGGTTCTACAAAACCACATAATACCATATTAGATGCCTCAATACAATCTCAAATAAACTTAACAAAATAAATCATCATCATATTTTTCAACATTCTGCCTCTCTCGATCGATCGGCCCCAAGGTCTCGATCGATCGAGAAAATATGCATAAACAGTGCCCAAACACTCTGCCTCGATCGATCGATCGGAAGGAATTATCGATCGATCGAAGAGTTTCACCGATCGATCGGTATATCCTTCGATCGATCGGTCCCTAAATTCCAAAACATACATTAAACAATCTGCCTCGCTCGATCGATCGGGACTAAAGTTTCGATCGATCGAGCACTCTGAAAAATCGAGGCTTCCCCAGATTTTCGTGCACCTCTTTCCTACCATCATTTCTACTTCATAAAGCGTAAAACATGCTTGAACAAAAATGTTATAAGCTTCATAAAACTACCATGCATGTGTTCAAATCAATGGTTTAACAAAACCTAAGCTAACATGCATCATAACATCATCAAAATCTTCAACCTCATCCAAATATTCAGGAAAACAGGGCATGCTAGTTCTGTCCAGATTTTCGAGCACTTATTTTCATAACAAGAAAACCAACACATAGCATATGTAACATGCTCGAACAAACATGCTAGGAACTTCATAATACTTCCATGTAAACATTCATACCAAGGTTTCGTTCAAACCTATACTAGCATGCATAAAAATCATCCCACCAAAACCCAAACTCAAACAAAACCCAGAAAACAGTGTACCAACTTACCCCTCTCTTTTTGTTCCTCTTTTTGCAAGGATTTTGGACACCTTTTTACCAGCCTTTTTCCCTCTCCTACTGTAGCTTATCTGGACGTTTTTGAGGGGAAAGAATGAGAGGAGCAAGTGGTTGGAGGTGGAGTGGTGGGGGAGAAGGAGGCATGGGTTGAGAGGATGGGCAGCCAAGTGGGGGTTGATTGATTGGGGGGTCGTGTGGTTGGGGTGATTATGCGGTGTTTAATTGTGCCACGGTATTTAGCACGATGCATTAAAAATATCCTAACTCGATATTTTTCATCTTTATTTAATTAATACATCCTTTAAAACACTCAACATGCCTCCCACATCATATCATCATAACATAATTATAACCCCTAATTTAAAAGTACCACAACTCCCTTAAACACATCGTAAATCATCATCATAGCACATAATTACATGACATTTCGGGGTATTACAGCCTATACACTGTTGGAGGAGATGGCTGCTAATAGCTGTCAATGGCAGTCCGAGAGGAACGTGCCGAAGAAGCAAGCTGGAGTTCATCAAGTGAGCAAAGTTACTGCTTTGGCCGCTCAAATTGAGGCATTGAACAAGAGATTAGATAGCATGAGCATCGCCAAAAGACTAGCGGAATGAACCATCGCAATATATACCCGGCGGTATGAACCATCGCCAAAAGACTAGCGGCATGATATCCCTCGCTATAATATGACAGCGGCGTGTTCTTCGCTTCTACATAGCGGCAAATATCCTTCATCGCTACCTCGCTTCGACATACCAACGACATAATATCCCTCGCTATAATATGACAGCGATGTGTTCTTCGCTTCTACATATTAGCGGCAAATATTCTTTATCGCTACAGTATGACAGCGGCATTAATACCCCTCGCTATAATATGACAGCGGCGTGTTCTTCGCTTCATATTAGCGGCAAGTATTCTATCATGTGATACCCATCACTATAATATGACAGCGGCGTGTTCTTCGCTTCATATTAGCGGCAAGTATTCTATCATTTAATACCCCACGCTTTGACATATCAGCGGCATAATATCCCTCACTGTAATATGACAGAGGCGTGTTCTTCACTTCTACATATTAACGGCAAATATTCTTCATCGCTACGATATGACAGCGGCAAGTATTCTCCTTGATATCTCATCATACCTTATCAATACAAAGATAGCAATATGCACAGTTAATACTACAGTTCACAAATCCTACTACGTTATATCGGCGGCTCAATGATATCCCTCGCTTCGACATATCAGCGACCCTCGCCACGATATGACAGCGGCAAATATCCTGATACATCGCTAGTCGATATACCCGTAGTAGTACCAAAATTGCAATACCTTTGGAAGCACAATAACTCATGTATAAACTGCACATACCTGTATCCATAATCATAGAGTAATCATACCAGATTATGCCATTGTCTGTTCCATTATCCACCATGTCCTGTCCTCAGACAGCATATCAAGTTTTCTCATTCCCAGATTTTTCTACAAACTCAGATTCCTTAACACTTATTACATCAAGTGCCCAACATTACCATTATTGTCATCCCATCGTGTCCTATACGATCCCTGCAACCACCATGGTTAGCAATAACACTTTCCATTTATGAACACATATCATAAACGCACATAAGCAAAACAGTTGTGTCACAGAATACTAACTACCATCATGCATAAATATATGCTACATGTTTCCATCGACATGTTCATAGGCCCTCAACAGCCCCAAAGAGCAAACCACTGCTCTGATACCACTAATATAAGGATCCCCGTGCCCTTAACCCGCTATTAGTGTATTAACCCATGTATTTAGTGCATACAATCATATAACCAGGGGGAAAGAATCACATGCTACCATAGCATAACATACCAATAAAAAAATTTCTTACATTAAACAATGTAATGTCCAATTTTCCCCCAATCATGTCCACTTACATAGCATGCACCATTATAATATACTAACATGTTCTCAATTCATTTAGCAATTCCTCACATTAATTGCATGCAACATATGAATGAAAAGAGAAAGGCCCTTGTCTTTTTATACAAACCATATACACATATAAACGTGCTCACATGCGAGCATCAAATGAGAAAATGTGTATTTAATGTATAAAGTACTCTAAACGATACCGGCACTGGTAATTCGGTCATGCAAGCACCTCCGATCCATAGCTCAATCTCAACTCCGGAGCTACCGATGTACCGGTTCCATCTGCCCCAACAGAGGCAGCCCGCACACGAGGTGAGAATACCAATACCACCATTCCAATAATCACAGTACATAATTTACAGAATATAAAATTGTAATATAAAAGATACTCCCTGTATAGTATCGTTACCACATAGAATCCCCCGTGCTGTTCATGTTCTCAAAATAACCGAAACCATCAAATTCCCAAAAGCCAGTTAATCATTTCATTGATTAACTAAATGCGTTCCCTAATGCCAATTTCCATAATTAATGAAATCCAATCATTTATAATGTTTATAGATATCACACGTATCTAAACAATGGTTCAACAATCCCATTTCATCGCTTGCTCAAAAGCAGCGACATTCATAACCGATGTTTGCTCCATAGCGACAACATCTCAACTGTTTGCTTGCTCCATGGCGGCACCATATAGTTCACAACACATATCCATTTATTGCAATTACAATATACCATGCATTCAACAGTTGCAATAAGATATAAGATTATGCTCGTACGTTACACATACCTTATAATTCCGTAGTTCGAATCCAACATTGCCTTAGTCCCGTGACCCGATGAATTATGTGCTAACGCATAAAATAATTCACAATTAATTACAAGAATGCAACTATGTGCCCAAGCACGTTCACAACCTCCAATTATATCGTCAATTCCTGATGATTAACCATTTTAAGAGACCCGGGCGAAGCATGCATACTACTCAAAAAATATTCCATTTTATAAGTTTAGTGATAGCCAAAAATACAATTGAGTAGTCCATTTTAAAAGTGTAGCATTTCCATTGGAATGTAGACATTGCCCCAAAAATTGGCTAATTAACCCCGTTTCCAAAATCCCAACTTTTAACAAAGTTTTGAAAAAAAAACTCAAACCTTCGAGCTGAACCGCTTTTGTCGTGATCGATCGCGAGCACCCGCTGCCAAACAGAACCTTCTCACGATCGATCGCCAAACCCCTCGCGATCGATAGCTGAGACTTAGCGATCGATCGCCAACACTGTGCATGTTCTCCAATTTCCAACATAATGTCGGGATCGATCGGCACCAAGCCGCAATCTATCGCGACCTGTGATTTTTCAAAAAACTCGAGCTTTAATGGTGTTTTTCACACCCAAACTCAAAACCAACACCCCTTACACCATCAACACCTCAAATACTCCATTTAAAGCCAATAAAACACCAAAAAACATAACTTTGAAATTTAATAAAAAATCCCCAATTTCCAAATCCAACCCCATACTTAACCAAATACCACAAAATCATAATCAATATGAAGATAAAGATGAGGGGAAGAAGATTACCAACTTTTCTTCGAGAAATCCGCTCCAAAATCGAGCCTCCAACGATTTTGCATCAAAGAAGAAAAGGGAAAGGGTTGAGCGCGAGAGAGAGAGGAGAGAGAAAGGGAAGAGTTCGTGCAATGACTGAACACCGAGTCCACTTGGAATATATAGTACCAAGGCTCAAAAATCCCAAGTCCTCCACAAATACATCATGACTAATAAAAATCATCTGTGTTCAATAATTACCTCACAATCTCAAATTCCATTACCAGCCCCAACTCCAATTACCCCAGACTCCAGATCCCACAAAAAACCAAATTCCAAGGTTATCACCACGATGAGAATATAATCTCAACCCTTGGATCCAACGACTCCAAATACCGGATAAAATCCTCAGGAGTCCCAATACAAGAATTAATTCATAATTGCCACCATATTAATCCATTAAGGATTAATACCACACCGAAATTTACACCAATAATTCCCGGGCATCACAAGAACTAATCACGATGAAAGAATTTTATTGTTGTAAATGAATATTTGTTTATGAGATGGAATTTGAAGAGATATTTAATGTCTATGGGAAAATGACATTGTGAGTTATGATAGTTCATTACTATGCATGAATCAATTTTATTATGGAATATTGTTAAGTACTATATACGATCTAAAAATGAGAGAAATATGTGGGGAAAATAATAAAATTTAATCATGATAGTTGGAGGGTGTATTGATGCACCAAGTACGTTAATTGTGTACATAATAATAACCCTTTAGAAAATGTTAATATGAATAAAATGGATAATAGAGCTGATAAGGAGAACGATGTTGTCAATATATTGAGTATTGATGACGATTGTTAGAGATTTTAAAGATGACAAAACAGACCAGACCGATTGAGCTATGACAAAACAGATCAGACCGATATAGTCTATCTCAAAACAGAACGGATCGATGTAAACCAGTCTGACCAGATCGAAGTACATCCAGATCGAACAACAAGATCAGACCAGACCAGCTCGATGAAGATCAGATCATAGCAGTCGAAGTTTAGTAAGCTTCGTCCATCAGTCCGAATAATCAACGACTATTTATTGAAGCATTTAATGATGCATTTAATGCTGAAATAAACCAAGGACTGAAGATTACCTCAAATGGTAAATAGACAGAGGAGAGTCTACCTGACAAGCGCCGAAAGAACAGACCAGAAGGGAAAGTTCCTAAAAAAGAAGACTGAAGCTTGTTTAGACATTGACCAAAGAGAAGAGTTGCACAGAGAAAAGGAAATATTATCGTTGGTATAAACGACTATATAAGGATGCAACTAAAATGCTCGAAAGTGTACTCACACTGATCATTTCAAGAGACTGAACAACACAAGCTTACAAGACAAAATATTCTTGAGCAGAACCCTCGTAGAAAGATTTTTATCTTACCAGTCTGCTCAAAGTTGTTAAAGCACATCCTAATGTAATATTTGATCATCTAAAGGATCGTTTGTGCGTAGACAAATTCACTCTATCTTTTGTATTTGTGCTAAAATAGAAGAGTGAGATTCGATTGTAACTGTCAGAGTGATTGTGTCTGAACAGATTGAGAGACTAGGAGTTTCAGTCTGGTAGTGGGGTAAATCCAGCTGAATCGGGGTTGTACAAGTAGTTGTATTACTCAAAGTCTTCTAGTGAATACTTCCTTGATTGGAACCTTCGAACTTCCAGAAACATATCTTGTCTACTTACATCTCGCACTGCTTTGCATTTCATAAGCTATCAATCGTTCTTACTAGATAAGAACAGACCGTTTTCGCACTTTCATTTCAGTGGTCTGTTCTGATTT
Source organism: Haberlea rhodopensis (assembly GCA_907163345.1). Taxonomy (NCBI): domain Eukaryota; kingdom Viridiplantae; phylum Streptophyta; class Magnoliopsida; order Lamiales; family Gesneriaceae; genus Haberlea; species Haberlea rhodopensis. The sequence continues at coordinate 101,875 of CAJQUN010000569.1, forward strand.
AGTATTGATTAAGAAACAGTTTCATTAACTAACCTGAGTGAAATCAATAAGGATTAATTTTTAGAGGAGTGTTCATTCACCCCCCTCTAAACACTCTCATCCGATCCTAACAATGATGTATACATGATAAATAAAGTGTCTAACCCGAAAGAATAACTGAAATGACATGAATATGTATAATATGAAATAATTGGTAGTGTGTTGACACTAATCCAAGATGATATATAATAATGGAATAGTAATAATGAGTAGTAATGCTGAAGATGTGTTAATTCTATCAAATTGTAAAGGAGGAAGATAATGATGCCTTAATATTGATTAAGGTTTGAAATAACGATGGGTACCTAATAAAGAATCTGGAAAGGAAATTCCTAGCATGAGTACCAGTATGTGTACTATAGACTAGTTTTATTACAGATGTGAAACATGATAATTGGTTGTATATTGATAATAAATCGAGAAGATTGATAATACTTAATGATAATGAGCAAGAATTAGTAAATGGCGTAACAGAGGGAAAATAATGACGCCTTTGAATCCAACTATAACTTGAAAGTTTAATTGTTCTTATAAAAACTTTGACTAATGTCGAGAAACAAGTAACCATAATGGGACGATATATTGTTGCACAAGAGATTGAAAGTGATGACATAAGGAATCAATATTACTGTGAAATGTAAACATGTTGAAGAAAGTGAAAGTAAGAAGGACTTGACTATTTAGATCACAAAATTGATTGTGGACTAGATCTTCTTGAGATATGTGACTATATGTGTTGATGTGGTCTTGGAAATCTAATAAGAGTAATAATACCGTGGGTATGTGAAATGCTACATTATGAGATATTACGTCGACTCTATTTTGACACTTCTGATAGATGAGTATGAGTTTAATTTCGAGGGAAAAATTTTATTAGTAGGGGAGAATTGTGATGCTTGAAATCTAATTATCTTGAGTTAATGAGATGGTTAAGGGATAATTATGATTAATTATCATTGTTGCATTTGAACTCGTTTTAAGATAAATCGAGTGTAGTGAAATTTTATGATTTAGGTAGAATTGTTGAACTCCTAATTGGTTGAAATGAATAATGAAAATGACTAAGATAATTATGAGCTTGAATTAGTGCAACACTCGATAATAATTACGTTCATTTTGAGTTGATGTTAGTGATTATTATATAATTACGGGATGGTGTTTAGACTCGATTTTGAGATAAACCGAGTACAGTTGATTATGTAAATTACTCATGAGATTGGGTGTTAAATTATGTAGTTGATAAAATGATTTGAATTAACATGAATTAGGGGTATAATGTACATGTTGATATATTGAAAATGTTAAGGCATAAAATGCCAAACTATCAACCAATCACACATTATATCTAAAAACACATACTAAATCCCTAAAACTTCTCTCCCCAAACCCATTTCTCTCCCCTTCCCCTTTTCTCTCATTCCTCACATTTTCTTGGAGAAAATGGAGCAAGCTCGGTTTTGAGCTGGAATTGCGAACAAAACATTGGGTTATCTCCTTCACCACTTGATTTCCTTCTATTTTGAATGTATTTTGGTAGAGTCTGGGATTGAATTGCTATGGGTTTGATTGTTAGGTTTTAGTTTTGGGGTTTGTCGATTTGGCCTATTTATTGTTGTGTAATAAGGTGTTTTTATGGGTTATGGTTGAGGTTGTGAAGTTTGTAGGATGTTGGTTGTGTTGGATTTAAGTTTGGGTTCGAAATCGACATGTAAGGAAAATGTTTCTCTACAATTTGCAGGTCAAGATCGATCATGGCACTTGGGCCGATCGATTGCGACAAATCGAGAAAATTTTATACGATGAGCCAATTCGAGCTATCGACGAGACTAGCGATCGATCACCGAAGGTTCAGCGATCGATCGCCGATGATAGAACTTTGTTCAATTTTTTTAGTAGCTCACGATCGATCGCGAGGCAGAAAATGTTGAAAAATATTTTATTGTTGTGTTGACAACATACGCTTTGCCCGAGTCTTTTTCTTAGTGAATCATCGTGATTAGATGATATATATTTTTATTTTGAATCCGTGCTTGAAAATAAGTAGTGTGCACATGATAGATCACTTATTATTGATGTGTGTAGCGTATGATTTCATCTTACCTCGGGGCAAAGATAATGAGTAGACAATAAGGTACGTAGTGACGTGCGAGCATGTATATACTATGAAGCAAATACATATTTATATATTCATGTATTGTTGAATGTATTGATTGAATATTAGAAATGAAAATGTAAATTGAATATGAAAGATGTGGTATGGTGGATACGTGAATGTATGTGTTTCCGGTAAACGAGTAAAAAAATGAATATGTGTGTTGAGTTTAATATATGTGGGATAAGGATACATAAATGTACGTGATCCAGTTATACGAGTTGAACATTGATGTTGTTGGCATGATTGATATGGAAAATCTTTGAGAATGGATTTGGTTGATAATTATGATGGCATTCAATATGTGGTTAGTTTTAATTGAGCCATAATGATGTATTGTGGGAATATTAATTTATCTCGATGATGAATTTTATGTTTTAATTAACGATATGGAAATTGATGATTTTGTGAATTGTGGATATTGTGAGAACATGAATAGCTCGGGAGATCTTCTATGAGTATGATGCATTCAGGGAGTATTTATTTAAATTACAACATTATATTCTGGAATTTGCAAATTGTGTATATGATTATAATGTGATTGTGTTGTTGATATGCTAACCCATATAGTGGTTATTTTTGTTGAAACAAAACGCAGGTATGATATTGACTATGGAAATGAGTTCGAGCCGTAGAATGAGAATGCTCCCATGAGTATGATATCAGTATTAGTAAAGGGTGATGTTAGTTAATGAATGTAGTTATACATTAATTTATTTTAATGCTCGTATGTGAGCATCGTGAAAATGTGTATATGATTGGTATATCTGTCTTGAAGTCTCTCAGTCTTATGATGATTATGTGTGCTGTATTTTGGGAAGCATGATGTGTATGAAGGGTAGTACCTCATGATATGTATATACATATGTGAATTGTGTCCATGCCGGGAATTGGGTTTTCGTGGTGATTCTGTTCAAATTTTTTATAGAGGTGTTACTATAATTCATGATATTTAGTTGAGACTTTCCCGAGATCAGTAATGAATGTATACACAAATGACGATTTAATGCACTAAAGATAAGATTAGGAGATGGGGTTCTACTTGGTTGGTGGTGGATTTGAGGTTGGGGCTCCTAGAAAAAAAAACAGTGATTGGGCGAAGAAAGAATATGTGCAGAGGGGAGAATATGAGCTGCGTCTGAATCAACGAAGAAGACAAATGGGAGAGAGGATGCTATTGTGAATAGATTTGTATTGGGTTTGGATTTGGGAAATTTTGGAGAATCTTGGATTCTTGTTAATCTTGTTATTCTTGTTTTAAAATGTGTTTTAACCCTTATTGGATGTCTAAGGGTGTTTTAATTGTTGTCGGTTTGAGTTGGCAGGAGTTGGGTATGGTTTGTGGAGGTTTTTTAAGCTTTAAAAAATGGTGATTTTCGGGTTTGTGCAGCTACCAATCGATCGGTAGCATTTTACCGATCGATCGGTGCAAGTGCGTAGCGATGGGTTTAATTCAGACGTTTTACCAATCGATCGGTGGCTCGTAGCGATCGATCGGTAGGCTACTGATCGATCTGTGCAATGCTGTAGCCAAAATATAAGTTTTGGAATTTACCGATCGATCGGTGGCACCTATCGATCAATCGGTAGGTTGGGAATTTTGGTAATTATTTTCGTCTTGAGTTTTCGATGCATGCTTCGCCCGGTGTCTTTTAAAATGGTTAATCATCATGGAGGACGATATAATTGGAGATTAGGAACGCGATTGGACACATGGTTGCATGCTTGTGTTTAATTGTGAGTTATTTATGTGTTAGCACATGATCGCTATTTATTTTAAACAATTAATTCCAGTCTAGCGATTTTAGACCGCAAGTGCACGGTGTCAAGTTTTAGTATAGTGATATAAAAGAAAGGATGTCGAACCCACATGGACTAACATATAAGTACCAAATAAAATTAGCAAAATTATATTTAGCCTACGAAATAAATGATTAATTATCTAATTAAACTATAAACTTTAAAAACTCAAAAATAAAACAACTCCTTTGAAGATGCGAAGGAATTCCGCTCAAGATATTTATCAAGATGTTTGTTCAAATTTGTTATCGTCAATGATTTGTTTGTTAAAACAATTACTAATCAATCAATTCTTAAGGTGACGGATTTCCGAATATAATCAATACACTTTCTCAAGCTATATTGAAACTAATATTAAATTGACAAAAGTAACTCTCGTTCACTTAAACCAATTTAATATCGAATAAATCTCGATGAAAACCGTTAACTTTAAATCTCTCAATTCAAAGTGATCACGTATGTGATTTAATCTCTCGATCTAAATCTTAACATACAACATGAATTAATATAGCGTATTATAATTTCATCTCTCGATCTCAATTATAATTCACAAATTCAATCAAAGTTAGCTAGGCTTTGATAGCATTAAGGTTATAATTCATGCACATAAGAATTAATTCACTCAAGCACATTCAAATCAATGATTCAAGCACAAAATTCTCTAAACTTGATAAAATAAACTTAATTAAATTCAAATCAAATTAACAAGATGTTTAATCGTTTCTCAAAACATCAAATAAATCTGAAAATCAAATTAACTAGAGTTTAGAAATACGATAACGTAGGAGCGAATCCGTGCGTTGCCCGATACTTCTTCTCTTGCTTCCTTCCTTGCACTTCAAAGGATTTCCTCAACCTTCTCTTGTTCTTGGAAGATGATAGGCGACTGAATAAATTGATATGGGTCTGATTATGCTCCCAATTATGGCCCACAATTTCGTGCCCTACTTCCCTAATTTATAGAGGAGGTGGTGGATGTAAGAGTTTCCAAAAATCAAACCAAATCAAGCCTTTAATTTTATGAAAATTCTGTGTCTCGATCGATCGAGCGTCTTCAACTCCCGTTCCCGACTTTCTCTGCCTCTCTCGATCGATCGAGGTTAAGTTGCCGATCGATCGAGCTCTCTTCATTTTTTCTTGCCAAGTCTCTGCCAATGTCGATCGATCGAACACAAGTTTCCGATCGATCGAGCTTTGCTTTTCTTTCTTGGCCAAAACTTCTGCCTCCTTCGATCGATCGCCCTCCAGTTCCGATCGACCGGTCATGCCAGAATTCAGATTCTTCATTTCTTGCCTTGATTTGATCCGTTTTCTTCATTCTAGCTCAATTCTTCCATTTTCCACCTAGATTCCTGAAACAACCAAATAAATACCAAAAAGCATAACATCTTCCCGGAATCTACACGAAAATATATACATACCAAAGCAAAAATACACGTAATAATCAACCGTATCAACTCCCCCATACTTAGATTTGATCGTCCTCGAGCAAACATTAAGATCAAAATGCAAAGTTCATCATCAATACTTTGAATGAATTAACTTAGCAACTCAATTGTAAAAGCTCAGAAATCCCACTAACACTTAACAAAAAGTGTTTTCTCCTAAGCCAAGCAATATATCGTAAAATCGGAACGTGCGTGTGTGTTAATGTCAATCTTGAGTTTCATATATACTTTTAGGATCAAATAATGCTATTAAACTCAAAGTCAAGATTACTATTAAACATTCTATAAGCCTACTTTTCAAGCACTTCTCAACTAATGTAATTATTCCCTAGACTTGGATTAATAGGTCTTTTAAAGCTTGTAATGTTTGGCCTATGTGTTTGGCTTCAAAGAAAAGATAGGAAAACACAAAGAAGAGAGTATAACTTATAAAATTCACTATTTAGCACACTTTTTCGAGCTCCTCTTCTTTTTCTTTCATCGCCTTGGCCACTTTGGGTCTTATTTATTCAATTTTTTCTCAAGGCTTTATCTATCTTTTTCTTTTCTCATTCATCAATTTTTTTCAACAACTAGCTCATCTAAATGTAGCAATTCAAGTGCATCTAATGAGAATCATTATACTCCCTTAGGGTAAAGATAAAAATATTCAATTTAGGCTCAAGTAGGTGGGTATAATGAGTTTGCCAAAGAATGTTGAATGAGGGCTAATAGTATATTAAACATACTCCATTCTTTTATCAATTAGGCTCAAATTAGGGAACTAGAGATTGATATAAACATGGTAAGCTTGAAAGGTTCAAACGTTTCAAAGATCGCCTAAATCATTTCCAAGTCTAGTTCATAATTATAAAATTTCGCCTCAAAGTGCTCTCAACTAGGTTCTAAAGCGTTTTAAGATCCTCAAGACAAATCATAGTTAACAAAAATTTTCCAATATATAATTCCCTCAATCATGACTCAAAAGTGCTCAATATGTTCCTCAATTTTGAAATATTAACTTAACCTAAGATATTCACAAATAAGTCAAAAATCTTCAAAACTTTAGTTGAGATGGGGATTAATATCATCATGTAATACCATTGCAAGTCCAATTCATTATTTCTAAATGATGAACTTTTTTCAACAAAATTTTTTTTTTTTTGTGCCAAAAAAACAATCTCATCTTATGCTAGACCAGTCATGCAAGGAAGTAACACAAGACAACAGCAGAAACTAGTAAACACCCCCCCAAACTTAGTACATGCATTGCCCTCAATGTATAGTAAACAATAAGTGAAAAAGCAAAACACATACATCGACGACGATCGTCAGTGATCGTCGTCCTCATCACTCTGGCGGGGTACTGGATAGTACGGCTCCTCTGGGTGGTATGGTGGGTATGGCGGAAAATCTGATGGTGGTGATTGGTATGGCTGGTACTCAGGTGTTGGTGGTTGGTATGGCGGGAATGGCTGAAATTGCGGCTCAGGCGAGAACTGAATAGTTGGGAATCCTTGGGCCAAGGCATTGTTCCATGCACATTGGTATTGCAGGAACTCCATTTGGTGTTGACTGATCTGTGCTTGGCCCCACTGTAGTTCCCGTTGTAAATTTTGGATGCCCTGCTGCTCCAGGCGGATGTTTTGGAGATCCCTTTGAAGGGAGCCCAAAGTGATCGATGAATGCTCTGCAGTGGAAGAGGAGGATGGCCCAGCCTGCCTGCTGCTCGAAGGTCGTGGCTCGGCCCTTCGTCGGCCTGTAGGATGTGGAGGTCCATCAACCACAATTGGTCCTTTTGGTGGTAGGAGTTCTTCATCGGCATCCCATTTCACTCCGCCTCTCTTGCAAAGAGCTGTGATAGTCGATGGAAAAGGCAATGCAGAGGTGGGCAGACTCCTGCCGATGTCACAGATGTGTTCATTGATAATGTGCCCCAAATCCACCGTTTGCCCTATGAGTATGGCAAATACCAGGGCAGCTCTCTCATTGGTAACCTCAGAAGTGTGGGTCGATGGCATGACCCTGGAGGCTACGAAAGAGAACCAAGCTTGTGCCTCTGGTTTCAGATATTTCTTTAGGACCAATTGGGGCTCTCCATTGCTGTTTCTTTGCCAGTCGGTCCTCTCAATACTGATTACCGATAGTACTCATCGTAATTGATCTGGCTCATCTTGAAACCTTGGTAATCACTATTCTTTATTGAAAGCATCCTAAAAATCACATTTAATTTGAATCGATCAAATTCAACATCCTTACCCCTTACAAATACAACCTCCCTTGAATTCTGGTGGACTGTTCTTAGATTAGCATAGAATTCCCTCACAACAGGGACCACTGCATCAATAGGTTGTTGAATGAATTCAAACCAACCTCGGCGCCTTTCTTCTTGAATGACCGGGCATTCAAGTCGATCTAAACTCATTCCCCTTTCGCGACTGAGGGGTTTTCGGTGATAGCTGGGGTACAATTCCGCCGCTACGGAATTCACAAAGCGTCGCTCATCATAGTCTGCAGACGAAGTGGTGGCTTCGACTTGCTTTTGCTTTTTCTTCGGAGCCATTGATCAATTCACAATTCTCACTTCTTCAATCCCAACCACAACAACAATATACCAAATTTACCAACCACGGCAAGAATTCACAAATCATACCAACCAACTTTTTACTTCCCCAATATTTAACTACTCAATTCCCAAATTCACCAAAAACTTCAATCCTTATATATCCAAACAAAAATATTCACTAATTCATGGATATATAGAAGAGTTGAAACCGAATTACCATGAAAATCTAGGTGATGTTTTGGAATTTGCTTGAGTTGCTCCTTTTTGATGAAATCTCCCAATTTCAGCTTTGGATCTTGAAATCTGTTGCAAAAATTGTAATTAGAGGAAGCTTTGAAGCATATATTGCAAGATTTGAAAGTGTGTGGGAAAGATTATAGGAAGAAATTGGGGATTAGGTCAAAGGGACGATTTATTTGCTGTGAAAAATTTGGAAGGGTTGTGAATGATATCTGCTGAACTCGATTTAAAAACAAATTTATCTGTCTCTCGATCGATCGAGAGTTTCCTCTCGATCGATCGAGCGAGACAGAAAAATTGTCTTCTTTTGATAACCTTCCTCGATCGATCGAGGGTAATCTCCCGATCGATCGGTGACTCCAAAAAAAAAAAATTATTTTTGCAACCCATGGTCGATCGATCGAGCTTTAATCTCAAGCGATCGAGCCTTCCAGACCAATTTTCACTAAATTTTTTCAATGTTCAATCCGCCCCACCAATTGGACTCATTCCATTTTTCTGCATTTGAAAATTAATGCACGGAGTTAGGCTCAAAAAAATTTAAAATAAAAAGAATAAAAAATTAAACTAAAAATGAAAAACAAACAAGGGATAGAGGAAAGTTCTTAATTTATAGTCCCAAGCTGGACTGTCACCTCCGTCTCAGTGGTCCATTTTTGCTTCCTCCTTCGGGTTTTTCACCGTATCAGTAGGTAGTGTCCCTTGAGCTCATCCATGAATTATAGCTGCTAGTTGCCCCATTTGACCCTCCAAGTTTTTTTATAGATGCATCCTGATTTTGCATCCTTGTTTCTGTCGATGAGATTAACTTGGTCAAGAGCTCCTCCATACTCGGCTTAGGTGCATTTCCCGGTTGTTGTTGTGGGTTCAACACGTTGTTTTGGTTGGACCATTGCAAGTTTGGATGATTCCTCCATCCTGGGTTGTAAGTATTGGAGTATGGGTTGTTGGGCTGCCTGTTTCCTACATAATTAACGGACTCATTAGACTGTATGAATGGATTACCTGCCTGGCACTCGGTGCTTGGATGATTGCTTCCACATAATTCACAAGTGATAACTTGAGCTTGCATCGATGTCATGCTCATGCTATCTATCTTTTTGTTCAACGCTTCCAACTGTGCCGAAAGAGCAGTGATGTCGTCTATTTGATGAACTCCGCTCGATTTCTTTGGCACATTCCTCTCCGATTGCCATTGATAGTTGTTAGAACCCATCTCTTCTAAGAGTTCATAAGCTGCTTCCGGTGTTATGCGCATAATGGATCCTCCTGAGGCTCCATCAATCATAGAACGGTTAGATGAAAATAAACAGTTATAAAAAGTTTGTGCCTGGAGCCAAATAGGAAGACCATGATGTGGGCATCTCCTATGCAAGTCCTTGAAACGATCCCACACCTCATATAATGTTTCAGGATCATATTGCCCAAACGTGGTGATATCGTTTCTCATCTTCGCATTTTTGGAAGGGGGGAAATATTTAGACAAGAATGCTTGCGTCATCCCCTCCCAAGTGGTGATAGATCCTGCAGGTAAAGAGTTCAACCATGCTTTATCTTTATATTTTAACGAAAAGGGAAAATAACCTTAACCTGGTGGCATCGTCAGAAACACCATTGTGTTTGAAGGTATCACAAATCTCCAAGAAGTTGGAGATGTGAGCGTTTGGGTCATCAGTGGCTACTCCCCCAAACATCACTGAATGCTGGATAATATGTATTATAGTCGGCTTTATCTCAAAATTGTTGGCTTGAATGGTTGGCCTTGTAATGCTTGACAGTGATCTATGGAAAGCTGGTTGAGCAAAAATCCATCATAGACCTTGGATTTGGTGCTTCATTGTTTGCGCCCCCTACTTGATTGTTATCAGCCATTGCTCGAGCTTCCCTTATTCTTCTTAGACACGTACGCTCGATTTCTGGGTCAAACGGCTCAAGTGTGGGGTTGCTATTCTTTAGCATGCACCAAGAAGATGACTACCTGTAAAAATCAACCCAAAAGAAGAAAATGCGAATGTAGTAAACCCAACGGTCAAAAGTGACAAACAAAACAAAAACAAAAATTAATGGCTAAATTACAATTAACTAATCTCATATGATATTATACAAATTAGTCCCCGGCAACGGCGCCAAAAACTTGATCGCTATTTATTTTAAATAATTAATTCCAGTCTAGCGATTTTAGGCCGCAAGTGCAAGGTGTCAAGTTTTAGTATAGTGATATAAAAGAAAGGATGTCGAACCCACAGGGACTAACGTATAAGTACCAAATAAAATTAGCAAAATTATATTTAGCCTACGAAATAAATGATTAATTATCTAATTAAACTATAAACTTTAAAAACTCAAAAATAAAACAACTCCTTTGAAGATGCGAAGGAATTCCACTCAAGAAATTTATCAAGATGTTGGTTCAAATGTGTTATCGTCAATGATTTGTTTGTTAAAACAATTACTAATCAATCAATTCTTAAGGTAACGGATTTCCGAATATAATCAATACACTTTCTCAAGCTATATTTAAACTAATATTAAATTGACACAAGTAACTCTCGTTCACTTAAACCAATTTAATATCGAATAAATCTCGATGAAAACCGTTAACTTTAAATCTCTCAATTCAAAGTAATCACGTAAGTGATTTAATCTCTCGATCTAAATCTTAACATACAACATGAATTAATATAGCGTATTATAATTTCATCTCTCAATCTCAATTATAATTCACAAATTCAATCAAAGTTAGCTAGGATTTGATAGCATTAAGGTTATAATTCATGCACATAAGAATTAATTCACTCAAGCACATTCAAATCAATGATTCAAGCACAAAATTCTCTAAACTTGATAAAATAAACTTAATTAAATTCAAATCAAATTAACAAGATGTTTAATCGTTTCTCAACCTCAAAAACATCAAATAAATCTGAAAATCAAATTAACTAGAGTTTAGAAATACGATAACGTAGGAGCGAATCAGTGCGTTGCCCGATACTTCTTCTCTTGCTTCCTTCCTTGCACTTCAAAGGATTTCTTCAACCTTCTCTTGTTCTTGGAAGATGATAGGTGGCTGAATAAATTGATATGGGTCTGATTATGCTCCCAATTATTGCCCTCAATTTCGTGCCCTACTTTCGTAATTTATAGAGGAGGGGGTGGATGGAAGAGTTTCCAAAAATAAAACCAAATCAAGTCTTTAATTTTCTGAAAATTCTTTGTCTCGATCGATCGGTGCATATGTCTCGATCGATCGAGCGTCTTCAACTCCCGTTCCTGACTTTCTCTGCCTCTCTCGATCGATCGAGGTTAAGTTGCCGATCGAGGTTAAGTTGCCGATCGATCGAGCTCTCTTCATTTTTTCTTGCCAAGTCTCTGCCAATGTCGATCGATCGAACACAAGTTTCCGATCGATCGAGCTCCGCTTTTCTTTGTTGGCCAAAATTTCTGCCTCCTTCGATCGATCGCCCTCCAGTTCCGATCGATCGGTCATGCCAGAATTCAGATTCTTCATTTCTTGCCTTGATTTGATCCGTTTCTTCATTCTAGCTCAATTCTTCCATTTTCCACCTAGATTCCTGAAACAACCAAATAAATACCAAAAAGCATAACATCTTCCCGGAATCTACACGAAAATATATACATACCAAAGCAAAAATACACGTAATAATCAACCCTATCAGCACATAATTCATCGGGTCGCGGGACTCAGTCAAGGTTTGGTTTGGACTACGGGATCATAAGGTACGTATAACGTACGAGCATAGCCTTTTTATATTATTGCAACTGTGAAATGCATGGTTTATCGTATTTGCAATAAATGGATATATATTGGAAATTATATGGTGCCGCTTTTGAGCGAGCAATGATTGGGGTGTTGTGGATGCGGCAAGCGGAGGAGCTTTCATCGACAAGGCAGCGAAGGAGGCAAGGCACTTGATAGCAAACATGGCGGCCAACTCCCAGCAATTTGGACATGTTCGACATGGACAAGCGCCAAGACAAGAGGTAAACGTATCAAAGCTTGAACAACAACTAATTGATTTAACGTTTCTTGTACGTAATCTTGCAGGTGGCAATGTGGGGAAGATTAAGCCATGTGGAATCTGTCTCGCCGTAAACCATCCCACTGATGCATGTCCATCCCTACAAGAGACATCTACTGAGCACGTGAATGCAGCAGGAGGATTCCCAGGTCCACCACAAAGGAGTTATGACCATCCATCAATCAACTACAATCAAGGTTGGAGGGACTATCCAAACCAGGGCTATGAGAATCAGCAAATGAACTAACCTCCACCCTACAGACCAGTATATCAGAGACCTCCACCACCGCTAGTGCACGCTCCTTCTGACAGGTTAGAGAATATTGTTAAAGTTATTGCTGAAATAGCTTGCAATTTCAACAGGAAACGAGGGCGAGTATCCAAAGCTTAACTATGCAAATGGGGCAATTAGTGACTTTGCTCAACAAGATTGAAGCAAGAATACCTAATGGGCTTCCTTCACAGCCAGTGGTGAACCTAAGGGAAAATGTAAGCGCCATCACTTTGAAGAGAAATGAAGATGAAGCTGAGGAGAATGTGGTACTGATGCCACCCAATAAAGGAGAGGAGAATGACACCGAGAAGGATGTTGAAGAGCTCATACAAGAGGAGAAACCACGAGGTAAGTCTCCACCACTCTGTGAATACAAAATTGAACCCACATTCCCCCTTGCATTGAAGGTGAACTGGAAGGACGAGGCATCAAGGGACTCTACAAGACTTTCCGATGCTGTGAGGAAAACGCTCCACCGTATGAGGCAATGAAGAAAGTGCCTCACTATGCTAGATTCTTGAAAGAAGTGTGGAATGCGGATAAGAGCAAGGAACGAAAAGGGTGCCGCTATGCGAGAATGTTTCCGCGATTACCCAAAGAAGCATTCCCACAAAGTGTAAGGACCCTGGTATGTTCTTCATTCCTTGTGTGATTGGAACCACTAGAATTGAGAAGGCAATGCTAGATTTAGGATCTTCAATTAATGCCATGCCTTACTCAATCTACACTCAACTGAAACCTGGACCTTTGAAAAGAAACAATACTGTGATACAATTAGCTGAGAGGTCCACGGTTGTTCCTAGAGGAATAATAGAGGATGTACTTGTGCATGTAGCGAGTTTGGTTTTCCCCTCTGATTTCTATGTCTTAGATATGGAAAATGGTGATCCATCTAGCCCCATTCTTTTAGGGAGACCATTCTTGAAACCTCTAAATCGGTGATAGATGTGAATAGCAGCATGTTAACAATGGAGTTTAATGACGAGGTTGCAAAATTCAATATTTATGAAACCACTAAACTCATGAACAATCTAGCTATGCTATTGATATGGATGATGAACTTGATGATGATTTTGATAATGATGATTTGTGGGAGATGAGAAAGGCTGAGGGCCTTGATGACAAAGGAGGTATGGACTCAAATCTTATGCATACTTTTCATACTATTGCTTCCTTATCTACACATGATACTGCTGACCCTCTCTCTTCTCACTTGCAGGATCATATTGTTGAAGAGAAACACCCTCCGGAGCGACCACAACAAGGAACAAATGAAGGAGGAGGAACAAAGACTGCTGATGACCTCTCCAAGAAGAGAAAGGCAAACAAACCAGAATTCAAGGGACTAAAGAAGATATTCAGGTGGAAGAAGAAGGATGGAACGACACTGCATCACCCACCATGATTAAGGACATGCGTCGGGCCGCTGATGTTAAACAGAGGCGTTGCTTGGGAGGCAACCCAAGTGAAGTTAGTTTCCCTTGTCCTTTTTATTTTATTGCTTTAGTAGTTAGACTTCTCTCTTTTCTTGTATCTTTGCTTACATTGGGGACAATGTAAGATTTAAGTATGGGGGATGGATTAATGGTGTGTTATTGCTTTTCTATTACAAAATACAAAAAAATCAAAAAATTTAAAAATTTTGAGCTCATAGTTAGTAATGAATGCATGCTTAGAATCACTAGCCCGTGATGAAACCTAATTGATGGCATGCATGTGTTTGAACATAGGTGAATTGTTAACCTTGGAACACTTTGAACTCTAATGCAAAGTGTGCTTTGACTTAGTAATTGAATATTTTGAGCACGATATTGTCATGACTTGTGTGTGCATAGCTTAGTGAAGATTGTGATTTTGTGATAGTCTTAAGAAGTCTCTAATACATGCTAGAACTTAAGTACATGCTCTTTGAGGCGTATGTCTAGACTACTTGCGAACATGAAAGTGATATAGGCCATCTTTGATGCGTTTGAGCCTTTCAAGCCTACCATGTAAACAAAATCATTCCTAGTACCTATTTTGAGCTTTAATGAAAAAAGAATGGTTGTATGTTAAGCATACTAAAGACCCCATTCAACATCCTTTGACTAGCTTTTCATCCTTCCCTAATGAGCCTAAATATGATTTTAATCCATACCTTTGAAGGGTGTATGATGTGTTTCATTCACGTGCACTTATGTTTATCATCAAATCATTTATCTGTTTGAACTTCATTGTAAAAGAAATGAAATGCATGAAAGAAATGGGGTGCCTTGAGAAAATAAATAAAAATATGACTCCAAGGGGAGCCAAGGCACAAAAGAGAAAAAGATTGAAATATACCTTGGAAAATCATACAAGGTGTGAAAATGAACAAAGTTTGAAAAATCATGCAATGAGAGAAGTTTTCACACATGCATATCATCATACTCTCTTGTTTGATATATCTTACCCTTCCTTTCGTAAGCCAATATCTAGGCCAAGCTACAAAGACCTACTTGATTTGTGTTTGCAAAAGTAGCTTATACTTGTGTTAGTATATGACTTAAGCTATTGTAGGCTTTGCATCTATTGGATCTATAACTTGTACATGACACTTGTTTATGGCCACACATGCACATTCACTGCTTTGTTGAGTATGAAATGTTTAAGGGATTGAACTTGTTCCACTGTTAACTTATCAACGTCGTTCATTACTATGCATGTTTATAATTGTTGAGGCATAAAAGTGAGGACAAGTCAATTCGTTATGATACTATGAGCAAACCCAAGATTTTAGTTGTGTCTGATTTACTCGAGGTCGAGTAAAGATTAAGTATGGGGAGTTTGATGTGACTAGAAATAGACACATCTATTGCGCTTAATTGTCTACGATTTGGTATATTTTGATGGATAAATTGATACATATGGTACCATCGTATATTTGTATAAATATAGGTGAAATCGAAGAAATCGAGCTAAAAGGCGTATAAAGACCAAAGAAAGCTTTGGAGATGATAAGGACACAAGGTAGATCAAGAAAAATGCTAAAAATGTAATTTTGGGAGAAGCGATCAACCTCTTAAAGGAGGAGATCGGTCGCCTATGGACAGAAAGTTGAGCAACAAAATCTGCGGGTCAGCGATCGATCGTTACAATGGAGCAATCAATCGCCAAAGTCTTCTGGAGCCACACGATCGATCGGTAAAAAGGAGCGATCGATCGCCTAATGAATCTGCCCAAAAATTAAAGCTAGCGATCGATCGCTAGCTTGTAGCGATCGATCGCCAGTAGTGTTTTGGAAATTTTGGAGTCTTGATTTCTTTCCTTCCTACATGGATTTTAACCTACTCCATCAGCCTCCCCACCTCTATAAACTCGAAAATCAGCCTCTTTAGAGGAGAATAGAGACTTAACATCATAGTTTAGACATTATAATAAAAATTTCTCTCAATTTTTGTGAAGAACGCTTTGAAGAACGAAGACCGAAGCGACGCTCCGGAATCGTGATTCCTTTTAGTAATTTTCCTTTTCCTATTAGTTTGATGTTTTTTAGATTAAATTCTATTGTTTTAGATTTAATTATGCTAGGCTAAACACTTTTGATTCTTGGTTAAATGAAGACAATATGTTGGATTTTATGTTTTTCATGAGATTGATGTTCTTATATTGATTTTTATTGAGTATCAGGTGCTTTTCTGATTTTCATGCCATGAATGTTATGTTTTATTGTTAGATCGGTCATCTAATGATTTTTACATTCAATCTAATGCTTGGCCTTTGAAGCAACTAAGATTGATAATTGTCTGTTGTTGGTGTTGTTAAATTCTTAGGAAAAACACGTAATTAGATTAAACATAGACGCTTGAATTATATTGTCTAGGTTCATCATTCTTACTAGATTTGAAAGCTATTGTTAATATTAATCTTAATTGATGTTGTTTTGATCGATATAATAATACGGGTTAATTTAGAACGCCTGGGCTATTTTAACTATGTATAAGGTAAGATAAGAATTGAATCTGTAGTGATGAATATTCAAGTAAAAATTACGTCTTTTATGATAATCGATGATTGAATGCATAAATCCAAGGTAAATTCGACTGAAAACCAAGAATCGCTTTTCTCATTATTTTAAATCACTTTAGTGTAATTTTGCTCATTAGTTTAATTCATAGATTTTGCTTAGTAGTAGTTAATCATATTCTAAAATCCTCTTTTTACTATTTGGTTACATAATTGACACGAAAAATACATCCTTCACTGTGGGATCAATCCCTACTCACGCTACTACTTATTTATTGTCATTAACTTTAGAAGGGTTAATTTGAGCGTACGCGATAAGCGCTACCAAAAGCCAACTCATATGACTATAATTTTTATGTTTTGAGTTTTGTCCTATATAAATTCTAGGGTAAAAAGTGTTCAACACCTTAACCTTCATCACATTTAGCATTTCCCCCTCTAACCTTTCTAAATATGAGGGTATACATGTCTTTTCATTTATTTTCTGCAGAAATTTTACCAGTAAAATTCCTCGACCATGTGTATACTCATAAAATTCCTTTTCATCCTTTTTCTGATGGATATATTCGTTAAATTCCTGCAAAAAAAAAACATGAAAAGACATGGGACTGTATAAAATATAAAGAAAGAAATGATTATCATTACTAGAAAATCGGCTTTAGTGACGCTAAAAAACGTCATGAAATGTGGCTATAGTGACAATTTTACTTTTAGTGACACTTGGTTAAAGCGTCCCGTAGGTGTGTATTTAATAGGTATTTAGGTTATAGTGACGCTTGAAAGCGTCACGAATATTCATATTTGTGTCGCTTTAAAGTGTCTCGAATAGCCGTATTTGTGTCGCTTTAAAGCGTCACTATAACCTACATACTTATTGAGACACCCACATATGCGACGCTTTAAGCAGATATCACTAAAAATAAAAGTGTCACTATATGTATTTCAAACACACTATAACTAATTGTGATGACCAGGGATTATAGGTGTTAATCCCGTAGTGTTAATAATCCCTAAAGTGGTTTTACGTGGCGATTTGGAATTTAATCGAGGAGTTGGACTCGTTTAATTGGGTAGTTGGGATCGTTGGATCCAGAGGTTGAGATTGTATTCACATTACGGTGTAAAACCTAAGAGTTGGGTTTTTAATGTGTCTCGGGATCTCGGGTGCTGTATGAGCACCGGTAGGGGGTTTTGGTGTTAGAGAGAGAGTTTTTGAAAACAGATGATTTTTAAGGAATCATGATGTATTTGTGGGGCTATTATTTTTTCGGGGTATTTTTGCTATAAATACCATTTGAACCCAAAATTTCCGAAATAATTTCATTTCAGCCCTCTCCTTCCTCTCTCTTTCCCGTCCGCGCGATTTTCCCGTCAGCCCCTGCCCTCGCCGCTTCAGGCGCTTCGTCCGCCGCCGTCCGGCCGCCGTTCGCCGCGTGCGACCTATCACCGGCTTCGTCTCGTCGAGGCGCAGCTTTCCCCTCTGTCAATTTGAAGTTTCATCGCGATTTGAAGTCGAATTTTGGCTGGAAGCGCCGATCCCCAATTTCTAGGGTTCTTCGATTTTTCGTCCGATTTCTTCCGATTTCGTTTGGGTAACCTTCCTAACCCCCTTTTTCATGCTTTTGTGTATTTCCCTGCTATTTTGTGTTGGATTGGTTCGAAATGTCAGCTCGATTCGTGAGGGTTGGTTCGAATTTCGGATGTGTGCATGAAATGGGTTCGAATTTGGGGGTTTTGGCAGGGTTGTGACGATTCTTGTTATGGGTCATTTATTACATGAGTAGATGTATTGTTGATGCTTAATTGAGTTCGAATTTAGGGCTTGAAATTCGAAAATTTGGGGGTTTTTGGCATGTGGGATGATTACTCATGCTATGGATTGATTAATTCATATGTGAGATGAATTATGGTATTTAATGGGTTCGATTTGTGTTGTGAAGGTTCGAGAATTTGTGGGGTATTCTTGAGCGATTTTCGATATTGGTTTATTGTCTTGTGTTGACAATATTTTAGAGGGTTATGGGTGTGCTTGAGCATGAGTTGCATGTTCGTAATTAATCGTGAATTAATTTATCGTGTTAGCACATCATTCCTCGGAGCATGGAACTCGAGCAAGGTTTGGCTCGGACTTCGGAGATTTAAGGTACGTGCGACGTACGAGCATTTCTATATATTTGGGCATTTGTGAATGCATAATGAACTGTGATTTCATTGAATAATCGCGCATGAGGATTATATATATATATGTTGATATAGCCAAGGAATGACCCAAATCTTGATATCGCCGCTTGTAGCGTGCGTGACCCTAGAGTAGGATGACTCTTACATGATATATGGGGTACTGGGTTTATATGACCATTGTAGGGCATTTGAGATGCCTGAGAATGATCGCGGGATCATGTATTCATTATAAGACATTTGAGATGTCTAGGTATAATGAAGAATTGGTAAAATAAATGCTAGGCATTTAATTTATTTATGATTAATAGCGAGGCTATGAAATCAGTGTTAGATAGTGAGATATCTACTTTTGCATGAATGATGAACTTGGAATCATAATTATTGATATTCGAGAACTAGGCATGCAATGGGTTAAATCAATGTGTTGATTTACTGATTTATGAGATTTGATGAGTTTGATGATTGTGAGAACAGGGACAGTACACAGAATCCCGGATGAGGATGTTGCCATCCAGGGAGTATCATTTAAAATTCATTAACATTTACTTGTGTTGTAAATTATGAATTTCATTATTGTGATTATGAGATTTTGTGTATTGGTATGCTCACCCTGTTGGGGGCTGTCTCTGTTGGGGCAGGTGAACAGGTGCATCGATGGCTGTGGAGCTGGGCTCGAGCTGTTGATTGGATGTACTCACAGGATCATGGTACCAGGGCTTGATGGAGCACGGTATCGTATAGAGTACTTATATACACCCGAGATTTATATACACATTTATGATGCTCGCATGTGAGCACGAATATTCTTGTATATGGGTTGTATATAAAGGCATGAGCCTTTCTCTCTTTCATTATATGTTGCATGCAATTGTGGTAGAATTGCTAATGATATGAGAGTCGTTAGTGTATTATGTGGGTGTTGAGACCCATTTATGTCGTCATATGTGTGGTGTCTTCCCTGGCTGGGAATTTACTTGGTATTACTGCTTTCTGATGAGTATTATGTTTTCCCTGGCCGGGAATTATGTTATGTGTTGTGCTTCTATTTCGGGATAGCTCTATTTATGGGGAGACTCTGCCCAAATTTTTATAAAAGTCCACAATGTGAAAAGTGGCAAAAAGGGATGATATTGGGCGAACTTTGTGAGTCTATTTCGTTGTTAGACTGATGACCTTATAACATTGAGTGTTAAAGGAATTTTTTTGTATTTGCCATGCAATGATAAAGTATCATCTGAGCTTCCCGATTGACTTTTATTGAAAGCATGTGCCACACATAGTGGTTAATACACTAATCAAGGATTAAGGGCTTGGGGTCCTTACATTAGTGGTATCAGAGCAGTGGTTGCTCATTGGGGCTGTTAAGGGCCTAAGAAGTTATTGATAGCACATACTTATGCATGATGGCATTAATGTTGTATGACACAACTAGTTGTTTATGTGCTTTTTCTGATATAAAAAGTGGTGTTGCTAATCAGTGTGATTGCAGGAATCGTGTGCGACGCGATATGATGACATTAGTGGTAATGTCTGGCACTCCGTATGTTACGTGCCAAGGAATCTGATTATTGTGAGAGAATCAGGTAAAGGGATATTTCCGAGGTAACATGTCTTGGTATACGTATTGACTTGCAAGTGGTTGCAAATATGCATTGGATGTGTGATGCATAGCGTATATGGCTATTGTTGCTAACCATGATGGTTGCAGGTTACAGGAAATATGGAGTATAAAAAGGAATGATGATTATACATTCCAGGAGTCTTACTTATCACAGTGAGAATTTTTATACTTATGTTTATACCGCTAAATGTGGAGCGGGAGGGGGGAGGCTCGCTTGCACATTGAGGCGGGGTATACCATACGAAGCGAGGATGAGATACCGCTTGTATGAAGAAGCGAGGATGAGATGCCGCTTGTTAGGATGATGATTCATTTCTTTGTGATGACACGGATGATAGCGGTGATGTGTCCCGCTGTGTCGATTATATTCATTTCATTGTGATGACACGGATGATAGCGGTGATGTGTCCCGCTGTGTCGATTATATTCATTTCATTGTGATGACACGGATGATAGCGGTGATGTGTCCCGCTGTGTCGATTATATTCATTTCATTGTGATGACACGGATGATAGCGGTGATGTGTCCCGCTGTGTCGATTATATTCATTTCTTTGTGATGACACGGATGATAGCGGTGATGTGTCCCGCTGTGTCGATTATATTCATTTCATTGTGATGACACGGATGATAGCGGTGATGTGTCCCGCTGTGTCGATTATATTCATTTCATTGTGATGACACGGATGATAGCGGTGATGTGTCCCGCTGTGTCGATTATATTCATTTCATTGTGATGACGCGGATGATAGCGGTGATGTGTCCCGCTGTGTCGATTTATATGTATTGGCGATGGTTCATTCCGCCAGGTGTATTGATAGCGATGATTCATTCCGCTATATTGATTGGCGATGGTTCATTCCGCCAGGTGTATTTATAGCGACGGTTCATTCCGCTATATTGATTTGCGATGGTTTATACCGCCGGACACGGATGATAGCGGTGGTGTGTTCCGCTGTGTCGATGATGATGATTCACCTCTTTCTGATTATTGGTGATGATTCGTGCCGTCGTATATATAGATAGCGATGCCTCTTTCCGCTATTATGTGGACGATGATTCATGCTCAGGTGTGTAGCGAGGTTTTATGCCACTTATTATATGACGAGGTGTCATGCCGTCGATTCTACAGCGAGGGATTGTGCCGCTATGTACTCAGCACAGGATTTTGCCGCCTTCGAGCGATGGGTGCTGATTTTGTACTATTATTGAGCGACGGAGACAGGTATGCCGCTATATTGTTAGCGATGAGGTATGAGATATTGCTATTCTATTGGCTCTATTGTATCTGGCATGCGTTGATATACATGTTTTATTATGCCTATTTTACTAGCATGATGGTGGATGACATGTATCGTCACTAGTTGACAATGCCTTAGATGCCATGAGTTGGCATGTATCGTCACAGGATGACGATGACGATGGTGTAGGAGATGTCTTATTAGACATGCATCATCGTTACGATGATCGATGCGTTGAGCATACGTATTCAGTGGTATGCCTTGGGTGCCAGTACCGAGCACAAGGTGGTGTGTGCGGCACCGATTGACGTGACCCTTATACCGAGCGGGTTGCTCGAGGAATGGTTGGTTGCGCTGTACATGTGATTGTACCGCAGCTTACGTTTGGGATGATCATTTTACGAGTTGTGATACCCTTGAGGTATGCTCGTTGGAATGGCTCTTGGCCATGTGATTTGACGACAGGAGTAATCATGGAGGAAATTACTCGCTTTCTGTCGATGTGACATGTGGTGGACATGGTCACACCACCCTTGAGGGTGTTGGATGGGTCCTAAGGGAGTATGATCAGGTTTTGTTACGTACATAGGGACATTGGAGTGTCCAGGGTGTATCGGCATTAGAGGAACGTTGGGTGCAGACCCACTACTCTATTGATTTTCTTCCCACGGTATGGTGTGCCGTACGGAAACGTCCGTCTTGTTGGTAGGTTTGAGGTAAACCTAAAGAGGCAGAGACTAGGTTGTCTGCCGCGTGTGTGTAGCACCATGATGGGCTTGCTAGAACCGTCATACTGCTCGTTGGAACCAAGTTTGACAATCGTAAGGTGATACGATGGGGTTTGTGGTGGACTCTAGTAGTCACCATGTCATTTGAGGTTGAGGCTGAGGTTGTGCATGCCTCACTGAAACGTGTATACGTTTATGTTTAATCTTGGTGAGACTTGTCTGGGACAGCTCATGATGTTGGAGTACCAACAAGAGAGTCATCAGGTCGTTATTGACTCAATCTAAGGGACACAGTGTATTTGGGATACAATGGGTGTTATTGTATCCAGTTTTCCGAACGGTGGTTCGAGACTAGTGGATCTCGAGTTCGATGGCACTTCCCTTGTGAGGAAGGATGTAGTATTATACCTATTTGGGAATCTTGAAAGATTCGGTAAGTTGGTGCATGTGGTGTTGATTTTGAGAATCACGCCGTGTTATTAATCGTCGATTTTCATTCTCCATTGGATGGGAATGACTTAGAATTGACGGTTGTGTTTGGGGCTTAGGAGTATGTTGCAGATACCCGAGCATAGTGCATTGAGTATGCATGAGGTGTTCGTGCTTAGGCAGGTATACCGATGAGTATACGGATGCCAGTTATTGATTTCCTTTTGTCTAGCATAGAGTTATGCTATTTTTTTTTTAGGATGGTTAAATCTCTGATGAGAGAGATGGAAAACCTTGAGATTGGAAATCTACATGGCACGATGATTATGAGGAATAATCGTGAAGTTAGTTGACTTCCCTTGAGGAGGAATTATCTTGTGTGGGTTAAGGTATTTCCTTATTGGTATTTTATTTCGAGTTTTCGATAGCCTTTCCAAGTTTGGATTGTTAAATCCTAGGATTATCAAGGGATGGCAGGAATTTTGGATTTGTTGGGTGTCGCTGACGACCCAAGTGTTGAGGATGCAATGGGTTATTGCATGTCCTTTCAGAATTTGAAACTCTGTGGAGTCTCGATTGTTTATTTCGACCAGGATGTGGTTCTTGGGATATCCGGAGGTGAACATCTTGTGAGATGTCTTTTGTGTGGATCGGTGGCCGTGAGTTGCCCGATCCGAGTTGCAGAGGGTGCAACTGCTCCTTGGATGGAAGTGGTCTGTATAGTGGGGACCAGGTTTGGTATGTGTATACCGTGGAATGCTAGTGTTTTCCTCGTAATGATGTATGTTAGACATCGTGAGTCATAGTAAAGATATCATTGGATGATATCTACGATAGAATCGGGAGCGATTCGAATCCTTGCAGTTTCAGTTGATTAACTGCTTTTGGATTATTAGCGTTGAGTTGTGCTGACGCTCTTTGACGTTATGATGGATTTGGAAGTCTATTCCACTCCAGAATTTGACACGAGGTCGACGTTTTTCACGGTTGAGGTGTCATTCAGGTTGCGTTCTTACTAGTTGTGTTAGAACTAAGGTGACTGTCCGATCTACAGTCGTAAGTATCGGTTGTGTTGCAGTCATGAGGGACTGACTTTTTGGATGACCCGCATCGAGGTACGTTTTACCTCTTGGGTGATATGTTGGTATTGGTAAGTCGCCTTGTTTCAGAGTTGATGCGAGGTAGGTACCCTTACGTTTATTTATACGATTCTGATATGGTCAAGAATCGAGGTTCTGGCTTCATGTTGTTGTGTAGCCTGGGTGTTATGTGATACACCAGTGCTAATTTCGAGGACGAAATTCTTTTAGTGGGGGATATTGTGATGACCAGGGATTATAGGTGTTAATCCCGTAGTGTTAATAATCCCTAAAGTGGTTTTACGTGGCGATTTGGAATTTAATCGAGGAGTTGGACTCGTTTAATTGGGTAGTTGGGATCGTTGGATCCAGAGGTTGAGATTGTATTCACATTACGGTGTAAAACCTAAGAGTTGGGTTTTTAATGTGTCTCGGGATCTCGGGTGCTGTATGAGCACCGGTAGGGGGTTTTGGTGTTAGAGAGAGAGTTTTTGAAAACAGATGATTTTTAAGGAATCATGATGTATTTGTGGGGCTATTATTTTTTCGGGGTATTTTTGCTATAAATACCATTTGAACCCAAAATTTCCGAAATAATTTCATTTCAGCCCTCTCCTTCCTCTCTCTTTCCCGTCCGCGCGATTTTCCCGTCAGCCCCTGCCCTCGCCGCTTCAGGCGCTTCGTCCGCCGCCGTCCGGCCGCCGTTCGCCGCGTGCGACCTATCACCGGCTTCGTCTCGTCGAGGCGCAGCTTTCCCCTCTGTCAATTTGAAGTTTCATCGCGATTTGAAGTCGAATTTTGGCTGGAAGCGCCGATCCCCAATTTCTAGGGTTCTTCGATTTTTCGTCCGATTTCTTCCGATTTCGTTTGGGTAACCTTCCTAACCCCCTTTTTCATGCTTTTGTGTATTTCCCTGCTATTTTGTGTTGGATTGGTTCGAAATGTCAGCTCGATTCGTGAGGGTTGGTTCGAATTTCGGATGTGTGCATGAAATGGGTTCGAATTTGGGGGTTTTGGCAGGGTTGTGACGATTCTTGTTATGGGTCATTTATTACATGAGTAGATGTATTGTTGATGCTTAATTGAGTTCGAATTTAGGGCTTGAAATTCGAAAATTTGGGGGTTTTTGG
Organism: Haberlea rhodopensis; assembly: GCA_907163345.1. Classification (NCBI taxonomy): domain Eukaryota; kingdom Viridiplantae; phylum Streptophyta; class Magnoliopsida; order Lamiales; family Gesneriaceae; genus Haberlea; species Haberlea rhodopensis. The sequence continues at coordinate 126,805 of CAJQUN010000569.1, forward strand.
CATGTGGGATGATTACTCATGCTATGGATTGATTAATTCATATGTGAGATGAATTATGGTATTTAATGGGTTCGATTTGTGTTGTGAAGGTTCGAGAATTTGTGGGGTATTCTTGAGCGATTTTCGATATTGGTTTATTGTCTTGTGTTGACAATATTTTAGAGGGTTATGGGTGTGCTTGAGCATGAGTTGCATGTTCGTAATTAATCGTGAATTAATTTATCGTGTTAGCACATCATTCCTCGGAGCATGGAACTCGAGCAAGGTTTGGCTCGGACTTCGGAGATTTAAGGTACGTGCGACGTACGAGCATTTCTATATATTTGGGCATTTGTGAATGCATAATGAACTGTGATTTCATTGAATAATCGCGCATGAGGATTATATATATATATGTTGATATAGCCAAGGAATGACCCAAATCTTGATATCGCCGCTTGTAGCGTGCGTGACCCTAGAGTAGGATGACTCTTACATGATATATGGGGTACTGGGTTTATATGACCATTGTAGGGCATTTGAGATGCCTGAGAATGATCGCGGGATCATGTATTCATTATAAGACATTTGAGATGTCTAGGTATAATGAAGAATTGGTAAAATAAATGCTAGGCATTTAATTTATTTATGATTAATAGCGAGGCTATGAAATCAGTGTTAGATAGTGAGATATCTACTTTTGCATGAATGATGAACTTGGAATCATAATTATTGATATTCGAGAACTAGGCATGCAATGGGTTAAATCAATGTGTTGATTTACTGATTTATGAGATTTGATGAGTTTGATGATTGTGAGAACAGGGACAGTACACAGAATCCCGGATGAGGATGTTGCCATCCAGGGAGCATCATTTAAAATTCATTAACATTTACTTGTGTTGTAAATTATGAATTTCATTATTGTGATTATGAGATTTTGTGTATTGGTATGCTCACCCTGTTGGGGGCTGTCTCTGTTGGGGCAGGTGAACAGGTGCATCGATGGCTGTGGAGCTGGGCTCGAGCTGTTGATTGGATGTACTCACAGGATCATGGTACCAGGGCTTGATGGAGCACGGTATCGTATAGAGTACTTATATACACCCGAGATTTATATACACATTTATGATGCTCGCATGTGAGCACGAATATTCTTGTATATGGGTTGTATATAAAGGCATGAGCCTTTCTCTCTTTCATTATATGTTGCATGCAATTGTGGTAGAATTGCTAATGATATGAGAGTCGTTAGTGTATTATGTGGGTGTTGAGACCCATTTATGTCGTCATATGTGTGGTGTCTTCCCTGGCTGGGAATTTACTTGGTATTACTGCTTTCTGATGAGTATTATGTTTTCCCTGGCCGGGAATTATGTTATGTGTTGTGCTTCTATTTCGGGATAGCTCTATTTATGGGGAGACTCTGCCCAAATTTTTATAAAAGTCCACAATGTGAAAAGTGGCAAAAAGGGATGATATTGGGCGAACTTTGTGAGTCTATTTCGTTGTTAGACTGATGACCTTATAACATTGAGTGTTAAAGGAATTTTTTTGTATTTGCCATGCAATGATAAAGTATCATCTGAGCTTCCCGATTGACTTTTATTGAAAGCATGTGCCACACATAGTGGTTAATACACTAATCAAGGATTAAGGGCTTGGGGTCCTTACACTAATTGCATTACAATAAAATAAAAGTTGTTTTTTTTTTTTCATTTTTCCTTGCTTATTAGAGCTGTCAATTTGAGCCAACCCGACCCTACCCACTCAAACCTGTAACCCAAACGGGTCAGCTCATTTAGGCCCACTCCAATGGGTTGGAAAAATCCCAAACCAGCTGGGTTGCGGGTTAGGAGGGCCAACCAACAAAAAAATAAAAAAAGTAAAAAAGTAAAAATATATATAATTTTACTAGGTTTTAATGAATTTAAATTATAAATAATTCATATATTATCTATAATATTTGACCAAATTGTTTAACAATCAATATCATTGATAAATTAGGCAGACAGTTAAAAAATGAGGGGGTTTTATAATTTAAATGACCTAAAAACTAGGTCTAACTTATAAGCTTAGCCCGCGGGCCTAACCCGACCCAACCTAACCCATTTCAACCCATAACTCAAATGGGTTAACTCATTTTGACTCACTTTTAAATGGGTTGAGAAAATGTTAACCCAACCCACCCATTTTGTATGACGGGTTGGGCCAACCCGACGGGTCAAACCCAAATTGACAACTATATTGCTTATACATATAAAAACAATAAATAAAAGCTAACATCTGTATTAACTTAAATCTTGAAACCTATCACGAAATTATATCCAATATTAAAGCACAAATAACAAAAACTAGTAAAATTAAAATCAAGTTGAATAAAAAAATCATTACAACTATCAGTCATTACAAGTTTTTCGAGTAGTTCGCACAAACTATCAAAGTCATCCTTTTGGACCTCTACCGAGTAGTTCACATATGGCATCCCTTTGAATAATATTTGAATTTTCAGTTCACTTAATCAACCACCCGACAAGTATCCGAACAGTAGTGATCCCATTCTGAGACATGAACCTAAATTCATATGCTACAATGTAGGTGTCCCAATGGTTCTACTTTTAGGTAGTGACATATACATCAATCCCAATTCAAATCTATTACTAGTTTCAATTAAAATATGTAATTCCACATTGTAACTTACCTTCATTACTGCAGGAGCTTGAGCATGACCATAACTTAATATGATATTCCCCTTGTAAGGTGTTCACTATGGTTAATTTGAATATAAATGAATTTTGATCCCCCCAGTCATTTGGATTCCATCCATAATCAGCTGTCACTGAATCCCCAGACAATGCCTTCTCATATGTCACATAATACAACAAGGAAATATTAGAATGCATTATAACAATGGAAATAGCATCCCTTTGAGTAAATATTTGAGTGTGCACTGCTTAACCCCATTTACTCCACCATGGCATCACCTGAAAATTCTCCATTTGAGATTGTATATTGTTCTTACCTGTGAAAAGAATCAGAAATTGAAGAAAAAGCTGATCAATTCCAATCATAAACCATAAAAAATAAGAAAAATTAAAATATGTCAATAACATGCCTTATAAAGATGATGAATTCAAGAAGCAACAAATGATGAGCATTGACAAATAAAACAATCGTGACAAGTACAGAATCACTACACTTTTCTTGTGTACGTATTATGTAATACAACAATCAGTTGCATATTGACATGGTTGTTGCATCAGGTGATGTGCATACTACCAAGAACAAATGCTCAATGCATAGACAACAGTAAATGGGCATCTATATTTATATTTTATACACAAACATGCATTTCATAAATGTATGCTTTGAAACCCACAAAACAATACGTAAATGTACTACCTCGATTCAGTACTTTCTCCACTTGTCCATCTCTTTGGAAGTTACTTGGATTAGTGTTTTTATGTTCACGACAAGCTCATCAAAAAGACCACTAAATTCATCCCTGTTATCAAGAATCCACTTAATACCATACAAGAGGAAAAATAACTCTAGAGTTAGGAGAGTATGCAAATATCTAACGCTTTCATGATATATTAGTACTTCATAATCCATGGATCCATAGGCACAACTGCACAACGACCATTCAAGTAGAGAAAATAAAAACACAGCATTTCATCCAAAATTTAGAAAAAAGTGTGATTGGCCTTTGATAATTGTCATATTCTAACATGATTAGATTTCATTAGGATCTTCCTAGTTCCTTGTGGATTTCATTAGGATCTTCCTAGTTCCTTAATTCACACGCCTTCCTTTTTTTTTTTTATAAAATAAAAGTTCAACTAATATAATAATATTAAAAGAAGCTAGATGGCGTACACACACTATTAGAAAAATCTCCTAATTTAATACTTTTATTATCACACTATTAATGAAGTGTGATAGATCTAGTATTCTATCACTTTGCTCTATTTTACAAAGTGATAGAATAATAGAAAGAAAAATCATACCTTTTCTTGTTGAATCTTTATTATTTGGCTTCAAAACTTCATTAAAATTTGGTGGAGCCTTCTCGACTTTGAGCTGTGAATTAAGGTTAATTTCTTTTCACGTTCTATTTTCAATCTGAGATATGTGATTATGAACTTCTAAATTACTAAACTACTTTGTATGCATATATAGGCGATGTTAATGCTTAATTTTACATAGAAGTCGTGGCTAGACCTGGGAAATAAAATTTGGGTCTATGATGCTATTAAACCTCGACTTTAATAAGCTTGAAAAAGAAATTAGTTGTTCCCTATAATCGTGAAAAGAAAGAGGTAGTGGGACTTGGTGAGTTTAAATTAAATTAATGCAACCCAAAATTTATACTGTATGTTACTTCACATCTTATTAACCTTTGTCACTGTTCAATCGTAATTGGATAACATGCAGACATGAGATGTCTTTGTGGATTTAGAAGTTGCTAGGTAGTACTGAAATATCAATGTGTATCCTTTAATTATTAGGAGTAGCTAATTAGTTGCTTAAGTATTTTTTAGATAGATAATCGGATATAGGTGAAGAGAATATTTTGTTTATGCTAACTTGAATATATATCATATGGTTGTGTATATTAAATGAGTATTTTTCAATTATGTAGCTTATATTGTTGGACGGAAATTCCATTGAAGTGACCAAAGATGTCTTGAATTATATGCGAATAAATAAGGTATGTTGCGATCGACTAACATATGACAGATATCTGTATCATTTGATATATGATTTGATGAATTATGTGAATTACGTGAGATTATGTGGCTACGTGACTTTATTTAAATTATGTGGCATTCATAACATGCATAATTGATATATTGGTATATGAAAATAAATGTTTTGTTAATACACATCATTTTATACATACATTGTTGCATGACATGCACATTGAGCTATGATCCTTAAATACCTTGTTAGTTTGGACTAGGATAATCATTAGAGATAGGTACCGAATCACTGTGATGGGGATTAAATGGCCTGAAAGGTATAGGGAATCGTGGTCTCCTCTGATTATCATGATTTGTTGACGAAGGATTGGTGGCACCTTGCTGATGTCGTGCCATGTATATCCCAGACTGTGATGTCGAGACTTGGGATGTGATGATGCTTTGACGACGCATAGCTGATTATCACCTATGATTGGCAGGCTCGAGCTACTATGGTTTGATAGTGATTTGATTGATTCTTATATACCTAGTGGATGGTTGACTGACCTGATACCGAAATGACACGACATGACATGCATTTCATTTCATATATCATTTTATAGATACATGTTGTATTTCTTTTGATCGTTCCATATTGGAATTTTGCTCACCTCCGAGGAGGGCTGTCATTATTTTTGTGTGTGGACAATGCATGTAGTAGAGGTGGTCAGGACCCCAGAGAAGGCAAGTCCGATTGGAGCCACACTTGAGATTTTATTCATGTTGATCTAGGGGTGCTTATCGGACCGGGTCGATCCGGACCCGGTCCGAACCGGACCGAATAGTCCGGTCCGAAACCGGAACCGGACTAACCGGTCCCGAACCGGTCCGGAACCGGTTTGATATCGGACCGGATCGGTTCTACCGTTCCGGATCCGGTATCTTACCGGTTCCGGACCAAACGGATCCGATTCCGGATTGAACCGGAACCGGATCCATTTTTTAAAAAAAAAAAAAAAAACTTTTTCGATAAATCCTTTCCTTTTTTCCTTTTTTTTTTACAAAAAAAAAAAGAAAAAGAAAAAATCTGGTTCCGGGTTGGAACCGGTCCAACCCGGAACTGGTGGAACCGGAACCGGATCCGATCCGGTTCCTTACCGGATCGGACCGGTTCCGCCCATAACGGGCCTGGAACCGGCCGGTTCCGTTCCGGACTGGACCGGTTCGAACCGGTAACCACCCCTATGTTTATCCCAGTATTGTATGTAATAGGTGAGTGTCCCTGGTGTGTAAAGAGTTTATGTATATTTCATTGATTTCAGTCCAGTATGATATATCTTTAATAGTTTGATTCATATATGTTGGTTTATGTGAATATATATATATATATATATATATATATATATATATATATATATATATATATTCAGTATATATCTATTGTTTTTGTGGTATGTTCCTCATGTGATGAGATAATGACGAAATTTTTAGGGACACATGTTAATAAATGTTAAACAAATCTTCCACTGTTTGCGCTAATATTTTAATTGTGTGATCATTAATCACATGATTATGATTGTGGTCGCGGCTATCATGTACGCCCAAATTAAGCCCACTCAATCCTCAAATTGATAACAATAATATAGTATTATGAGTAGGGATCGATCTCACGAAGATGTGTGAATTCTTGTGTTAATGAAAATCAAAAGGAAAACAATAAATTAAGCAATGGGGTTGTGAGTGAATTATACTAATTAAATTAAAACTAAAGATTAAACTAATGAAAGCGATTCTTGGTATCGGTCGACTCTACCTTGGATATTATCATCTATTTCATCGATTCACAAAAAAATTCAATTTTATTTGAATATTCATCAATTGGAAATCTAGTTCATCAATCACCTTATTCATAGTCAATTAGTCCAAGCGTTATAATTTAACTTTCATCAAATAATCAATCTCTATGCATACTCAAGATTAAAATCATGACACCATTCAAAACTAGTGAGTGATAAATCTAAATAACATAAACACAAGCGGTTTATATAAATTTAGTCAATTATTTTCCCTAAGAATTTAATAACACCAACAGCAGGCAATTATCACATGCACCAATGCATCCAATATACACATGCAACCATGATGCATATCCAATCCATGTATGCAACCATGATGCATAACCACGACCATGTATGCAACCATAATACATAATTAACTCCATGTGTGCAACCATAATGCATAACCAATTCAATGCGTAAAAATACGATTTACCGTCCGATGCCCGTACTTCTCACTACATACCTTAGTTCCAAAATGGAGATGTCGAAGGACATTATCTCCTTGGCTGTGTTGCCACCTGGGATGGTTCTACATATTAACACAAACCAGTATTATGAGCCAATAATAGTCCAATACCAAAAATCCCACAAAAATAACCAAAACAACACTTTTTGGTGACTCGCGATCGATCGCCAAAAGGCCCCGATAGATCGCGAGATCACACTGCCCGAGCCAACAAAATTATGCTCTCGGCGATCGATCGCCACATTTGGCTCGATCGATCGCGAGGCTCGCCGATCGATCGCCCAAACATGGCGACCGATCGCCAATTGCCCCTGGAGCGCACTGCCTCCGCGCGATCGATCGCCAAAAACGGGCGATCGATCGCCGCTGCCTGTAACCCGATTTTTCACCATTTTTGCTCGTCTAACTCTTCCCAATACACACCAACACATATACCATCAAACCAACAACATATAAACACCATAAACCTTCAATATACACCTTAATACAACCAAAAATCCAACACCCTATCAAATACAACACAATCCCAAAATCTTACCAGTTTTAAATCCCAAAATCAAACACATTTCAAAATAAAACCTCATAAAAACATCAAGGAGGGATCCATACCTCTTACGGACTCCAAATCTCACCAAGAATCTCACAAGCAATGCTTTGGCAAGGATTTTCCCTCATCCTTTTTGCCAAAATCAAAAATGGGTTTTATGGGTTAGGGTTGGGAGAGTGATTGGTGATAGGTAAAGAGTGATGGGGGGTGTGGGGGTAGTGGGTATAAGTGGGGGTTTAATTAAAAACTTGTACCCCAATAATAAGTATGGTGTATAAAATATCCCAACATTATATTTTAAAAGCATTTTCCAAAAATGCACCGAAACCTCAATTAAATACATGCTTTACCAAATAATTATCAACCATCACAATTAAACCATGTTAACACCCAATCTCCCAACATGCATAACATGCACCCTGAAACGCACCACCAGGTCACGCCCACCCTGTGACTAAGCATTCCACCATAATAATCAATTCCAACACATTAAATTAATTAACACCATAAATAATCACATAAACATAATTAATGCCCAAACGCATATAATTATTTCGGGGATATCACAATACTCCCCTACTTATAAGATTTCGCCCTCGAAAGCTCATGCACTTACCAAATCGGACTAAACATAAATCACATACCAGAAAATAGTTCCAGGTAGAGCTGCACCATATGCCGCTCCGTCTCCCACGTGGCCTCCTCGACACCCCTGCTATCCCACTGAACCTTGACCATCGGTATCAATTTGTTCCGAAGTCTGCGATCAGCTCTGTCCAGAATCCTGACTGGCCGTTCCACGTAGGACATATCAGAATCTAACTGCACCTCAGAAGGCTGCAACACGTGTGATGGATACGGCTCATATTTCCGCAGCATAGATACATGGTGTGGGGCCCTGATTTACTTAATCCATTATGTATCCATTAAACATACATATGTGAGTCTGAATTAAGTAATATACCATGCACGGATTAAGAGTTCATACTAGTTAAGTTGTTTACAAGGTTATCAAAAACCTAACAAACTATACATATCATGTACATAAACAACCTAATTCAAAAGAACTCCTAGGCAGTGGTTCCCCTCGCAGCGGAAATCATGACTCACGCTCCCCACGTCTATGAGTCCCTACAGAAACATTCACAACGTGAGTATAGATAACAACTATCTCAGTGCAATATCAAAACACAATATCAATATCAATGATAAAGCACATAAATCAGATACCGTGAATGTTCTGTATCATGCATCCACAAATGCACTATGTCATGACATGTCTCAACAAGTTCCCTATTATCACGAGTCTCATATGATATGCCTATTCAGCTCAATATGTCAGTGAAACCACATCACATCTTCATATTAGCAGCACATATCATAGTACCATACTCATCTGTGATAATAACCAGAGTATATACCCACACCAGGCGTATATCTCTCAAGCCAAAGCATATGTAGTATATCTATCGTGGCAACGATCCCAGCCCAAGCATATGCCCCACACTAGCATATCAGGCACCGATCCCAGTCAAAGCATATGCCCAACACTAGCATATCTATCGTGGCAGTCAAAGCATATACCCCACCAGGTATATCTATCAAGACAATGATCGTACCAAAGCATATACACATATCTATCAAGGCATCCATACCAATCATATGAAATCTATGTATGCACATGCATATGATACTACCAATCATATAACACAACGATAACATAAATCATATGATATCAAAACCATAATAGCATCATCATATCATATCTATACTCCGTACGTCAACACGTACCTGTACTGCGACACAAACGAGATAAAGCAGTTGTCAATAGCTAAGTGCCTCGTTGTCCTGTCCCCTGGGATGGTGCTACAACAATGCCAACAATATATCATGTTATCATAGGCATTAAAATCAAATTCCACAAAATATTTTATTTTTCAAAATATTAACACTGGCGATCGATTGCGATCAACACCGATCGATCGCCAAAACTCTCTGCCCCCTCGCGATCGATCGCAATAACTTGGCGATCGATCGCCACAATGCTCTGTTCATCGCGATCGATCGCGACACTTTCACCGATCGATCGCCATCCAATTTCACCGCCTTAAAATGTTACTGTCATCGGCGATCGATCGCTTACTCGCACCGATCGATCGCCGATGCCCAGAAAAGTGAGAGCATGGCGATTTTCAAGCTTATCTCCATGAATCTTCTCCTACACCTCATATTAAACCATGTCAACATGTTTCTTGCAATACCTAGGAACATATAAACATAAATCTAACATCATAGATTCCAATTCCTAGCATATAAACATGTTATGATTGTACACATGCACACTTGAGCTTTTCCTTCACATATATCAACATTAATGAATAATTCAAGTATACAACTATGAATTTCTTACCAAGAGGCTAAGAAATCACTTCACCCAACTTCCTAGCTCACTTCACAAGTGAAAATCCAAGCTTTGCCTACCAAAAGCTCTAAGGGTTTGGAGAGGAGCTTGTAGAGATTTTTAGGTGAAAGTGGTGTATTATGTGATTTTGCCTCCATCATGCACTTGATATAAGGTCATTAAGTCCTTAACTTACTTGATATCATGTCATTTGGAGATAATTACATGTTAAATCACATGTACATGAAATGAACCTCACATTCAAAATGAAACTCTAATTCACATTAAAGTCATATGCATACTCAAATGCAAACTCATATGCACATATTGATGCACCTTCAACTCTTAATCCATAATTCATATTGAATGCATTACACACCATGTTTCATGCCTTCCCATATTTCATTTCATATATGAATCAATTCATTCTTGGTTCCACTCGAACCCCCAGTTATCATATCGTCAAGTGACACCATAATCATATCATACGTGTATTAAACAAATCGAGGCATTACAATTCTTCCCCACTTATTGAATTTCGTCCTCGAAATTGTAGATACATAACATGCATATTAAAATACGCAACTCAACAATCCTACGATATGACAATAGGAAACATGATCATGTATGCAACAGTATCATAAAACTGTAAAATCATACCAGTAATTAAATCCGGATACCGTTGCATCATATGCTGCTCCGTCTCCCATGTTGCCTCTTCGACACCCCGTCTGTCCCACTGTACCTTCACCATAGGAATCACTTTGTTACGCAACCTGCGTTCAGCTCGATCCAAGATCATAACCGGTCGTTCCTCATACGACACATCTGTATCCAACTGTACATCAGGTAACTGTAATACATGACTCGGATCTGGTTCATACTTCCTCAACAGTGAAACATGAAAAACATCATGCATACTACTCAAGGCTGGTGGTAGTGCCAAGCGATATGCCAACGTACCAATACGTTGCAACACCTCATATGGACCAACATACCGTGGAGACAATTTCCACGCTTTCCAAAACGTACTACACCTTTAAAGGTGAGATTTTCAAGAACACACGGTCGCCAATTTGAAATTCAAGTGGTCTACGTCGCTTATTGGCATAAGCAGCCTGTCGATCCTGAGCAGCTTTCAATTTTAATCGTATTACCTTGACTTTCTCTTCCATGTCATGAATCATATCCGGTCCATGTAAGGAAGACTGATCCACATCATCCCAATACAATGGCGATCTACATCGTCGCCCATACAAGGCCTCAAATGGTGCCATCTGTATACTAGCCTGATAACTATTGTTATATGAAAATTCCACTAATGGCAATGACTCTTGCCATGAGTTATCAAACTCTAATACACAAGCACGCAACATATCCTCTAGCGTTTGTATCGTACGCTCTGCTTGTCCATCCGTCTGAGGATGATATGCTGTACTCAACCGCACTTCAGTTCCCAACGCTGTCTGTAACCCCTCCCAGAAATGAGAAGTAAATCTCGGATCCCTATCCGATACAATGGAAACTGGAATACCATGTAGTCGCACTACATGTTGAATGTACAACTGCGCCATTCTCAGATATGTATATGTCATACAATATGGCACAAAATGAGATACTTTGGTGAGTCTGTCAACAATCACCCAAATAGCATCGCAACCAGAAGACGTCCGTGGCAAATGAGTCACAAAATCCATCGTGATATGTTCCCATTTCCACTGAGGAATTTCCAAACTATGTAATTCACCTCCTGGTCTTTGTCTTTCCGCTTTCACTTGTTGACAAATCAAACATCGTTTCACAAAACTCAATACATCCTGTTTCATACGTTTCCACCAAAATTGGGTACGTAAATCATGGTACATTTCTTCCCTCCAGGATGTATACTGTATCTACTACAATGAGCACGTTGTAGTAGTTCTTGGCGTAGTCCTAATGACGCAGGTACTACCCAACAGTTTCGGTACTTCAAAGTTCCATCACTTGTTAGTACAAATTGAGATGTTTGTCCTTGATTTATCTTTTCCTTCCAATGTTGTACCTCATCATCACTCCCTTGTGCCGTTCTTATTTTGTCAAAAATGTCAGGTTCAACCAACAATGTTGATACCCGTACCGGCACTGACTCCATATCAAAATCATAACCCAAAGTACAGCAAGAAGTCATCAAAGCAGATAAATGAACCATCTCATCAGCCGTATGATGTACTTTCCGACTCAAGGCATCTGCTGTAAGATTAGCTTTTCCTGGATGATAATCAATCTCACAATCATAATCTTTCAACAGATCCATCCATCTCCTTTGTCTCATATTCAACTCCGCTTGAGTGAATAGAAATTTTAAGCTCTTATGATCAGTATATATGGTAAACGACGTACCATATAAATAGTGTCGCCATATCTTCAATGCAAAGACAATGGCAGCCAATTCCAGATCATGCACTGGATATCTCATTTCATGTGGCTTCAACTGTAAGGACCCCAAGCCCTTAACCCTTAATTAGTGTATTAACCACTATGTGTGGCACATGCTTTCAATAAAGACTCAATCGGGAAGCTCAGATGATACTTTACCATCCCCATTACACCAATTTTCACATGATAGACTTTTATAAAAATTTGGGCAGAGTCTCCCCGTAAATAGAGCTATCCCAAAACGCAAGCACATCACATAATATAATTCCCGGCCAGGGAATACACAATGCTCAACAGAATATAGTACACAAAGTAAATTCCCAGCCAGGGAAGACACCACACATATGACGACATAAATGGGTCTCAACACCCACACAATACACTAACGACTCTCATATCATTAGCAATTCTACCACAATTGCATGCAACACATAATGAAAGAGAGGAAGGCTCATGCCTTTATATACAACCCATATACAAGAATATCCGTGCTCACATGCGAGCATCATAAATGTGTATATAAATCTCGGGTGTATATAAATACTCTATACGATACCGTGCTCCATCAAGCCCTGGTACCACGATCCTGTGAGTACATCCAATCAACAGCTCGAGCCCAGCTCCATAGCCATCGATGCACCTGTTCACCTGCCCCAACAGAGACAGCCCCTAACGGGGTGAGCATACCAATACACAAAATCTCATAATCACAATAATGAAATTCATAATTTACAACACAAGTAAATATTAATGGATTTAAATGATACTCCCTGGATGGCAACATCCTCATCCGGGATTCCGTGTACTGTCCCTGTTCTCACAATCATCAAACTCATCAAATCTCATAAATCAGTAAATCAACACATTGATTTAACTCATAGCATGCCTAATTCTCAAGTATCAATATACATACAAATATAGATATCTCAATATCTAGTACTGATTTCTCAATTTTGCTACCAATCACAGATAGCTCAAATGCCTAGCATTTATTTCACAAATTCTCTATTTCACTTAGACATCTCACATGTCTCCTAACGAAGACATCTCACATGTCTTTCAATGAATACATGATCCCACGATCATTCTCAGGCATCTCAAATGCCCTACCCTTTACTTTACAAATTCTCATTTATACTTAGACATCTCACATGTCTTACAATAGTCAAATAAACCCAGTACCCCATACCTCTTATAAGGTCATACTACTCTAGTATTACGTACACTTGTGGCAGCGATATCAAGACTAGGTCGTTCCATAGTCATATCGACACACATATATGTAAATATATATATATCCATACCCACAACCATCTAATGCAATTACAACACATTATGCATTTCACAATTGCTATCACATAAGGTAATGCTCGTACGTCGCACGTACCTTAAACCTCCGAAGTCCGAGCCAAACCTTGCTCGAGTTCCATGCTCCGAGGAACGATGTGCTAACACGATAAATTAATTCACAATTAATTACGATCATGCAACTCATGCTCAAGCACACCCATAACCCTCAAAAATATTGTCAACACAAGACAATAAACCAATATCGAAAATCGCTCAAGAATACCCCACAAATTCTCGAACCTTCACAACACGAATCGAACTCAATTAAACACCATAATTCATCTAAAATATGTATTAAGCTATCCAAGCAAGAATCAACACCCCTTGCCAAAAACCCCCAATTTCGAATTTCAAAGCCCTAAATCCGAATCCAATTCTTCAATTTCGAACACAATCAAGCATCATAATGCATCAACAACATGAAGAAATCAATCCATAACAAGAATCATCACAACCCCTCCAAAACCCCCAAAATCGAACCCACTTCATGCACACATCCGAAATTCGAACCAACCCTCACGAATTTAGGGAAAATTTCGAACCAATCCAACACAAAATAGCAGGGAAATACACGAAAAGCATGGAAAAGGGGTTAGGAAGGTTACCCAAACGAAAATCGGAAGAAATCGGACCAAAATCGAAGAACCCTAGAAATTGGGGATCGGCGCACTTCCGTAAAATTCGACTTCCACACGCGACGAAACTTCGAATTGATGGAGGGGAAAGGAGCGCCTGGACGAGACGAAGCCGTGGGTAGGTCGGACGCGCCGAACGGCGGCCGGACGGCGGCGGGCGAAGCGCCTGAAGCGGCGGGGGCAGGGGCTGACGGGAAAAGGGGCGCGCGCGGGAGAGAGGAGAAAGTTGGGGCTGAAATGAAATTTTGTTTAAAATCTCGGGTTCAATTGGTATTTATAGCAAAATACCCCGAAAAACTATTAGCCCCACAAATACATCATGATTCATTAAAAATCATCTGTTTTCAAAAATTCTCTCTCTAACTCAAAAACCCCCTACCGGTGCCCACACACAGCACCCAAGATTCTGAGTCACACTAAAAACCCAACTCCCAGGTTTTCACCGAATGAGAATACGATCTCAACCTCGGGATCCAACGATCCCAACTGCCCAAATAAATGAGCCCAGAAGGCCCGACACCTCGATTAAACTCCAAATCGCCACGCAAAACAACTTTAGAGGTTATTAACACTCCGGGATTAACATCCCTAATCTCAGGTCATCACATCAACTGTCGTGATGCATAAGCCACTACATGTTTGTCCTGCATCAATACACAACCCAAATCAAGTAAAGATGCATCAGTATATAACGCAAACCTGTCATGCTCAGATGGAATGATCAAGACTGGAGCTGTAGTCAATCGATGTTTTAATTCCTGAAAACTACGCTCACATGCCTCCGACCATTGGAATGATACTCCCTTCTGTGTCAAATGTGTCAATGGTTTGGCAATCGCTGAAAATCATTCAACAAACCGTCTATAATATCCAGCCAAACCTAAGAAACTACGAATCTCTGGCACAGAAGTAGGTGCTGACCAATTCAACACTGCTTCCACTTTCTTCGGATCGACTGATATACCTTCTTCTGAAATAACATGTCCTAAAAAGCCGACACTAGTCAACCAAAACTCACACTTACTGAGTTTGGCATACAACTGATGTGTCCTCAACAATTGCAATACCATATGCAAATGTTGAACATGTTCTGCATCACTCCGTGAATAGATCAGTATATCATCAATAAAGACAATGACAAATCGATCAAGGTATTCCTGAAAAACCCGATTCATTAAACTCATAAAGACAGCAGGAGCATTTGTCACTCCAAATGGCATTACCAGAAACTCATAATGCCCATAACGAGTTCTGAATGCTGTCTTCTGTATATCTCCTTCCCTCACACGTATTTGATGATACCCTGACCTCAAGTCAATCTTAGAATATATCTTTGATCCCTGTAACTGATCAAATAAATCATCAATACGAGGAAGAGGATATTTATTCTTTATTGTTACCTTGTTCAATTGTCGATAATCAATACACAATCTCATTGTCCCATCCTTCTTCTTCACAAATAATACCGGAGCACCCCAAGGCGATACACTAGGACGTATGTACCCCTTATCCACTAAGTCTTGCAATTGAGTTTTCAATTCCTTCAATTCAGTTGGTGCCATCCGATAAGGAGCACGTGAAATTGCAGAAGTACCAGGTATCAAATCAATACCAAATTCCACTTCTCGACTCGGTGGGAATCCAGGTATCTCATCTGGAAACACATCCGCATATTCTGTAATCACTGGTATCTCCTCCACTTTCCTTTCTCGTTTCTGTTCCATAACATCAAGGGCATAAATCAAATAACCCGCATGTCCACGTTCTAACAAACGCGACATTCGGATTGCCGATATCAATGGAATCCTTGCCCTCGATCCCTGGCCATAAAAGTACCATTGATTTCCAGTATCAGACTGAAATCTCACAACCTTATGACAACAATCCACAACAGACTGATATCTACTCAACACATCAATCCCAATAATGCAATCAAAATCTGTCATGTCTAACACAATCAGATCAGCTTGTAATCCAAACTCAGTCTCAAACTGAATATCACAGTCAGACACACTCTGACAAGCCATTACAGTAGTTCCCATGGGTGTCGAAACATAAAGAGGCATCAACAGTGGAGACGAGCATATATGATACCGATCAACAAAAGTTTGTGCAACAAAAGAATGTGATGCACCAGTATCAATCAAAAGTAAGGCTGGATAAGTAAACAAAGTACACTTACCCGCTATCACAGCATCAGGAGCTGCCTCTGCTTCCTCCCTGTTCAGTGCATACACCTGAGCCTGAGGTGTTCCTGCCCTCTGTCCACCACCAGACTGTACTACACTCTGTGGTCTCTGCTGCACTGTATTCTCTGACATGGGTCCTCTCCTCTGTTGTCCGCCCACTTGAGGACAATCACGGATCACATGTCCTGGTTTCCCACAACGGAAACAAACTACTGTATCAAACTGTGGACAATTCTTTTGATAATGTGGCCCTCCACATTTAAAACATTGTAATCCTCGTCCACTACTGCTACTACTACCTTGGAACTGTCCCTTAGCCCTTCTGTCATCCCCTTTCCTTGGTCCAAACCGTTTCCCACTAAACCTAGATGACGATGCACCACCTCGTGGTGATTTAAAGGAATCTCCTCTAGGTCGCATACTGTCAGATGTAGGTGGTTGGGCTTGTCCAACATCTTTATACACCCCTACCGCAATCTCAGCCATCTCAGCTCGAGTCAAAGCTTCTTCATAAGATGTAGGGTTATTGGACATGACCCTATCAAACAATTCAGGCCTCAACCCTTTCACAAATTGTCTGATCTTTGCCTTTGTATTGACAGCAATATGTGGCACATATCGGAGCAAAGAAGAATAGTGAACAGCATAATCAGATACTGTCATGGCTCCTTGTCTCAAGTTTGTAAATTCATCCTCTTTCCTCTGCCTTGCCGCAACAGAGAAATAATGCTCCAGAAACTTTGTTCGAAACACATCCCAGTTCACTGTCTGTCCTTGAGCCCTCAACTCAAGCACTGTGGATTTCCACCACATCATAGCCTTCTTAGCTAACTGGAATTCAGCTAAACGCAACCAAGCAGTCTTGGCACATGGTGCGGAGACAAATATCTGTTCCACACGTTCCAGCCATTCCTCCGCCAATTCCCCTGATTCAGTCCCCTCAAACCTGGGTGGCTGATAGCTCAGAAACTGTGTCAATGTCAATTCTCCAGGTAACAGTACCTGTTCCACTGGCCCTTGCTCAATCGGTAGTGGTGGCACAGGCGCCATCCGTACACTCGCATTGCCACTCATGGCATCCCCAACATCCTCATGTAACCCTCTGTCTGTCATAGCTGTAGATCAAGGGTTAACAATAACATTCACAAATATATATAACATGTTAGAATAACATCATATGCCAACTCCTAACATGCTATTACCATTCTCAAAGTGTTTAGGTACCTCCCTAATACACTTCCTCTACCCATGTTCACCCCGTTCTCGAACCACTGCTCTGATACCACTAAATGTGGGGCCCTGATTTACTTAATCCATTATGTATCCATTAAACATACATATGTGAGTCTGAATTAAGTAATATACCATGCACGGATTAAGAGTTCATACTAGTTAAGTTGTTTACAAGGTTATCAAAAACCTAACAAACTATACATATCATGTACATAAACAACCTAATTCAAAAGAACTCCTAGGCAGTGGTTCCCCTCGCAGCGGAAATCATGACTCACGCTCCCCACGTCTATGAGTCCCTACAGAAACATTCACAACGTGAGTATAGATAACAACTATCTCAGTGCAATATCAAAACACAATATCAATATCAATGATAAAGCACATAAATCAGATACCGTGAATGTTCTGTATCATGCATCCACAAATGCACTATGTCATGACATGTCTCAACAAGTTCCCTATGATCACGAGTCTCATATGATATGCCTATTCAGCTCAATATGTCAGTGAAACCACATCACATCTTCATATTAGCAGCACATATCATAGTACCATACTCATCTGTGATAATAACCAGAGTATATACCCACACCAGGCGTATATCTCTCAAGCCAAAGCATATGTAGTATATCTATCGTGGCAACGATCCCAGCCCAAGCATATGCCCCACACTAGCATATCTATGCAGGCACCGATCCCAGTCAAAGCATATGCCCAACACTAGCATATCTATCGTGGCAGTCAAAGCATATACCCCACCAGGTATATCTATCAAGACAATGATCGTACCAAAGCATATACACATATCTATCAAGGCATCCATACCAATCATATGAAATCTATGTATGCACATGCATATGATACTACCAATCATATAACACAACGATAACATAAATCATATGATATCAAAACCATAATAGCATCATCATATCATATCTATACTCCGTACGTCAACACGTACCTGTACTGCGACACAAACGAGATAAAGCAGTTGTCAATAGCTAAGTGCCTCGTTGTCCTGTCCCCTGTGATGGTGCTACAACAATGCCAACAATATATCATGTTATCATAGGCATTAAAATCAAATTCCACAAAATATTTTATTTTTCAAAATATTAACACTGGCGATCGATCGCGATCAACACCGATCGATCGCCAAAACTCTCTGCCCCCTCGCGATCGATCGCAATAACTTGGCGATCGATCGCCACAATGCTCTGTTCATCGCGATCGATCGCGACACTTTCACCGATCGATCGCCATCCAATTTCACCGCCTTAAAATGTTACTGTCATCGGCGATCGATCGCTTACTCGCACCGATCGATCGCCGATGCCCAGAAAAGTGAGAGCATGGCGATTTTCAAGCTTATCTCCATGAATCTTCTCCTACACCTCATATTAAACCATGTCAACATGTTTCTTGCAATACCTAGGAACATATAAACATAAATCTAACATCATAGATTCCAATTCCTAGCATATAAACATGTTATGATTGTACACATGCACACTTGAGCTTTTCCTTCACATATATCAACATTAATGAATAATTCAAGTATACAACTATGAATTTCTTACCAAGAGGCTAAGAAATCACTTCACCCAACTTCCTAGCTCACTTCACAAGTGAAAATCCAAGCTTTGCCTACCAAAAGCTCTAAGGGTTTGGAGAGGAGCTTGTAGAGATTTTTAGGTGAAAGTGGTGTATTATGTGATTTTGCCTCCATCATGCACTTGATATAAGGTCATTAAGTCCTTAACTTACTTGATATCATGTCATTTGGAGATAATTACATGTTAAATCACATGTACATGAAATGAACCTCACATTCAAAATGAAACTCTAATTCACATTAAAGTCATATGCATACTCAAATGCAAACTCATATGCACATATTGATGCACCTTCAACTCTTAATCCATAATTCATATTGAATGCATTACACACCATGTTTCATGCCTTCCCATATTTCATTTCATATATGAATCAATTCATTCTTGGTTCCACTCGAACCCCCAGTTATCATATCGTCAAGTGACACCATAATCATATCATACGTGTATTAAACAAATCGAGGCATTACACATGGAACACGTCATGAATACCGGACAATGACGGCGGCAAAGCAAAACGGTAAGCCAAGGCACCGATGAGCTGTAAGATCTCAAGCGGTCCCACATACCTCGGAGACAATTTTCCGCGCATACCAAACCGCACAACACCTCTGAAAGGTGAGATCTTCAAAAAGACCATGTCTCCCAACTGAAACTCCAACGGTCTCCGCCGTTTATTTGCGTAGGCTGCCTACTTATCCTGGGCTGCCTTCATTTTCTGTCGGATAACCTTTATCTTATCCTCAATATCCCGAATCAGTTCGGGTCCTTCTACTACTTTACTGGTCAAATCATCCCAGTATAATGGCGACCTACAACGCCGACCATACAGAGCCTCAAACGAGCCATCTGAATACTCGCTTGATAGCTATTGTTGTAAGAGAACTCTACCAAAGCCAATGAATCTTGCCATGAAGCGTCAAACTCTAATACACAGACCCGTAGCATGTCCTCGAGCGTCTGTATAGTACGCTCAGTCTGACCGTTTGTCTGGGGATGATATGTTGTGCTCAACCTCACCTCAAAACTGACTGAAGCCCTCCCCAGAAATGAGACGTGAACCGTGGAACTCTATCAGATACAATAGACACTGGAATCCCGTGTAGTCTCACTATATCCCGGACATACATTTGAGCCATCCTCAAGTATGTGTACGTCATACTGTAGGGAATGAAGTGAGCTACCTTCGTCAGCCTATCAATGATCACCAAAATGGCATCACAACCAGAAGTAGTCCTCGGCAAGTGGGTCACAAAGTCCATAGATATGTGATCCCACTTCCATTCCGGTATCTCGAAGCTCCTTAGCTCGCCACCAGGTCTCTACCTATCCGCCTTAACCTGCTGACAGATTAAACACCTCTTGACAAAAGCGATCACATCACGCTTCATCCGTTTCCACCAAAATTGATCACAAAGATCCTTATACATTTTCCTCCCGCCTGGGTGGACACTAAATCGGCTGCTATGAGCCCTCTGTAATATCCCTCTACGCAACTACGGCGTACCCGGGACTACCCAACGGTTACCGAGCCTCAAAGAACCATCCTCAGCCACTCTGAATTTTGATGGCTGTCCCTGAAGTACCAATGATGACCATCTCTAAACCTCATCATCCGTTTTTTGGGCTCTCCTGATATTCTCATAAATGTCTGGCTCTGCCAATAAAGTCGATACCCTTACCGACAATGCATCCACATCAAAATTTGTGTTGCCCGGGGATTAATGGTGTTAACCCCGATGTGGTAATAATCCTTAATGGATTTTTAATTGTGGCAATTAGGAATTAATTGCGGTTTTGGTTCTCCCGAGGTTGTTAAATCGGGCATTTGGGATCGTTGGATCCAAAGGTTGAGATTGTATTCTCACTTTGGTGGAAAACCTATGAATTGGATTTTTGGTGGGACTTGGAGTCCGGGGTGCTTTATGTTGGGGCTGGTATGGGGATTTGATGTTGGAGAGAGAGTTTTTGAAAACAGATAATTTTTAATGAATCATGATGTATTTGTGAGGGTATCGTTATTTCATTTTTGCTATATATACCGGTTGGACTCGAGATTTCCGTCATTTGCACGGAATCACTTCTCTCTCTCTCCTCTCCCCCTCTTATCGTGCCAACCCCCTCTTTCCCTAACCCTCATCCTTTCTCTTTGGAGAAAAATGACCGGAGGATGATTCTTCAAAGATAAGTTGGTAATCTCCTTCCCCTCGCTTTCATCTTCGTTTTGATTGTAATTTTGGTGGATTTGGTTGAGTTTTGGGTTTGGGTTGGTTGGGTGATTTTGGGTGAAAATCATAAAAATCTTTTGGGTTTGTTTCAATTTGAGTTTAACACCCTTGTTGGAGGTTCTTGTGTGTGGATTTGTTGTGGTTTTTAGTTGGGAGAAGTTGGGGTGTGATTGGTGAAGGTTTTAAGCTTTTAAAAATGGAGAATTTCGATTTGCAGGGCATGGCGATCCATCGCCCGAAGCAGGCGATCGATCGCATGCGAGCAGTAGGCTTTTCAGCATGGTAGCGATCGATCGCTACTTTTGAGCGATCGGTCGCCTCGCGCCAGTATGGTCTGGCGATCGATCGCTATATCGAGCGATCGATCGCTATATCGAGCGATCGATCGCCAAGGGGCTAGCGATCGATCGTCCGATATAGCGATCGATCGCCATCAGGTGAATTTTGGTTTTCTTGGCTTTTTCGTGGGATTTTGGATTTGCGACTTAAATGGTCGGCTTCCAGGGCAATGTTCACATTCCAATGGGAATGCTAGACTTTTAAAATGGTTTTGTTGGAGCCAAGTCAAATTAAACAGAACTCTCGGTTGAGTTTTGGCTATCTTTTTTGGTTATGCATGCCTAGCCGGGGGCTTTTATTTTGGTAATCGTCATGGATTGACGATGGATTTTGAGGTTGCAAACGTGCATGGGCACGTGATTGCATGGTTATACTTGATTGTGAGTTGTTTATGTGTTTTAGCACATATTTCTCGAGGCATGGAACTCAAGCAAGGTTTGGCTTGGACTATGGAAACTTAAGGTACGTGTAACGTACGAGCATGACCTTAATTATATTATTGCAATTGTTGTGCATGAGATAGATGAATGGTAAGGATTAGTAGTCGATACATATATATGGTGTCTTGCAATAATTGGATAATGGAAACGGGACTGGGTGTGTGATGTTGGTCGGTCTTATGTATTGTTTGGTGCCGCTTTGGAGCGAGCAATTGTCGGGATGTGGTCGCTATGGAGCAAACATCGGTAGTGATGCCGCTACTTTTGAGTGGGCGAGGAAATGTGACCTCTGGCTAGATATCTAAGGATATCTGTATTTTATTCCTCTATCGATATTGAATTGGATTAGAGATATAGTTAATCAGTTTAATTATTAACTGGATATTTGGAATTTGATGATTTTGGTTGTTTTGAGAACATGGACAATACAGTGGGATCCCGGATGAGGATGATGCCATCCAGGGAGTATCATTTAAATTTTTAGCAATTACATTGTTGTAATTTACGAATTATATAATTGTGATTATTGGTTTGGTGGAATTGGTATGCTCACCCCGTGTGAGGGCTGTTTATGTTGGGGCGGGTGAAATATGTACAACGGTAACTCTGGAGCTGTGATCGAGCTATGGATTGGAGATGATTCTAGGATCGAGGCACCGGAGCTCATGTGGAGCTGGATATTGTGTATGCTCTTTTTATACATTACGCACACATAGGTTTATTCGATGCTCGTGTGTGAGCAATAATTATGTGTATATGGGTTGTATAAAAAGGCATGGACCCTTCTCCTTTCATTCATATGTGTGAGCAATTAACTAGGGAATTGCTAGATGAATTGAGATTATGATTAGTGTATTGCATGGGTGCATGATGTATTAAATGGTCTTAATCTAGGGAATCGGTTATTGCATGGAATGGGATAAATAAAGCAAGAAATTATATAGGTGGTATGGTGTACCACGTTTACATATAGTTCCCTTTACACGTGATTGTATGCACCAAATGCATGGCTTAATGCACTAATTGTGGGTTAAGGGCACGTGGGCCCTTACATTAGTGGTATCAGAGCAGTGGTTGCTCTTTGGGGCTGTTAAGAGCCTAAGAACTTGTTGATAGGAATTGGTAGCACATATTTATACATAGTGTTGTGTGACACAACTAATTGCTTATGTGCTTTTACGATATGGAAAGTGGTATTACTGATCATTGTGGTTGCAGGAATCGTGTAGAATACGATGGGATGGCATTAATGGTAATGTCTGGCACTCCATGTATTATGTGCTAAGGGATCTGATTTTGTAGGAAAATCAGGAAATGGGAAATGTGATATGCTGTCTAAGGACAGGAATGGTTGACAACAGACAGTGGGATATTGTGGTATGATTTCAATTGTTATTGAATATACAATGTGTTGCTTTTATCGTCCTACTACGGGTATATCATCAGCGATGGATCATAATATTTACCGCTGTCATGTCGAAGCGATGTACATGCCATTGTCATTGTCGAAGCGAGGGATATTATTGAGCCGCCGATATGACGTAGTAGGATTTGTGAACCGTTGTATTAACCTGGATGCAGGTATATGGAGCTAGTGGAAGGTTTCGGTGGTTGTTATATTCGAGCGAGGGAGGTACTTGCCGCTGTCATATGAAGCGATGGTAATATGATATTTGCCACTGTCATGTCGAAACGATGTACATGCCGCTGTCATTATCGAAGCGAGGGATATCATATGATGCCGCTATATGTCGAAGCGAGGGGTCCTAAAATTCCGTTGTTATAACAAGACCGGAACAGCCACATTATCGATATTTGAGCGACGTGATCGGGAACAAAGTGCTGCGTGCAATGTGAGCCACCTCTTGGGTCCGAAAGGAACAAAGTGCTACATGCATGTGATTACCTCTCGAGTCCTTGATTTGTTCTGCTGATTCAGTTGGCGATGGTTCATGCCGCCAGGTATAATGATAGCGATTTCTCATTCCACTATATTGATTGGCGATGGTTCATGCCGTCAGGTACATGTATAGAGATGCCTCTTTCCGCTATGTCATTGGCGATGGTTCATGCCGCCGGGTATATCGAGCGATGGTTCATGCCGCTATGTTAGGGGCGATGGTTATTCCGCCAGGTACATGTATGGCGATGCCTCTTTCCGCTATGTCATGGGCAATGGTTCATGCCGCCAGGTATATCGAGCGATGGTTCATGCCGCTGTATTATTGGCGATGGTTCATGCCGCCAGGTATATCGAGCGATGGTTCATGCCGCTGTATTATTGGCGATGATTATTCCGCCAGGTGCGTGTATAGCGATGTCTTTTCCGCTATGTTATTAGTGATGGTTCATGCCGCCGGACATGTGTTTAGCAATGGTACATTCCGCTGATTCCATGGCGATGGTTCTTACCGCCGATTATATATATAGCAACGTCTCATTCCGCTATTTAGTTGATGATGGTTCGTACCCAGATGTGCATAGCAAGGCTCATGCTGCTGACTGTGTGACGATGGATCATGCCGTCAATTTTGTAGCGATGGATTATGCCGCTAGGTTCACAGCACGGGATTATGCCGTCCTCGAGCAACGGGTGCTGATTGCATATTGCTGTTGAGCGACGGAGACAGGTAGACCGCTACTTTGATAGCAAGGTATGGAGGTATATTACTATTTTTTTGTATTGTTTTAGATGCCATGTGTTTGGGCATGTGCCGTCACGGGTTGGCGTTGTTGTATTGAGTATTATGTGTTTTGACATGTATCATCACGGTTGACGATGTAGTTGTAGTTGTTGTATGTTGCCATGTACCGTCACTAGTTGACGATGAATTGAATGTCATGTGTCGGCATTACCGTCACGAGATGACAGCATAGTGGATGTTTTATGTGCGTGTAACGTCGTTGCGTTAAATAATACAATTGTATAGACGTTTTTAGTGGTATATTTTGAGGTGCCGATGTTGGGCACAAGGTGGTGCCTACGTCACCGGTTGACGTGACCCTTATGCCGAGCAAGTTTGCTCGATCAAGGGCTGGATGTGCTATACATGTGTGTATACCGCAGCGTGTGTTGAAGTATTTATGTTACGAGTAGTGGTACCTTTAGGTGTACTCGTCGGGATGGTCTTTGGCCAAGTGATTGGCGATAGGAGTAGTCGTTGAGGAAACTACTCATCTTTGTCGATGTGACGTGTGGTGGACATGGTCACGCCCACCCTTGAGGGTGTGGGATGGGTCCTAATGGATTAGGATGGCTTCGTGGTTGAGCAAGGACACCAGGATGTCCTTTATGCATTGGTATTAGAGAAATATTGGGTGATGACCCACTACTATAATGGATGTGACGGTATGGTATACCGGAATGGAACGTGTGATGCGTTGGTAGGTTTGGTTAAAACCTAAGGAGGCAGCGATTTTTGCTTGCCATGTGTTGCGCAGTGCCATGATGGACTTGTTGTAGCCGTTATGTTGCTCGTTGGGGTCGAATTTGGTGAATCGTACGGTGATACGATGATGTTTATGGTGGACTCTAGCAGTCACCACTATACATGAGGTTGAGGTTGGGAATACCTCACGGAATGGTTGTGCGCTTTTGTTGTGGGACTTGTCTGAGGACAGCTCAATTTTGTTGGGGTGCCAACAAGAGTGTCAACAAGTCATTGTTAACTCGATCTGGGAATCCATGAATTTGGGATGCATTGGGAGACATGATCGAATTGTGGATTATAGTAAGTAGTTTGGCACTACTTCGTAGCTCATATCTCTCGGCGAGATGTGGTGTTTACTGTCATGGAGACAGTTGATGTTGATTGAGAGATTGATTGTGAATCAACCATGGTGAGCATTTCTAGTGTTGGACGGGATAATCGCTTTACTTTTCTGTGTGACGCAGGAAGAGACGACTCTAGGGAGACGCTTGGGTTTGTGAAATTCTATGGTGTTAGTACCTAGCGTCGTTGGTATGGGTAATCGTTGTGTTCGCGGTTTTGTTTCGGCAATATTGGCTAGAGCGAACTATTCTGAACCTTTGTGTGTTTACTGGCTCCGGGATGCATGTCGATGTATGTATATCCATGTTTTCCGAACGGTGGTTCGAGGTTGGTGGGTCATGGGAGCATGACACTTTCCTTGTGAGGAAAGAGGTATTGGTATACCTATTGGGAATCTTTAATAGATTCGATGAGTGTTGTGTGGTGTTGATTTTTTTTGGGATCACACTGGGTGTGGTTGGTTCGTCGATCATCGTTCTCCTTTGAGTGAGAATAACTGGGGATTGACAATTGTATGTGGGGCTCATGGGTGTATTTGAGGATACCCTAGCCGGGTATATTGTGTATGCATCATGTTGAGGTACTTAGGCATGTATACCGGCGTGTATACGGATGCCAGCGTACTGGATCTTGTCGAGCGGGGTTAACATACTATGCTCGGACGAATGAATCTCTGATGAGGGATTTGGCATGCCTTGAGATTGGAAATCTCAATAGCACGATGTATTCTGAGGGATAATCGTGAGGTCCGGTTGACTTCCCCTGAGGAGGGATTGTCGTGTTTTGGGACCATGGTAATTCTTGTTGGTTAGTTCGATAGCCTCCCTATGTTAGGATTGTTGAATCCTAGGGTAAGCGAGGGATGGCCAGGATTCGGATTTGTTTAGTGTCTTGGTTGACACATGTGGCGGGAATGCAATTGATTGTCTTGCATGACCTCTGTGAAACTTGAGACCCTGTGGAGCCTACACACTGTGTTTGGACCAAGATGTGATTTCTTGGAACACACCGGTGTAAACATCTCCTGAGATGTGTTTTGTGTGGATCGGTGACCGTGGGTTACCCGATCCGTGTTACAAGTGGTGCAACTACTCCTTTGGAGGAGATGGGGGTGGAAAGTGGAAACCGGGTTTACTGTGAGTATGTTGTTGTATTCTAGTAGGCCCCATCATAACGATGTGTGTTAAGCACCGTGGGCAAGTGATGGAAATATCATGGGGAGATATCTATGTCATAACCAATGAGGACATGGTTAATTTGCAGTCGTAGTAGACTGACTTCTGGGATGACTCGCATCGAGGTATGTTGTTATCTTTTGGGTTTTATATTGGTTTTGGAGGTTTGCTCTATTTTAGAGCTTAGTGCGAGATTGGTGTCCTCGCAGTTGATAATTCGATTCTGACGCGGTCCAGAATCGGGGTTGTGGTTTTGTTTTGTTTTGTGTAGCCTTGGTGTTACGTGGAGTACACCAGTGCAAATTTCGAGGACGAAATTTTTTTAGTTGGGGATAATTGTGATGCCCGGGGATTAATGGTGTTAACCTCGATGTGGTAATAATCATTAATGGATTTTTAATTGCGGCAATTAGGAATTAATTACGGTTTTGTGTCTCCCGAGGTTGTTAAATCGGGCATTTGGGATCGTTGGATCCAAATGTTGAGATTGTATTCTCACTTTGGTGGAAAACCAATGAGTTGGGTTTTTGGTGGGACTTGGAGTCCGGGGTGCTTTATGTTGGGACTGGTATGGGGATTTGATGTTGGAGAGAGAGTTTTAGAAAACAGATGATTTTTAATGAATCATGATGTATTTGTGAGGGTATCGTTATTTTGGATCATTTTTGCTATATATACCGGTTTGTTGGGAAACGATTTCTAAGTATTGGTGATTACAAACATCTACCGGGTAAAGACATCTACCGGGAAGAGACACCTATTGGATGAAGACATCTACCGGGAAGAGACACCTACAGGATGAAGACATCTACCGGGTGAAGACACCTACTGGATGAAGACAGCTACCGGGTGAAGACACCTACTGGATGAAGACATCTACCGGGTAAAGACATCTACTGTATGAAGTCTGTCAACTGTCCAACTGACGTCTACTGGATTCAAGAGTATAACTGTGTACTGAAGCCACAGGACCAGAAGAAGTGAATTCAGCAGCAGATCTAAAATACCAGTTGAAGTAAGTACAACTGAATCTGACAAAGGTACAACAGAACGACGGGCACTACGAATTCATCGCCACCAATTCCGTCAGATTCAAAGAGCCGTTGCTGAACAAAAATGGAAGGAAGATAAACCTCATATGAAATGAGAAAGGAAACGATTCTATACAAAGCTTTCCATACAAAGAAAGATTACCGTTAGACAATGATATCTATAAATACAGCCTCTGGAAGAATGAAGATTAATGCTGAATCCTCCGATATAAGAATATTACAAAATATCAATCAGTGAAAGATACTGAAGTTATATCTCTCTAAAGATTCATCTAGAGCAGAAGTCCACTGATATATAAAAGATCAAGTCAAACTGGTGTACTGCTCAAAGACAATTCAAGAACACTCGAAGCTTACAAGTGTAATACTTATTCAAAAGAATGTTAGGAAGTATAATTGTAAACATACCATAAACTTTGTGTTGCTAGGAGTTTAGGCTAAGCTATGTGAAAGCCTACGAAGGTTGTATACTATAAAGTGTAAACCAAAGTCTTCTAGTATATCCTTCCTGCAAAGGAAGAAGGGGAGACGTAGAAGCGTTGTGCTTCAAACTTCCAGAAACAATCTCTGTGTTATTTACTTACGTATTTTTTTTACTTTAGTTCACTCACAAGTGCAGTAGACGTATTCCGCACTTTACTAAGTGTCTGCTGACTTGCACATTGGATTGAGAAGCTACTGCATTACCTTATAGTTTGCAGTAATCAGAAGAAGAATTGAATTTGAGGGTAGTGTTTATTCAACCCCCCTTCTAAACACACCTCCGATCCTAACAAGTGGTATCAGAGCAGGTTCTTCTCAATCTCGAGATATACTAAAGATCAGATGGCCTCATTCAGCAAGATTTCTATGTTCAAGAAAGACGAATATGATGATTGGAGAATCCGTATGCAAGCACATCTAAGTGCTCAAGATGATGATATGTGGTATGTAATCACTGAAGGACCCATGAAGATCATGAAAAGCAATACAGCTGCTTCTATCACAAGTGGTGATCCACAAATGGTAGAAAAGGACAGATCTCAATGGTCAAATGAAGAAAAGAAGAAAGCCAATCTGGACAACGTTGCTAAGGACATTTTGTTCAAAAATTTGGACAAAAATATGTTCAACAAAATAAAAATGTGTTCCACAGCTAAAGAAATCTGGGAGAAGATTGTCCAACTCTGTGAAGGAAATGATCAAACCAAAGAGAACAAGCTCACTGTGGCATTACAGAAGTTTGAGCATATCAAGATGATGAATGGAGAAACTCTCAACGAGTACGATGAAAGAGTGACCGGAATAATTAATGAACTCAGCAGTCTGGGTAAGGAGTTATCCAACAGAGAAGTCACCCTCAAGGTGATGAGAGGTCTCCCAAGAGAATGGGATGTCAAGGCCATTGCTATGAGAGAATCAAAGGATATCAACAAGATAAATCTGCATGACCTGTTTGCTGATTTAAAAGCCTATGAATTCGAATTAGGTATTCGGGTTGAAGATGAACCCAGTACCAGTCAGCCTACCTGTGGGGTCTTCCCACCTTAACAGTGATTAAAAGACATAAGAAGGACTAATCATTCATTAAGGTAATATCTTAAGGTTCTGGTTGTTACACGAGCTAACAGGATTACAGGCCAAAATACAAAACTTCAAAAATAATTCATTACATTCTAAAAGAATGTCATTTAGATTTACACTACTCCTAGAGTAGATACTAATCATTACTTGAATCCTATACATTCCTGTGTCCCTCGTAGCTCACTGCCTCAACCCGACCCTTAGTCCTTCCGTCCAAAAGTGTACCTACAGGGACAACACATCATGAGCATATATAATCTTACTTAACATCATAAAACATCATAGTAAATGCATGAAACATTGGTTAAGTAAATATGCTGGTTATTCATTCACTTCTTATTATTGTCCCTGATTTAGAATCATGCATATGGGGCACCTTACCCCCGTGGCATCTTACCACAATATCATTGATAAGTGTGAATTTTACACTTATTTTGCTATGTTTTTGTATTGATTTTCGTATTGATTCCTGGATGATTTTACGCTTTTTGGTATATTTTTGTGTATTTCAGGAATCTAGGTCCAATGGGATAAAAGTGGAGGAAATAAGCTAATAATGTTGAAGAAGGACCAAACCGAGCGAAAACGTAAGAAAATGGACTGAAATTTTGAAGTTTGAATTTTGGACAATTCGCGATCGATCGGCAATGACATCGCGATCGATCGCCGAGCTTTAAAGAATGATGCTGAACAGAAGACATTGGCGATCGATCGGTGAGAATTCGCGATCGATCGCCACTATACAGTAAGGACTCGCGATTGATCGCGAGGGAGCAAAGATCGATCGCGAATTGGTATAGTTTGGCTAACACGTCCAGTGGAGAATGAAGATTGATCGCGAGGGAGCAAAGATCGATCGCGGCATAAGAGTGTTTGGAAAAAATTAAGACTTTCCATGTTTGGTTCAAAAGGGGACTCCTTCCCACACATGTTAACCCTATATATGAGACTAAGGGACAATTTTGAAAGGACTTTTGCCCACTTTTTGACAGACCTAGCAGCCTCTCCTCCATCTAAAGCACCACCAAAATTCATTGAAGAGCAAGAGCAACGCAAGGAACGGAAGAACGGAGCGACGCACGGAGCGACATCCTCGTTATCTTAGTATTTCTGAACTTATTAATTTTTATATCAGATTTTGATGTTGAATTTGTTTAAAGACATGTTTATGCATTATAATTTGACTATGGTTGTTGGCTAAATTCTTTGTCAAGACATAGGGGATCCCATGTTTGAACCCTTGAGTTAATTAACGGTTTCGATTTAATTTCTATGATCTTTGCGCATAATTTATGTTGTTAATGCTTGTAAAAGATTAGCTACCTTTTGCATGATATTGGTAATCGTAATTGAATTGACCATAGGAGATTACGATACGACGTAGTAAATTAGGCCGTGGGTTTTAGGTTGAGACGGACCAAGTAAAATCTAGCACACGTGTGATAGCAATAGATTTACCAAAATCGAAGGCTAGTAGTTTTCACAAAGCGTTTTTCGGTATTAATTATTCAATAAAGACACGGGAGTGATTTATTGTAGGTTAATGCTAGACTCGTTATAACCGGACCAAGGTATAACGAATGAAATAGGAAAACTCGTCACCCTAGAACATAGAACATTGAATCTTAATTAATAGACAACTTTTGGGGGATTACATGGGTGAACCGACGTCTTGATAATTCGTTTATAAATTCTCTTCAATCATCCATCACTGCTGTTTAGGTTAATTTTGTGCTTAAGTCAATTTAGTTTAATAATCACTCCTTAATCGTAGGTTAAATATAGTAATTCTAATCAATCGTGGTAATTGCTACTAGTCCCTGTGGGTACGACACTCCTTACTTTTAAATCCTTATACTAAAACTTGACACCGTGCACTTGCGGTATAAAATCGCTACACTCGAAAATACTGTTTAAAATAAGAGCGATCAAGTTTTTGGCACCGTTGCCGGGGACTAGTTTAAGTAATATCATAGGAGATTAGTTGACTATAATTAACCATAATTTTTTATTTTTACTTTTATTACGGTTTATACGATTTCACTACGTTGTTCCTTCGTTGTGCTGAATTTTGTAGGGAGTTTTCTTTGTAGTGCATGCTACGAAGTGACAGACCTATATTAGAGCCACTCGACTTAGAGATTGAACGAACTTGCAGAAGACTTCGGAAAGCAACAAGAGAGATGGCTGAGAACAATCGAGAGAATGGTGAAGAACATAATGATGAAGTGCCAATTATAAGGTCCATGATGGACTATGCACAACCATCTTTTCAAGGCACTATGTCCAGCATCACAAGACCAAGGATCCAAGCTAATAACTTCGAGATCAAGCCTGCCATAATTCAGATGATTCAACATTCTGTGCAATTCGGAGGATCGCATACTGATGATCCTAATGCTCATATCTCCAACTTTTTGGAGATATGCGACACATTCAAGCACAATGGCGTCAGTGATGACGCCATCATGTTAAGACTTTTCCTTTTTCTTTAAATGATAAAGCTAAGAGTTGGTTAAATTCATTGCCTGCATGATCGATCACTACTTGGGAGGGGATGGCTCAAGCCTTCCTATCAAAATACTTTCCCCCTTCCAAGACAGCTAAGATGCGCAATGATATCACAACATTCATGCAACATGATCCGGAGACACTGTACGAAGCTTGGGAGCGCTTCAAGGATCTACTTCGAAGATGCCCACATCATGGCCTTCCGATTTGGCTTCAGGTACAAACATTTTACAATGGTTTATTTTTTTCTAATAGATCTATGATTGATGCAGCAGCAGGAGGTACCATTATGAGAAAGTCACCCGATGAAGCTTTCACACTCTTGGAAGAGATGGCATCCAACAGTTACCAGTGGCAGTCGGAAAGGAATGTGCCCAAAAGACCAATTGGGATGCATCAAGTAGATGAAGTGACATCAATACAAGCACAACTGGAAGCTTTGAACAAGAAGATGGACAGTTTGAGCATGACAGCCATGCAAGCTCAAGTGATCACGTGTGATTTATGTGGAGGCAACCATCCAAGCACGGAATGTCAGGCAGGTAACCCATTTATGCTATCTAATGAACAAGCGAATTTTGTAGGAAATAGACCACCACAGGGTAACTCATACTCCAACAACTATAACCAACCGTGGAGGAATCATCCGAACTTCTCTTGGTCCAACCAAAAGAATGTCTTGAATCCACAACCTCCACCGGGTTATCCACCAAAGCCGAGTATGGAAGAGTTGCTAACTAAGTTCATGACGATGACGGAGAATAGGATGCAAAATCAAGATGCATCAATTAAGAACTTGGAAACTCAAATGGGGCAAATGGCAAATATGTTAGCGGGAAGAGCACCAGGAAGCTTACCAAGTGATACGGAAAAGAACCCCCGAGAGCAAGCTAAGGCGATCTCATTGAGGAGTGGAAAAGAAATTGGATCACAAACTGAAGATCGGGACAATGAGCACGTAGTTGAGTTGAAAGGTGAGAATGACATTCAGACACGTGAAAATGGTGAGTCTACTCCTACTACTGCACCTATCGCACCACCCAAGAAGGTACATATCCCTCCCCCATTTCCTGCTGCATTGAAAAGGGCAAAGGTAGATGCTAGTTTTGCTAAGTTCTTAGAAATTTTTAAGAAATTACAAATAAATATTCCATTTGCTGATGCTTTACTTCAAATGCCTAGCTACGCTAAGTTTTTGAAAGATATTCTGTCGAATAAGAGGAAATTGGGTGAGCATGAGACGATTAAATTAACTGAGGAGTGTTCTGCCGTTGTCCAAAACAAACTGCCTCCTAAGTTGAAAGATCCAGGGAGTTTTTCTATACCTTGCACAATTGGGTCTATTTCATTTACAAAATCTTTATGTGCTTTAGGTGCGAGTATAAATCTTATGCCTTTGTCAATTTTCAGGAAGTTGGGACTTGGTGAGCCAAAACCGACCACGGTTTCTTTGCAATTGGCAGATAGGTCTGTGACATACCCACGAGGAATCATAGAGGATGTCCTAGTGAAGGTCGATAAATTCATCTTCCCGGCAGACTTCCTTGTGTTAGATATGGAAGAAGATGCTGACACACCACTGATCTTAGGAAGACCATTCCTTGCTACTGGAAAGGCACTTATAGATGTCCAACAAGGGAAGTTGATCCTCCGTGTAGGGGAGGATCAAGTCACTTTCAACGTTTTTAAAGCTTTAAAACACCCACATGACGAGCATATGTGTTTTAGTGTTGATATTATTGATGTGTTATCTGCTAATGTGTTTAAGGGAACACACAAGGATGAATTGGAAGCATGCTTGGTAGAGGACATTGAAAAGCTGGGCGAGACCGTCGAGTTGAAAGAGACTGTCGTTTATTTGAACGCCAATATTCCCCATAATAGGCGTGTGCGGAACAACCTAGGCGAGTTGGGTGAAAGGGACATGAAGCCACAAAAGCCCTCCATTGAAGAACCACCAACTCTTGAACTCAAAACCCTCCCTCCTCATCTCAAGTATGTTTATTTAGATTGTAATGAGTCATTGCCTGTAATTGTCTCTTCATCTTTGACAGGTATAAACGAAGACAAACTACTTAGGATTTTGAGGGAGCATAAGAAAGCTTTCGGGTGGAAAGTAGCGGACATAAGAGGGATAAGCCCATCAACATGTATGCATAAGATCTTAATGGAGGATGCTTACAAACCCGTGGTTCAACCACAACGCAGGTTAAACCCAAAGATGCAAGAAGTGGTGAAGAATGAGGTCATCAAACTGCTGGATGCAGGTATTATCTATCCCATTTCTGATAGTGCATGGGTTAGTCCTGTGCAATGTGTACCCAAGAAAGGAGGTATGACTGTCGTTAAAAATGAGAACAATGAATTGATCCCTACTAGAACAGTCACAGGTTGGCGCGTCTGCATTGATTATAGAAAGTTAAATGACGCCACCCGTAAAGACCATTTTCCCCTTCCATTCATTGACCAAATGATAGAGCGTCTAGCAGGGTATGATTTCTATTGTTTTCTAGATGGCTATTCTGGGTATAATCAAATAGCTATTGCACCTGAGGACCAAGAGAAGACTACCTTCACTTGTCCTTATGGTACATTTGCTTTTAGGAGAATGCCATTTGGATTGTGTAATGCGCCTGCTACGTTTCAAAGATGTATGATGTCTATTTTTCATGATATGGTGGAACAATTCTTAGAGGTCTTTATGGATGACTTTTCTGTCTTTGGGGATTCTTTTGATGCTTGCTTAAATAATCTTGATTTAGTACTGACAAGGTGTGAAGAGACGAATTTGATTCTGAATTGGGAGAAATGTCATTTCATGGTACAAGAGGGAATAGTCTTGGGACACAAAATATCCCACAAGGGTATGGAGGTGGACCGAGCAAAAATCCAGGTGATACAGGAACTACCTCCACCAGTATCAGTGAAGGGGGTTCGAAGCTTCCTAGGCCATGCAGGCTTCTATAGGAGATTTATTAAAGATTTTTCAGAAATTTCAAAACCACTCTCCCATTTACTGACTAAAGATGCACCTTTTGATTTTAATCTTGATTGTATGCAGGCGTTCGAGACATTAAAGGAGAAGTTGATAACAGCACCTGTGTTGGTAGCACCGGATTGGGATACGCCTTTTGAGTTGATGTGTGATGCGAGTGACACAGCTGTCGGAGCAGTATTGGGACAAAGACGGAATAAGGTATTTCATACTATTTACTATGCTAGTAGAACTTTAAATGAGGCACAACAAAATTATGCCACCACTGAGAAAGAACTGCTAGCAGTAGTATTTGCATTTGATAAATTTCACTCTTATCTCTGTCTATCCAAAGTAATTGTGTACACTGATCACTCGGCACTTAAATATCTTCTTGCTAAGAAAGATGCTAAACCACGTTTAATCCGATGGATTCTCCTATTGCAAGAATTTGATTTAGAAATTAAAGATAAGAGGGGTGTTGAGAATGTTGTAGCGGACCATTTATCTAGGATTGATAATATGGTGGAAAAACATGATAATGAACTGGAAGAAATCAATGAAAAATTTCCTGATGAACAGCTGTTCCAAGTTCTTGCACTACCATGGTATGCCGATTTTGCAAATTATCTGGTTAGTGGTATCCTCCCACAAATGACCTTCTATCAGAAGAAGAAATTCTTATCTGATGTTAAACACTACATGTGGGAGGATCCATTGTTGTTTAAAGTTTGTGCAGACAACATGATCAGGAGATGTATACCAGAGGAGGAGATGGCATCTATTATGAGCCACTGTCATGACCGAGAGGTAGGAGGCCACATGGGTCCAACAAAAACTGCTGCCAAGGTACTTGAATCGGGTTTTTACTGGCCTACCTTGTTTAAAGATGCATACAGGTATGTATCCACTTGTGATAAATGCCAAAGAACGGGCAACATTTCTAGGAGACATGAAATGCCTTTAAACAATATGCTTGAATGCGATTTATTTGATGTTTGGGGCATCGATTTTATGGGACCATTTCCAGTTTCATGTTCTAATTATTACATACTTGTCGCTGTGGACTACGTTTCAAAATGGGTTGAGGCTGAAGCTTCACGCACGAATGATGCTCGAGTGGTAGTAAAATTTTTGAAAAAGAACATTTTTACTCGATTTGGCACTCCTCGAGCAATCATTAGTGACGGTGGGTCACACTTTTGCAATAAACTCTTTGAAAAACTTTTGAGCAAATATGGTGTCACCCACAAGGTTGCAACACCTTACCACCCACAAACATGTGGACAAGTAGAGGTTTCTAATAGAGAAGTGAAACAGATTTTGGAAAAATCGGTCAATACGTCTAGAAAAGATTGGTCATTGAGGTTAGATGATGCTTTATGGGCATATAGGACGGCATTTAAAACACCTATTGGTACATCACCATATAGGTTAGTTTTTGGAAAAGCATGTCATCTTCCTGTCGAGCTAGAACACAAGGCATTCTGGGCAATAAAAAATCTGAATTTTGATTTAACTGTTGCAGGTGAAAAACGACTCCTACACTTAAATGAAATGGATGAGTTTAGAAACCAAGCCTATGAGAATGCCAAGATCTATAAAGATAAAACAAAAAAATGGCATGATGCTAAGCTTAGCCAGCGTGATTTCAAGGAAGAGGATTTGGTCCTGCTTTTTAACTCAAGATTGAGACTCTTTCCGGGTAAGTTGAAGTCTCGATGGCAAGGACCATTCACTATCAGAAGGGTATTTCCATCCGGGGCGATCGAGATCAACGATCCGACAAAAGGCACATTCACAGTCAATGGACAGCGGCTGAAGCACTATCATGGACATGATTTCAGTCCGCCTACTGTTGTCCATTTTGACTCCTAAATTGATGTTGGTAATAAGTCCAGCTTGGGACTATAAATTAAGAACACCATTTTCCTCCCTTTTCCTTGTTTTTATTATTTTTAGTTAGAATTTGTTTGGTTTGCAATTTTGTTTCAAGGATTGACTCCATGTGTTAATTTTGCAGAGTTGGTGGAGAAGAGCGAATCTCGAGAGCAAAAATGTTGATTAAAAAAAAAAAAAAAAAAAAAATTCGGACAGTGTGTTTTGGCGATCGATCGCCATACCATCGCGATCGATCGCCAAGTCCAGAAAAAGAAAAAAAAATATTTTTAAAAAGTGGCGATCGATCTCCATAACTCGAGATCGATCGCCCCATTCCAGAAGACTCTCGCGATCGATCGGCGAGAACTCACGATCGATCGCGAGGTCCCAAATTTCGTTTTTTAAAAATCAGCATCAGCATTTTTCACACACTACACACACTCAAATTCGAAACCCTCCCCCAAATTCCCCAATTTTCCTCAAAATTTTTCCAATCCATCTTCAATCCTTCAATTTTCTTCAAGATTTTCGATCCATATCTTCAATTCTAACATCAAGCCTCAATCTTTCACAGGAATTAGCAAGAGAAAAGGAGTTTTTGAGCACCCTCCACTACAATTTGAAGCTATGGAAAGCTAAGGACTATCACTACCAAATTTTCGAAATTTGTGGAGGTATTTTGGCTTTGCTATACATGGTCCATGAATTGATTGATAATTAAGTGTTGGGGTGTCAAGTTCTCAATATTTTGAATTGTACGTTGGTGAAGTTGGAATTGTATGATCTTGTTAAGTTTGGGGGAAAATTGAAGAGCTTCTTGAGGTTTATTGTGTGGTTGGGTTAGTCACCTAACTTGGATAGGTGGTTGGAGGATTTGTGCTTGCTCTATTTCTTGTATTGGTTGGTAGGGGTGTTGGTATCTTTGATTCTCGGAATGGCACCGAAGCGCAAGCCAAAGCAGGCTGTTCCCGCTCCTGAGGAGTTTGACTCCTCCAAGTTCATTAGTAATGCAGCTGCAAAGTTTTATGCAGTATATCGGAAGAAAAAGGTGATACGGGAACGGGGAATGGATACGGGCAAGCTCGGCTGTGCTGTGATCCAAGAGGCACTCCGGCGAGAGTGGTACTCTTTTGTTCGCCAACCACAAGATGCAGTGGTTCCTTTAGTCCGGGAGTTCTACTCCAACCTCCGGGCACAGAACCAAATTGACGCCAACGTTGCCTCAGTACGGCAACAACCAGTTCTCTTTGATTCAAAGGCGATCAATGCACTATATAACATGCCCAACATCCCGGAGGATGACTATACCATTTATTGCCGGAATCATGTCGACTTGGATGCAATTTTGTCAACCATATGTATAGAGGGAACACAGTGGCGACTGAACGCCGAGGGAAAGCCACAGCTTGTACTGATATCAGATCTGAAGGAGGAGCCCAAGGCTTGGTTTTCATTTATAGTAGCTCGGGTCATGCCATCGACCCACACATCGGAAGTCACCAAGGACCGAGCTATACTGGTGTACGCCATAGTTACCGGACTTACGATCGATCTCGGACGTCTTGTTGAGGCCACTATCCGGAACTACATTCGAGGCCCTCCCACTTCTGGTATGCCATGCCCCTCCACGATCACCACTTTATGCCAGCAGGCGGAAGTTGTCTGGGACTCCGCAGAAGAGGCCGTTCCACCGAAGGCATTACTCGTGGTCGATCATCCTGCACCAGCCACAGTCAGACGGTTGGCACAATCACGACCTAGCAGCAGCCACCTTCCTGGACCATCATCATCTGCTGCTACAGTGCCTACTCCCATTACGATGGAATCCCTCCATCATGAGTTGCAGGAGATACGACATGAACTCCGATGGGGCCACCAACAATTATATCAACAAAACATGGAGTTCGTGCAGTATCAGGTGGCATGGAACTCCGCTTTGGCACAGGGGTTCCCGAACATTCCATTCCCACCCCAGCCTACAGTCCAGCCATTCCAGCCATACCAGCATTACCAGCCATACGAGCCACACCAGCCACAGGAACCATATTACCCAGACCCTCCACCAGAGCGGGAAGATGAGGACGACGATCACTGACGATCGTCGTCGAGGTATGTGTTATGCTACTGCACTTATTGTTTTTGTACATTGAGGGCACTGCACATACTAAGTTTGGGGGGGTTTTTACTGAGTACTGCTGTTGTCTTGCTAATACTTTTATTGCATGATATTTTAGCGAGTGGTACGAAGTCGTTCTTGAGCATATTAAAGTTATTTGTTGGTGAAATTGAGTTATGCATTAAGAAATACATGAATGAAACTTGCAACTGTAATACATGATGAAAATAATCTCCATCTCAATTAGAGTTTTGAAAATTTTTGACTTGTTGGTGAATATCTTGGGTTAAGTTAATATGTCAAAAAAATTGAGGAACATTTTGATGCACGTCTGAGTCGTGATTGAGTGGAGTTTATATAGGAAAGTAAAAATTCTGTTAACTATGATTTGTCTTGAGCATCTTAGAGCACTCTAGAATCTATTTGAAAGCACTTTGAGGCGAAATTTTATAATTATGAACTTGACTTGGATATGATTTAGGCGATCATTGGAACGTTTGAGCCTTTCGAGCATACCTTGTCTGTATATACCACTAGTGTCCCTCTTTGAGTTTGAATGAATAAGAATGGAAATTAGCCCCCATTCAACATTTTTTTTGCAAACCCATTATACCCACCTTTATGAGCCTAAAAGAAAAAAAAAAAAAAATTTTATCCTTACCCAAAGGGAGTATAATGGTTCTCATTAGATGCACTTTAATTGCTACATTTGGATGAGCTTATTATTGAAAGAAGGATGAATGAGAAAAGAAAAAGATAGATACAAAGCCTTGAGAAAAAGTGATTAAATAAGACCCAAAGTGGCCAAGGCTATAAAAGAAAAAAGAAAAAAAAAAAGAGAAGAGAAGCTCAATGTTGTGCTACAAATGTGAACTGTAAATGCTTATACTCTCTTCTTTGCATTATCCTATCTTTTCTTTGAAGCCAAATACCAAAGGCCTGTCATTATAAGCTTCAAAAGACCTTCTGATCCAAGTCTAGAGAATAATTACATTAGTGGAGAAGTGTTTGAAAAGTAGACTTATGGAGTGCTTAATAGTAATCTTGCCTTTGAGTTTACTAGCAGAATTTGATCTTAAAAATATATATGAAACTCAAGATTGACAATAGCACACACACACGTTCCAATTTTGCGAGATATTGCTTAGCATATGAGAAAACACTTCTTGTTGATTTTTGGATTAACTCTTGTTGATGTGTTAGTGAGATTTCTGAGCTATTACATCTGAGTTGTTAAGTTAATTCTGTTAAAGTATTGATGATAAGCTCTACATTTTGATTTCATTGCTTGCTCGAGGACGATCAAGTCTAAGTTTGGGGGAGTTGATAAGTGTGAATTTTACACTTATTTTGCTATGTTTTTGTATTGATTTTCGTATTGATTCCTGGATGATTTTACGCTTTTTGGTATATTTTTGTGTATTTCAGGAATCTAGGTCCAATGGGATAAAAGTGGAGGAAATAAGCTAATAATGTTGAAGAAGGACCAAACCGAGCGAAAACGTAAGAAAATGGACTGAAATTTCGAAGTTTGAATTTTGGACAATTCGCGATCGATCGGCAATGACATCGCGATCGATCGCCGAGCTTTAAAGAATGATGCTGAACAGAAGACATTGGCGATCGATCGGTGAGAATTCGCGATCGATCGCCACTATACAGTAAGGACTCGCGATTGATCGCGAGGGAGCAAAGATCGATCGCGAATTGGTATAGTTTGGCTAA
The DNA here is from genome assembly GCA_907163345.1 of Haberlea rhodopensis. Classification (NCBI taxonomy): domain Eukaryota; kingdom Viridiplantae; phylum Streptophyta; class Magnoliopsida; order Lamiales; family Gesneriaceae; genus Haberlea; species Haberlea rhodopensis. The sequence goes on from CAJQUN010000569.1 coordinate 167,939, forward strand.
CACGTCCAGTGGAGAATGAAGATTGATCGCGAGGGAGCAAAGATCGATCGCGGCATAAGAGTGTTTGGAAAAATTAAGACTTTCCATGTTTGGTTCAAAAGGGGACTCCTTCCCACACATGTTAACCCTATATATGAGACTAAGGGACGATTTTGAAAGGACTTTTGCCCACTTTTTGACAGACCTAGCAGCCTCTCCTCCATCTAAAGCACCACCAAAATTCATTGAAGAGCAAGAGCAACGCAAGGAACGGAAGAACGGAGCGACGCACGGAGCGACATCCTCGTTATCTTAGTATTTCTGAACTTATTAATTTTTATATCAGATTTTGATGTTGAATTTGTTTAAAGACATGTTTATGCATTATAATTTGACTATGGTTGTTGGCTAAATTCTTTGTCAAGACATAGGGGATCCCATGTTTGAACCCTTGAGTTAATTAACGGTTTCGATTTAATTTCTATGATCTTTGCGCATAATTTATGTTGTTAATGCTTGTAAAAGATTAGCTACCTTTTGCATGATATTGGTAATCGTAATTGAATTGACCATAGGAGATTACGATACGACGTAGTAAATTAGGCCGTGGGTTTTAGGTTGAGACGGACCAAGTAAAATCTAGCACACGTGTGATAGCAATAGATTTACCAAAATCGAAGGCTAGTAGTTTTCACAAAGCGTTTTTCGGTATTAATTATTCAATAAAGACACGGGAGTGATTTATTGTAGGTTAATGCTAGACTCGTTATAACCGGACCAAGGTATAACGAATGAAATAGGAAAACTCGTCACCCTAGAACATAGAACATTGAATCTTAATTAATAGACAACTTTTGGGGGATTACATGGGTGAACCGACGTCTTGATAATTCGTTTATAAATTCTCTTCAATCATCCATCACTGCTGTTTAGGTTAATTTTGTGCTTAAGTCAATTTAGTTTAATAATCACTCCTTAATCGTAGGTTAAATATAGTAATTCTAATCAATCGTGGTAATTGCTACTAGTCCCTGTGGGTACGACACTCCTTACTTTTAAATCCTTATACTAAAACTTGACACCGTGCACTTGCGGTATAAAATCGCTACACTCGAAAATACTGTTTAAAATAAGAGCGATCAATCATCGTATGGCCTCTTACCATATGGGGCATCTTACCCCGTGGCATCTTACCACAATACATCGCATGGCCTCTTACCATGTGGGGCATCTTACCCCGTGGCCTCTTACCACAATACATCGCATGGCCTCTTACCATGTGGGGCATCTTACCCCGTGGCATCTTACCACAATACATCGCATGGTCTCTTACCATGTGGGGCATCTTACCCCGTGGCATCTTACCACAATACATCGCATAAACGTCATCAGATAAGCATCGTATAAGCAATAAACATCATATGAGTTTCATCGTATAAACATCATATAAACATCATCATTTCATCGTGAATACTCATGCAATAAAGGCATAGTCGTAGTAAGAAGATGTGTGTTACCGTCCGATGCCCGTACGCCTCTTACGTACCTTTTCAAAAAGAGGAGGAGTCAACAGACTTTATCTCCTTGATGGTGCCGGTACCTGGGATGGTTCTACAAGACCACATAATATCATATTAGATGCCTCAAAACCATCTCACATCATAAACTTAACAAAATAAAACATCATTATATTTTTCAACTTTCTGCCTGTCTCGATCGATCGGCCCAAGGTCTCGATCGATCGAGACACTGTGCACTAACAGTGCCTTATCTTCCTACCTCGCTTGATCGATCGAAGTATTTACCGATCGATCGAGAAGCTTCACCGATCGATCGAGAAATCCTTCGATCGATCGACATCAAAGTTTTAAATCATACATTAGACCCACTGTCTCGCTCGATCGATCGGAACCAAATCTCGATCGATCGAGAGCTCTGAAAATCGGGATTTCCCCAGATTTTTGAGCACCTCTTTTCACACCATCTTTTCTACTTCATAACACATCTTTCTTACTGAAACTAACATGTGAAGAACTTCATAAAACATCCATGTACGCACTTTAATCAAAGGTTTAACAAAACCTAAGCCATGCATCATAACATCATCATAAATTTAGAGTTCAACCAACTTACAGAAAACAGGGCATCATGGCATTACCCAGATTTTCGAGCACATAGTTTCATAACTAGAAATCTATCACATAAAACATGTAACATGCTCGAATAAACATGCTAGTAGTTACATAATACTACCATGTAAGCACCCATACCAAGGTTTCACCCAAACCTATACCTATCATGCAGTAAAACATCCCACCAAAACTATACTCAACCCAAAAACAGAGTATGAAGTCTTACCCCCTTTTTCTTCCTCAAATTGCCAAGCTTTTTGCACAAAGCTTCACAGCCTCTTTCCTTCTCTAATCTGCAGTTCCAGGGACGAAAAGAGAGGGAGAAGGAGGTGGAGGGAAATGATTGCAAGGCAATGGTCATAGCATGGGTTGGGGCAAGTGGAGGTATGGGTGTGAAACAAGTGGGTTGACAAGTGGGGGATGGTGGTGACCGAGTTGTGGGGGTGGGGTGGTGTGGTTGGGGTGCCATGTGGTGTTTAATTTGTGTCCCGGTATTTAGTACGATGTATTAAAATATCCTCACTCGATATTTTCTAACTTTATTTAATTAATACATCCTTTAAAATACCCAACATGCTCCCCACATCATATCATCATAACATAAATCGTGGCCCCCAACTTGAATACACCACAACCCTTAAACACATCATAATTTATCATCGTAGAACATAATCATATCACATTTCGGGGGTATTACATTACTCCCCTACTTATAAGATTTCGTCCTCGAAATCCACATGCATCATCATAACGGAACTAAACATAAATACATACCAGAAAATAGTTCCGGATAGTGCTGCACCATATGCCGTTCCGTCTCCCATGTAGCCTCCTCGACACCCCGACGATCCCACTGAACTTTGACCATCGGTATAACTTTACTTCGTAGTCTGCGATCCTCTCGATCCAGAATTCTGATCGGTCGTTCAACGTAGGACACATCTGAGTCTAACTGTACTTCAGTAGGCCGTAAGACATGAGACGGGTCTGGCTCATACTTCCTTAACATAGAGACATGGAAAACATCGTGTATGCCAGATAAAGATGGCGGTAGAGCCAAACGATAAGCTAATGTACCGATACACTGTAAAACTTCATATGGCCCAACATACCTCGGAGATAACTTTCCCCGCATCCCAAAACGAACCACACCCCTGAAGGGCGAGATCTTTAAGAAGACCCTGTCTCCTAACTGGAATTCTAGCGGTCGTCGCCGCTTATTGGCATAGGCTGCTTGCCTATCTTGGGCCGCTTTCATCTTTTGGCGTATCATCTTAATCTTACCTTCCATATCCTTGATCATATCCGGTCCTCCGACCGCTTTTCTAGTCAAGTCCTCCCAATACAGTGGTGATCTACATCGTCGTCCATACAGAGCTTCGAAAGGGGCCATTTGAATGCTCGCTTGATAACTGTTGTTATAGGAGAACTCCACCAGCGGCACTGAATCCTGCCACGACGTATCAAACTCCAAAATACATGCTCTCAACATGTCCTCGAGCGTCTGAATGGTACGCTCCGTCTGGCCGTCTTTCTGAGGGTGATAGGCCGTACTCAGTCTCACCTCCGTGCCCAAAGCTGTCTGGAGACCCTCCCAAAAATGTGAAGTGAACCTCGGGTCTCTGTCAGACACTATCGAGATTGGAATACCATGCAATCTCACAACATCCCGTATATACATTTGGGCCATCTTTAAGTATGTATACAACATACTATAAGGGATGAAATGAGCCGTCTTCGTTAGCCTATCTACGATCACCCAGATCGCATCAAATCCTGAGGTCGTCCTTGGCAAGTGGGTCACGAAGTCCATAGATATATGCTCCCACTTCCATTCAGGCACCTCTAAGCTCTTCAGTTCTCCACCTGGCCTCTGCCTCTCTGCCTTTACCTGCTGGCAGATCAAACATCTTTTAACAAAAATGATTACCTCACGCTTCATGCGTCTCCACCAGAATTGATCGCATAGATCTTTGTACATCTTCTTTCCTCCTGGGTGGATACTGAATCGACTACTGTGAGCTCGCTCCAATATTCCTCTACGCAGTTCTGGTGTATCTGGGACTACCCATCGGTTGCCCAGTCTCAAGGAATCATCCTCAGCCACTCTAAACTTGGATGGTTGACCTTGAAGTACCAATGATGTCCACCTCTGAATCTCACTATCCAACTTCTGGGCCTTCCTGATTGCCTCAAATATATCTGGCTCCGCCAATAAGGTCGACACTCGCACAGGCGACGTGTCCACATCGAAGTCATAGCCCAGATGGCAGTAAGAGGTCATCAAAGCTGACAAACCCATGACATCCTCTGCAGTACTCTTCACCTTCCGACTTAAGGCATCTGCTATCAGGTTCGCTTTACCTGGATGGTACTCAATTTCACAATCATAGTCTTTGAGCAAATCCATCCACCTTCTTTGCCTCATATTCAACTCTGCCTGAGTGAATAAGAACTTCAGGCTCTTATGATCCGTATATATAGTGAAGGACGTGCCATACAAGTAATGCCTCCAGATTTTTAAGGCAAATATGATGGCCGCCAGTTCTAAATCATGCACTGGATACCTGGCTTCGTGTGGCTTCAGTTGCCTCGATGCATAAGCCACCACATGCTTATCTTGCATCAACACACAGCCCAAGCCCTGTAATGACGCATCCGTATACAAGGCGAACCTCTTATCCTCAGACGGAATCACCAGCACAGGCGCTGTAGTCAAACGACGCTTCAGCTCTTGGAAGCTTTCCTCACAAGCTTCGGACCAAAAGAAGGGGACTCCTTTCTGAGTCAGCTGCGTCAGGGGTTTGGCAATCTTCGAAAAACCCTCGACGAAACGTCGGTAATATCCTGCCAAACCGAGAAAACTCCTTATCTCAGGTACAGAAGTGGGTGCAGCCCACTCCATCACAGCTTCAATCTTCCTTGGATCTACAGATATCCCGTGGCTAGATATGACATGGCCTAAAAATACCACGCTGTCCAACCAGAACTCGCACTTACTAAGCTTTGCATACAGCTGATGATTCCTAAGGATCTGAAGTACTATCCTCAAGTGCCTTACATGCTCTTCAGTCCGAGAGTAAATAAGTATGTCGTCAATGAAGACTATGACGAACTGATCCAAATATGGCTGGAACACCTTGTTCATCAAACTCATGAAGACAGCTGGGGCATTCGTCACCCCAAAAGGCATGACCAGGAATTCATAGTGCCCATATCTAGTCCTGAAAGCCGTCTTCTGAACATCTTCTCTTACTCGAATCTGATGGTACCCCGACCTCAGATCGATCTTACTATAGAGCCTCGTACCCTGCAACTGATCGAACAAGTCATCGATCCTCGGAAGTGGATACTTGTTCTTTACTGTAGCTTTGTTCAACTGCCTGTAGTCAATGCGTAGACGCATCGATCCATCTTTCTTCTTAACAAATAAGACAGGCGCACCCCATGGCGATACGCTAGGGCGTATGTAGCCCTTATCAAGGAGTTCTTGCAACTGTACCTTTAACTCCCTTAACTCTGCTGGTGCCATCCTATATGGGGCACGGGAAATTGCAGACGTCCCTGGTAGTAGCTCAATCCCAAACTCGACCTCTCTCGTCGGTGGGAATCCGGGAATCTCCTCCGGAAAGACATCAGGAAACTCCGCCACTACGGGCACATCCTCAACCTTTAATTCCTTCCTCTTATCCGTCATGTCAACGGCATAGATAAGATATCCTGTATGACCTCGTTCCAATAACTGCGCCATCTTGACAGCAGATATTAACGGGATCTTTGGACGGGAACCATCCCCATAAAATGTCCACTGGACTCCCAATACAGATCTAAATCGGACAGTCCTTTGCCTGCAGTTTACCACTGCCTGATACTTGTTCAGAACATCGATGCCCACAATGCAATCGAAGTCTGTCATTCCCAACACAATCAAATCTGATCTTAACTCATTATCCTCAAAATAAATGAGGCCATCATAAACAATCTGATCCGGAGTCAAACTTCTTCCAGCGGGGGTCGAGACCATAGGCATGGGGGACGGGGAAGTGCATATGTGGTGCCTTTCAACAAAATTCGTCGACACAAAAGAGTGTGACGCACCTGTGTCTATCAATATAAGAGCAGGGTGCGTAAATAAAAGACACGTACCCGCTATAACTTCCTCCGGGGCCGCTGTAGCCTGCTCCCTCGTCAAAGCATATACTTGTCCCTGAGGTGGCCCCGCGGGCTGACCTCCATACTGTCTTGGCACAAAGGGTGGCCGGTGTTGTGCCGTTCTGTCCGCAGGTCTCCCCATAGAGCTCTGCTGTCTTCCCCTGTTGGGACACCGCCGAGCAAAGTGGCCTCTGTCGCCACAGACATAACATCCTACGCAGTCCTTTGCCAAATGTGGTTGCCCACAAAGAGTGCACTGAACTCTTCCAGATCTGTCTCCCTGAGACTGTCCTCTCCCAGATGGAGCATCATTCCTACCTTTCCCTTTCCATCGATTCTCAGGCCTCTTGCCACTGAATCTCGATGCTGAAGTGTTCCCCCTAGGCTTAAACTGATCACCCCTGGGCTTCAAATTATCAGAAGTAGATCTCTGAGGGGGTGCTGGAGGTGGCACAGCATCCGGATATGCACCAACTCCCAGTTCAGCTAGCTCAGCTCGTGAGAGTGCATCATCAAAACAGGCAGGGCCATAAGTGATCACCCTGTCATACAGTTCAGGCCTCAAGCCCTTCATGAAATTCCGCATCTTCGCTTGAGTGCTTGCAGCTATGTGTGGCACATATCGTAGTAAGGAACAGTAATGTAGAGCGTAGTCAGATACAAGCATGGTACCTTGTCTTAAGCTGGTAAACTCATGCTCCTTGGCCTGTCTTGCAGCGGCTGAGAAATAGCGGTTCAGAAACCGCGTTCGGAACATCTTCCAATTCACCTCTTGTCCCTGAGCCTCTTGCTCAATCACTGTGGTTTTCCACCACATCAGTGCCTTCTTGGACAGCTGAAATTCTGCTAATCGGATCCAGGCTGTCTTTGCACAAGGTGCTGCCACAAATATCTGTTCGATCCTCTCTAACCATTCCTCGGCTTTCTCTCCTGATTCAGTTCCCTCGAACATCGGAGGTCGATACATCATAAACTGAGCCAAGCTCAATTCCCCAGGTAGCAACTGCTGTTCAGAGGGTTCCTCTCCCAAGGCTGGTGGTGGCAGTGGATTCGTACGCCCAGCACTTGCATTTACACTAATGGCGTCACCCACTTCTATATTTGCTGCCATGCTGCAACACAAGAGTTAATAACAACACCAAAAGCAGTTCATAAAACTCATCGTTAGATAATTGAACATGTTAGCATAACATCTTCTTCTTTATGAAATAACATACATATAAACATGTTCAAAAGTAAGCACCTAGTTAACTTATTGCTAAGGCTACCCTTCGCTCATTCCCGAGTTATCTAACCACTGCTCTGATACCACTAATGTGGGGTCTTCCCACCTTAACAGTGATTAAAAGACATAAGAAGGACTAATCATTCATTAAGGTAATATCTTAAGGTTCTGGTTGTTACACGAGCTAACAGGATTACAGGCCAAAATACAAAACTTCAAAAATAATTCATTACATTCTAAAAGAATGTCATTTAGATTTACACTACTCCTAGAGTAGATACTAATCATTACTTGAATCCTATACATTCCTGTGTCCCTCGTAGCTCACTGCCTCAACCCGACCCTTAGTCCTTCCGTCCAAAAGTGTACCTACAGGGACAACACATCATGAGCATATATAATCTTACTTAACATCATAAAACATCATAGTAAATGCATGAAACATTGGTTAAGTAAATATGCTGGTTATTCATTCACTTCTTATTATTGTCCCTGATTTAGAATCATGCATATGGGGCACCTTACCCCCGTGGCATCTTACCACAATATCATCGTATGGCCTCTTACCATATGTGGCATCTTACCCCGTGGCATCATACCACAATACATCGCATGACCTCTTACCATGTGGGGCATCTTACCCCGTGGCATCTTACCACAATACATCGCATGGCCTCTTACCATGTGGGGCATCTTACCCCGTGGCATCTTACCACAATACATCGCATGGTCTCTTACCATGTGGGGCATCTTACCCGTGGCATCTTACCACAATACATCGCATAAACGTCATCATATAAGCATCGTATAAGCAATAAACATCATATGAGTTTCATCGTATAAACATCGTATAAACATCATCATTTCATCGTGAATACTCATGCAATAAAGGCATAGTCGTAGTAAGAATATGTGTGTTACCGTCCGATGCCCGTACGCCTCTTACGTACCTTTTCAAAAAGAGGAGGAGTCAACAGACTTTATCTCCTTGATGGTGCCGGTACCTGGGATGGTTCTACAAGACCACATAATATCATATTAGATGCCTCAAAACCATCTCACATCATAAACTTAACAAAATAAAACATCATTATATTTTTCAACTTTCTGCCTGTCTCGATCGATCGGCCCAAGGTCTCGATCGATCGAGACACTGTGCACTAACAGTGCCTTATCTTCCTGCCTCGCTCGATCGATCGAAGTATTTACCGATCGATCGAGAAGCTTCACCGATCGATCGAGAAATCCTTCGATCGATCGACATCAAAGTTTTAATCATACATTAGACCCACTGTCTCGCTCGATCGATCGGAACCAAATCTCGATCGATCGAGAGCTCTGAAAAATCGGGATTTCCCTAGATTTTTGAGCACCTCTTTTCACACCATCTTTTCTACTTCATAACACATCTTTCTTACTGAAACTAACATGTACGCACTTAAATCAAAGGTTTAACAAAACCTAAGCCAACATGCATCATAACATCATCATAAATTTAGAGTTCAACCAACTTACGGAAAATAGGGCATCATGGCATTACCCAGATTTTCGAGCACATAGTTTCATAACTAGAAATCTATCTCATAAAACATGTAACATACTCGAATAAACATGCTAATAGTTACATAATACTACCATGTAAGTACCCATACCAAGGTTTCACCCAAACCTATACCTATCATGCAGTAAAACATCCCACCAAAACTATACTCAACCCAAAAACAGAGTATGAAGTCTTACCCCCTTTTTCTTCCTCAAATTGGCAAGCTTTTTGCACAAAGCTTCACAGCCTCTTTCCTTCTCTAATCTGCAGTTCCAGGGACGAAAAGAGAGGGAGAAGGAGGTGGAGGGAAATGATTGCAAGGCAATGGTCATAGCATGGGTTGGGGCAAGTGGAGGTATGGGTGTGAAACAAGTGGGTTGACAAGTGGGGGATGGTGGTGACCGAGTTGTGGGGGTGGGGTGGTGTGGTTGGGGTGCCATGTGGTGTTTAATTTGTGTCCCGGTATTTAGTACGATGTATTAAAATATCCTCACTCGATATTTTCTAACTTTATTTAATTAATACATCCTTTAAAATACCCAACATGCTCCCCACATCATATCATCATAACATAAATCGTGGCCCCCAACTTGAATACACCACAACCCTTAAACACATCATAATTTATCATCGTAGAACATAATCATATCACATTTCGGGGGTATTACACTACCAAAGCTCTCACTGCATCGGAGTCCATATCTACTGCTACAGAGATGACTCCAGAAAAGATATGTAATGATACTATGGCAATGTTCGTAAAGAAATTCGGGAAGTTCATGAAGAAGAATCAGAAATCATATCCACGAAGGCCGAGCTTCAATGGAAGATCAGAAGAAGAAGAGCGAGTATGCTTCAACTGCCTCAAGCCAGGGCATTTCATCGCCAACTGTCCCAAACCCAAAAAGGATGATCACAAAAGAGGATCCAAGGATCATAGAAAATCTAAGGAAACTAGAAGATCATCCAGAAGGGACAGAGATCAAAAGGTTTTGATGGCAGAAGAAAGTAAGAGCAAATGGGATGATTCAGAATCAGAATCAGAGGACTCAACCAGCTCGTCCAGCGAGAGTGAAGACAAAGAAGTCCACTGCTTAATGGCAAATGATGAACTTGAGGTACACGAGTCTAACCTATCTGAATTTACACATAGTGAACTTACCAATGCATTGCAGGACATGATCAATGAGTATCGGACGTTATATGAATCCTTTGAAAGCTATAAGACTGAGCACTCAATCCCAACGGAAACGCATAACAACAAACTTGATTGTGAACAATCAAATGAGTTGGAATGCTTAAGGGAAACAGCTAGTCTCCTAGTGAAAGAAAGAGATGAAGCCAAGTGTGCTTACCAGAAACTCAGCAAACTGGTCAGCACTTGGAATGCGTCAACTACCAGAAAAGATGAAATGCTTGAGTCACTAAGACTTGCTGGTGATCGAACTGGTATAGGCTATAATAGCAATGGCAGCAATTCATCTGGTAACGAACCTCCGCTGTGTCTAAAGAAAAGCAATGCTCAACCAATGAACTTTGTAAGATCTAGCACAATATATGATCCCATTGAACTGGTTAAAGAACCTGTTAAAGCAACACTCATTAAGGAACAGGCATCACACCGAGGTATTGGTTATGTTGAACCAATCAAGAAAGCTAAACCGGGGCAAAAGTTCAGAAATGAACTTAAACCCACTGATCGAGCAGCTAGAGAGGTTAAACCCAACTGGTACTACAACTGTATGCCTGTCCAGAAGAGGTATATGCCAAATAACAGGAACTACAAACCAAAAGCACATGCATACACTCATTCACACTACACAGTCAGGACCATCACCATCATTTTTGAATGCACACACATTTCAGAACACACACCGACCTAAGCTACTCAGGGTCATACAAGTGTGGGTTCCGAAAGGACTAATCCTGTCTGGACCCAAGTAGGATTGGGTACCAATCATATTTTTGCTTTAATTGAAGAAATCTAGAGTGCAGAAGGTTCGGAGCTCTGAGTGGTTTCTGGACAGTGGATGCTCTAGACATATGACAGGGAACGCTACTCTGCTGTCTGAGTTAGTTGATATCTCCGGACCAAGATAACCTTTGGGGACAACGCGAAAGGTAGAACTGTGGGTAAGGATAAGATTATCCACGGTAATGTTATTATCAAAGACATCTTGTTAGTAGAAAATCTATGCTACAACTTGATTAGTATCAGTCAATTATGTGACAATGGTTTTTCTGTAGAATTCAATCAGCACACGTGCACAATTAAGACTATTGATGGTAATACTCTGATTGTAGGAAAAATGCATGAGAACACCTATATGATTGACTGGAACTTTAATCAACCTGCCTCCCCTACTTGCTTTGCTGCTTTGAATTACTCCAAAAATTGGCTTTGGCACAAGCGGTTGAGTCACTTAAACTTTAAAACTATTGCCAGTCTTCGTAAACTTGACCTGGTTGTTGGACTGCCCCAAATCGAGTTCTCAAAAGATAAGATCTGTTCAGCCTGCCAATTGGGCAAGCAAATCAGACCCACCTTTAAGACCAAAGGGAGTAAATCTTCTTCTCGGTGCCTAGAGTTGCTGCACATGGATCTTTTTGGTCCTATACCAGTAACAAGTCTAGGGGGAATGAAGTACACTCTAGTGTTGATAGATGATTATTCTCGCTTTATGTGGGTCTTATTTCTGAGTGGTAAAGATCAGGCTACTCCACAGCTGATCAAGCTACTCAAGAGACTACAAAATGAGAAATCATGTGGGATAGATAGAATTCGCAGTGACAAAGGTACAAAATTTACCAATCAATCACTCGAATCATATCTAGATGACCTAGGTATCAAACACGAATACTCTGCTGCAAGAACACCATAGCAAAACAGAGTTTCTTAGCGTAGGAACCACACTTTGAAAGAAGCTGCGCGAACTATGCTAGCAGAATCTAACATCTCGCAGAGGTTTTGGGCAGAAGCAGTCAACACAGCTTGTTATACGCAAAACAGATCAATGATTAATAAACGAGCAGACAAAACTCCATATGAGATCTGGAATGGTAGTAAGCAAAATATTTCTTATTTCCATGTGTTTGGTTGCAAATGCTTTATTCACAACAATGGAAAGACTCATCTCACCGCTTTTGATGCTAAATCTGATGCTGGAATATTTCTTGGCTATTCTACTGTTAGTAAAGCTTTTAGAGTATTCAACAACAGAACTCTTACTGTAGAAGAATCCATTCATGTTAAATTTGATGAGTCTGCAGACAGCACTGAAAACGACTTACAAATCAACAATTTGAGCAATCGACTGAAAAACACAGTGATTGATGATTCAATTGATGAAGAAGAAAATTTAAATAGAAGAATTGACTGCAGCCTAGAGCCAGAAGTTCCAGAAGCTCAAACAGAAGAATCTGCTGTTCAACAGACACTGGAACCCACTGACACTGGAATCAGGCTGACTCCTACTGCAGTCGATGGTGAAGATGAAAATAGTGAACCAGCTAGTCCAACTAAGCTACCATCTACAATTCAAATAAATGAAGAAACCAATCCCCTTGGACCTCCGCTCCGGTGGAAGAAAGATCATCCACCCGAGCAGGTCATCGGTAACCCTCTTGCTCCTCTTCGTACTAGAGGACAGATGATTAATGAATTTCTTCATACAACATTCATATCTCACTTAGAACCTAAAAAGATTGATGATGCAATCTTAGATCCTAGTTGGGTAGAAGCTATGCAGGAAGAACTTAATCAATTTCAGAGGAATAATGTTTGGCATTTAGTTCCACGTCCATCGCATCACACAGTTATTGGCACTAAATGGGTATTTAGAAATAAGCTAGATGAAAATGGTGCAGTAATTAGGAATAAAGCAAGATTAGTTGCACAGGGATACAGGCAGGAAGAAGGCATTGATTTTGATGCAACATTTGCCCCTGTAGCCTGATTAGAAGCCATTCGCATATTTCTTGCCTTTGCTGCATTTAAGGACTTCAAAGTCTATCAGATGGATGTTAAGAGTGCATTTCTTAACGGTAATCTCCAGGAAGAAGTCTATGTTGAACAACCTCCTGGATTTGAAAGCCATCTGCAACCATCTTATGTTTATCATCTGAACAAAGCTTTGTATGGTCTAAAGCAAGCTCCCCATGCATGGTATGAAACGCTATCAAAATACTTAACTGAACACGACTTCACCATTGGCACGGTGGACAAAACTCTATTTAAATTTACGAAGGGTGACCATACTCTGCTAGTTCAGATATATGTTGATGACATTATATTTGGCAGTACTAACCCAAAATTTTGTGAAAGATTTTCAAAGATAATGCAGGACCAATTTGAAATGAGCATGATGGAAGAACTATCGTTTTTCCTAGGATTGCAAGTCAAACAATCCAGTGAGGGAATTCTGATAAATCAATCCAACTATACCAAAGAGCTTCTGAAGAAGTATGGGATGAATACCAGCTCAGCTGCTGCTACACCTATGAGCCCATCTGCAAAGCTTGATTTGGATTAATCTGGACAGTAGATGATAAAATGTATCGCGGTATCATTGGTTCATTACTCTACTTAACAGCCAGTAGACCTGACATCATGTTTGCAGTCTGCATCTGTGCGAGATTTCAAGCCAATTCCAAGCAATCTCATTTCACAGCAACTAAACGCATTCTGAAGTACTTAAAAGGGATAGAGAATGTCGGTCTATGGTATCCAAAGGACTCCACTTTCAATCTTATCGGATACTCAGATGCAGACTATGCTGGATGCAAAATTTACAGGAAGAGTACCAGTGGGTACTGTCAGTTTTTAGGGGATAGACTTATTTCATGGGGATGCAAGAAGCAAACATCCATCGCAACCTCTACAGCTGAAGCAGAATACCTTCCTCCAGGAAGTTGCTGTGCTCAGCTGTTGGGTTATGCCCTAAGACAAATCATTAGATGATTGTTTTGACATACAATGTTTATGATTTTATGAATGGCAATTCATTATTATATATTATTCTTTAACTGTGCAATGTGAATTAATATATATGTTAATTTCCTTAGAATAATATTGTATTATTCTTAAAGATGTCCCTAGTCAAGTATTATCATGAATAGGGATAATGATAATACGTTGAGACTAGTATGTGTTGATCGATGAATTTTTCATTGATATGAGATATCAAATCAACATATGGGTACATGTTAGAGAACGATGTACTGGACAGACCCACCGTGAGAATGCAACATGGATAGTTATATGATCGTCATATGCAATTCTCATAGTGATAATAATGTATATAATCCTTACGACTTGTGATCATCAGAGATCCCAACATAAGGAGTTATGTATCTTGATATCGTCAAACGTTACCCGTAACAGGGTAAACTATAAAGGTGACTATTGGATACACTACGAATTATGTAGAGGGATGTTGACTGATCGAGATAGGATTTGTCCCTCCTATATAACAGGAGATGTGTTTGGCCCTTGATCAAGTGAGAACTAAAATGCATGGCCATGCTCGAATGAGTCGATATGAGATATCTAGCTTATTCGTTTATTCTAGTTCTACTTGGGGATCAAGGAATAGAGATTGAATATACGAGTATGACTATTCCATGACTCGTGTTCAATCTAAACACAAAGGACAAAGGGATTAAGTTACATGGTTAATATTATCACAAGTTCTAAAGGTTATGTCGAGTAATTGACATTCTTGTAATTTGGGTAGCCTCGATGTGTTGCTAGACACCGCTCCTTGCTTGCGACATAAAATGAGATTGTATGTCACTGCCAATATTACAAGATCCTATCGGGTCGCACAAAAGATTAAATCGAGAAGGGAAATTATATTCATGGGATGAATTAAATAATTAAGAGAAGTCTTAATTAATTATCATTAAATTAAATCATGGGCTTAAGCCCATGAGGCTTTATGAAAGCCTTTAATTAAATGATATATAAAGGGATTGCATGGTGATTAATAAGATTAAGACAATTCATATCATTCAACCTAAAACTAAAAGAAGCACACGGCTGCCTCCTCTCCAAGCTCTCTCGGCTTCACCATAGCCGATGTGAATTGTGGAGATTTGCGTGCCATTTAATCGATTTAGAATCGAGTGTGCTTCTTGTTCCGGTTTAAGAACTTGTCTAGCAACTTGTTCTTAAACTATCCCTTCACCCGATTTGATCGTGTGGATACCGTTGAGGCAAAACTAGACAAGTTTTGCTAGTGACTCGGAGGAGGCGTTGGACGTGGTGCAGCTCCGTGGAATCTGCTCAAACACGCTACAAGGGTGAGAACTTTTGTAAACCTTTATCCGATATGATATCCTATGTATAGATCCATTGTTCTAGTAATCCAATTTTTTTATTCCGCTGCGTTGTATGCTCTATGGAGTACTTACATCAGCTGCTCTGGATTCAACAACAATTGCGAGACTACGGCATTGAGTCAACTGAAGTTCCAATCTTCTGTGACAATACTTCTGCAATAGCTATTACGTACAATCCAGTGCTCCATTCTCGAACAAAGCATATCGACATTCGTCATCACTTTATCAGAGACCACGTAATGAAGAAGGAGATTCGACTGGAGTACATATCCACTGAGCAGCAAGCAGCAGATATTTTTACCAAGCCCCTACCGGATGCAAAATTCTCTTACTTCCGGAATATCCTTGGATTAATTGATATTTCTTCTTAATTCGTATTTATTTACTGTTCTTAAATTCAGGGGAAATCGTTTGTATGTAACTGCATGTATTCAGGGGGAATTTTGGTAAAAATTTCCCTATATCGTTGCTTGGCTGGTAATACAATGTTCCATTGCAGTATAAGCTACCTTACCAGTAGACATCTACATACCAGTGGATGTTACCATATATGCCTAGTTGTTTTTTTTTTGTTTTTTTTTTTTAGCAACCAGCCGGGACGTCGGAATTCAAAATTATTTATTTTATTAATTTTAACTTATTCCAATCCCGCCCTTTTTCAGACCCACTACTTCTGAGGTTTTTTATTTTAAATGGTTTAGATGAGCGCCACGTATACATGTGTCAGTTCATCTACAGTATGACGTTACATCTACCCATTATCTTTTTAACCGCCTTCTTCTCCGAGAATTCAATGTGTTTCCTTAAGAAGTTATAAAAATCTCAAACCTTAAAGCAACTCTCTCTCTCTCGCAGGATTTGCAAACGTTCAAAGCAATCACAACATGTCAAAATCAAGCCAACCAAGTTTCTTCACCAACGCTATCCATGTTGATTTCAACTCGATATCAACTTCCTCGGATGAAGCCATGAAAGCGGTGTTCCACAAACTGGACGCTTCTGGCTTGTTGGTGATTCTAAGTCAAGCACCTACTCTCTACACGACGGCTATTCACGAGTTCTCCACCAAGGCTCAAATGGTGAACAACATAGTGGTGTCCTCAGTCTCAGGACAATCCTTTATTATTACCAGGGAGGAGTTTGCTACTAACATGTGCCTCCCAATGACTGGAATCACTGATGCATCCTCCATTCCTGAAACTATTGTTGATAAGATGAGAACAAGTTTTTCTGAAACTGGTGAGCGCCTTCGCAGACCACCTTTCAAGAAAGTGTTGATAAAGAGCCACTTTCGACAACTAGCAGATATTATCTCTAAGGGTCTGCTCTGCCAAGCTGGATCTTTTGATGTCATAACGCCAGAAAAATTCGGATTGATGAGTGCCATCGTTAACGACATCGAAGTTAACTGGTCAGTTATTCTATTCCAAGTCCTATCAGGCCTAGTCGTATCTTTGAGAGCAAAAATATTCAGGTCGGAGTTCCTTCTTCTCTCCATCCAGGGCGACTTATCAATGCAAGATATCTAGAGATCAACAAGAAAAGAGTCGGTGGAGAGACTGGCACAAGTACAACAGTTGTCATCAAGCGGAGACAACCTTAGGTGGTTAGTGACTCTGAGCATACTGTCTCAGAATCTGATGAAACATCACCACTTCCTCCTGCGAAAAGGCCCAAAACAAGGAGAGGAGGACCAGTTGTAGGTAAGTTGCAAGTATCCTCAGCACTCTCTGATGCTGAGATTCCAACTTTGGCAGTGGAACCAGTCAGCTCAGTTGCTCCATTGGCCATGATTCCTTTTACTCCAACTACTGCTGCAACTGATCCAATCACCAACCCCAGTACCCATCAACAACCAGGCTCCATTTCCCTCAGAGCTCCAAGTCTCTTTGCCCCTACTGCAATCCCAAGAGCTCTCCCACTGGCAAAGGAAAGGACCCAATAGCCCCTATCTCCACACCAGTAGCCTATGAGATTGAATTGGTGATGAATACTATTGAGACTAATATGCAGCCTCAACTTGAGGTATTTGACAGATGGGTAAAAGCTCGCCTGAAAGTCCGCTTTGATGATATTTCTCCACTCCTGGAACAGGCGAAGCTTGACGAGAACCAAGTTATGGCCTTTCTACAAACACAAGACATAGCAAAGACCCTCCAACTCAGGGATGTATTCCGTATGATGATCTATGTGGGTGAACTTCAAACCATGGTCACATCCCGAGCCAATGAATTCAATGCCAACGCTGGAAAGGCTAATCATGACAGAGCTGTTTTAAATGCTCTAGGTCCAAAGCTTGAACTGGCTGAGACTGCTCTGCATGATCTAAGGATCAGCACAGGTTTACACTCCTGCTCTATTATACCAGGTGTGATATCCCCGAAATGATTAGGTGTTATTTAAACATTAATCATTGTTGTGAAAATTATGGTATTAATTCTTTGTGTTGAATTAATAATATTGGGAAATGCATGTGTTATATGTTGGGACTTTGGGGTTGTGGCATGATTATTTGGGGTGTGTGTTATTTGCTTTGGTGAAGCATGTTTAAATGGGAGTTGAAGTATTTTATTGAGAAAATACTATAAATATCATGTGAGGATATTTTAATACATCGTGCTAAATACCGGGACCAAAACATAGCACATCACATAACCCACCACCCAACCACCCCCCTTGACCCATACCCTGCTGCCAGCTGCTCACCCATACCACTTGTCCCATCTCCCACTCCACCTTACCATATCTGAAATCCCTCCATTTCTCTCCCAAAAATCGTCCAACACTTGCTGAGCAAGATAGGAAGGAGTTCAACCATTTTTATTGCTTTGAAGCCTTCCAAAAATCGGAGCAAAAAGGGGTGAGAAACCATGTTCTGGTTTTGAATTTAAGTTGTTTAAGTTCATGCTTTTTGTTGGTGTAAAAATGGCATGTTAGATTTGGTATCTTAAAACCTTCGATTTAAATGCTTATATAGTGTTGTTGTGAAGCTTCCAGTATTTTTCATTGAGAATGTTACATGTTTTATGTGAAGGATTTAAGCATGTAAATTATAGTATTCGAAAATCTGGGTAAAGTGTGTGCGCTGTTTTTCTGGAAAATATGGGATGGGAGTGAAGTTGTGGAAGAATTATCATGCATGTTAGCTAGGTTTTTGGTAAACCTTTGATTTGAGTACATGCATGGTAGTTTTGTAAAACTCTTGGAGGTTTTGTTCGAGCATGTTTTATGTTATATGTTGTAGTTTTAATATCATGAAAAGAGGTGCTCGAGAAATCTGGCAATGAAATATGTACCCTATTTTAAGAAGATCTTGGATGGGTACTGATATTGTTGGGTGATTTTCATGCATGTGGGTTTATGGTTGGGTATAACTTTGATTTGATTACACTCACGGCAATACCGTGTAGCTACTAGCATGTTGGTTTGGGCATGTGGTATAGCTTATGTGCTAGTTTGAATGGTATGAATATGAGTGTTCAGAAATCTGGAAAATATCGCGCAAAGAGCATGTGGCGATCGATCGCCACAAATGGGGCGATCGATCGCCGAAGGCCAGTAGCCAAAATCAAAGACAAGAGATTGATCGCCATGAATGGCGCGATCGATCGCCATGGGCCAGTGAAGTCTGGCGATCGATCGCCTCGAGGTAGCGATCGATCGCCAGAGGCAGAATTATGAAAAAAATGATATTTTGTTGAATTTTTGATTTTGGACTATAAATTGGCATCTAATATTGTGTTGTACACTAGTGTAGAGCCTTCACAGATAGCTACACAGCGCAAGGGATAGAGTCCCGCAACACACTACATTTTGGAAAGGTACGTAAGCGACGTACGGGCATCCCAACGGTAACATGTACTTTATGTTTGTCTATTTGACACATGATGAATGCAATGTGATGCATTAAGAGTATGATACATGTTATTATGCATTGTTGTTGCATATTATGCATTGTTGTTGCATATTGTGATGTGGAATAAAGAGGTGTATTCCACGAGTCAAGAGAGATCACAGTGTAGATTTTAATGCTTACGCTTGACCGATAAAAATGTGGAGCGGGAGGGGGGAGGCTCGCTTGCACATGGAGGCGGGGTATACCGTACTAAGCGAGGATGAGATACCGCTTGTACGAAGAAGCGAGGATGAGATACCGCTTGTTTTTGAGATTATGAAGCAATGAAGCATTAAAATAACTATTGATATATGACTCAAAAAACTGTGTGAAGAAAGAGGTGATATGTCATGACATTATTAAAGGATCCATAATTTCTCATAATGTGTTTATTATGAGTTATGGTACAGGGACAACCAATGGGTGTTGTAAATGCTTGGAAATACAGGAAGTGCTTTGTATTTATGATTTATGCATTTACGCTTTATGTATTCATATTGTGTTGTATATGAATAGCTATGTGCTCATGTGTTGGGGGTTGTCTTTGTAGGTGCATTTGATACGGAGAATCAGGGTCGGGGTTGATACGTTGAGCCTTAAGAAGTGCTATGGGATTAGCAGAAAAGAGATTTATTTTGAGTAGTTTCTACAAGTGGTAGAGTAAAGCTATGAATTGTACCTATTGCTAGGAATATGAAAAAATTCCTTTCGAACTTTTGGTACTGTAACTTAAGCTCAGGATATCAACACGACTTAACATTCTAATTAAGTATGGTTAGTTCTCTTAATTCCACCTTATAATATGTTTAACATAACGGGGTCTCACATTTAGTGGTATCAGAGCAGTGGTTAGATAACCAGGGAAGAGTGAAGGGTAGCCTTTAGAGACAAATTGGTTAGGTATTCATTGTTGGGCATGTTATGCATGTGATGCATATTTTTGTATAAGTGTTATACTAACATGCTTTGAATATGATACTCTTGTTATCTAACGGCTTATACTATGAACTGCTTTTGGTATTGTTGTTAACTCTTGTGTTGAAGCATGGCGGCTATTAACCCGGAGAACCTCAATGAAGAGGTAGGGGATATGGGCAGTATGAATGCTAGTGTTGCTCAGACAAATCCGTTACCGCCACCTGCTGTGGGCGTGGAGCCCAGTGCACAGACGTTATTACCAGGGGAGCTCAGTTTGACACAGTTTCTGAACTTCCGTCCACCCATGTTTGAGGGGACCCAGTCTGGAGAAGGGGCCGAAGAGTGGCTGGAATGGATAGAACAGATACTTGTGACTGCGCCTTGTGCACGGACCGCATGGTTACGACTAGCAGAGTTTCAAATGGCGAAAAAGCCTTCTATGTAGTGGAAGACCACTGTGATGTAGCTGAGGGCTCAGGGTATGGTAGTAGACTGGACTGTATTCAGGACCCGGTTTCTTAACCGGTATTTTTCTGCAGCTGCCAGACAAGTAAAGGAGGACGAGTTCACTAATTTGAAGCAGGGCAGCATGTCAGTTTCAGATTTTGCTTTGCAGTATTCCTCACTGTTGAGGTATGTCCCTCATATCGCTGTGAGCAGCCATGCGAAGATGAGGCATTTCCTGAAGGGACTGAGGCCAGAACTATTTGATCGGGTTGTCTCCAACAACCCCAGCTCTTTTGATGACGCCCTGACATGGGCAGAGTTGGCAGAGATTGCAGTGGGAGCGTACAAGGACGTTGTACCCCCTTTCGTACCACCACAGAGGCCTATTGCTGATAGTTTGAGGCCACGAGGGGATCACTTCAAGGCTCGTGGAGCCTCATCATCTTCCAGATTTGGTGGGAAGAAGTCTCAGGGTCAGAAGCAAAGCAATCGGGGACATACACAGGGGAGTAAGGCAGGAGGGGACAGGTGTGACCGTTTTGGAGGATTTCACTTGTCACGTCACTGCCGAGGCTGTTACGTTTGTGGCAATGTGGGCCACTTAGCTCGGAATTGCCCCAATTGGGCAAGTCAGGCAGACTCAGGGCCGAATAGACCAAGATTTGACACTAGGACGGCACCACCGAGACAGCAGTTTGCACCTCGACCGCAGGGAGGTCAGGCGGCGGGACCGCCGCAAGGTCAGGTGTATGCACTGACTAGAGAGCAGGCTGAGGCAGCCCCATAGGAGGTCATTGCTGGTACGTGTCATTTATTTACGTACCCTGCATTTATTTTGGTAGATACAGGTGCTTCTCATTCTTTTGTATCTGTTGATTTTGTGGAGAGACACCACTTGTGCTCGTCTCTGTTACCCACGCCTCTCATGGTCTCGACACCCACGGGAAAGCATGTGATTGCAGACCAACTATTATCTGATTGCCTCATTTATTTTGAGGGAAATGATCTGAGGGCCGATCTGATTCAGTTAGAGATGGCAGATTTTGACTGCATTATCGGCATTGATGTGTTGAGCAGATACCGAGCTGTGGTAGATTGCCGACAGAGGATGGTACGTTTTCTTTCTGATCAGGGGTTCCAGTGGACTTTTTATGGGGACGGCTCTCGTCCAAAGATTCCAGTGATCTCAGCGGTTAAGATGTCGTGGTTATTGGAACGTGGCCACATGGGTTACCTTATTTATGTCGTGAATGCATCATAAGAGAAGGGAGTGAGAGACGAGGACATTCCAGTTGTGGCAGAGTTCATTGATCTGTTCCCAGATGAGATTCCGGGGTTTCCGCCTGTCAGGGATGTTGAGTTCTGTAAGGACCCCCGTGCCCTTACCCCGTTATTAGTGTATTAATCCATAACATTAGTGCATATAATCATATTATCAGGGAAAAAAACATATGCAAGTGCAACACCATGTGCTACCCAGAAAATTTCTTGCATTTAAACTACATAACATTCGAATTCCCCAACCATGATTATCCATATAGCATGCTCCCACATAATACACTAACATACTCTTAGTTCATTTAGCAATTCTATATCTAATTGCATGCAAACCATAAATGAACAGAGGAGATCCGTAGCCCGTTATACATCCCATATACACGTAATATGTACTCACACAAGAGTACCCAATGAATGAGGGTGTATCTAATGTATAAAACACTCTACTGGATACCGTTACTGGTGTTCCGATCCTGGAAGCACCTCTCAAGCGCAACTCGATCTCGACTCTGGATCTGAGCGCCTGTCCATCCAGCTCTGGTACCTCAATCCTGGAAGTACTTCAATCAACAACCCGAGCTCAACTCCAAAGCTGCTGCTACACCTGTACCACCTGCCCCAACAGAGACAGCCCCACACGGGGTGAGCATACCAATATCCCAATCCAATAACCACAACAATATAATTCGTAATTTACAACAATGTAAATGCTATGAAATACAAAATATACTCCTTGGATGGTATCATCCTCATCCGGGGTTTCCTGTACTGTCCCTGTTCTCAAACACTGAAACCATCAAATTCCCAAATGCCAGTTAATCATTACATTGATTAACAATTCTATGAGCCATATACCAATGTCATAAACAATAACATTAAATCATTAAACAATGATTATAAACAATCCATGTTCCTCACTTATGGTTTCCTGTCTCCATTTCATCGCTCTCTCTACAATAGCGGCATTCCAATTCCACGCGTGCTCGATGGCAGCGGCATCAAAATCGATGTTCGCTCACAGGCGACAACATCCCAATAGGTACTCGCTCAAAAGCGGCACCATGCAATTCTCAATGCATATATAGGCATTTGAAGTAAGTACAATAAACCATGCATTTCAATCTCCGTTTATTGTTAATACCATGTGTCATGCATTTCCACACACACTCATTGCAATACAGTGTACCAAGCACTCAACAATTGCAATTATATTAAAGGGCTATGCTCGTACGTCAATACGTACCTTATAATTCTGTAGCTTGAGTCCAATCTTTGCTTGAGTTCCTTACCTCGAGAGATATGTGCTAAAACACATAAACAACTCACAATCAAGTATACGCATGCAACCACGTGTCCAAGCACGTTCAAGACTCCCAATCATATCGTCAATCCATGACGATTACCACAATAAAAGCCCCCCGGCTAAGCATGCATAATACCCAAAATATTCCATTTCATATGCTTAATAGATAGACAAAAAAAACCCAACCAAAATTCGTTTAATTAAACTTTGGCCTCAACCTATCCATTTTTAAAAGCATAGCATTCCCATTGGAATGTGAACAACACTCCGGAAGTCGGCCCTTTAGACCTCGGTTCCAAAATCCCAACATTTTCCAACATTTTCGAAAATCCACCCAGGTGAACAGTGCCGCGATCGATCGCCCATCAGGCGCGATCGATCGCGCAAGCCTACTGCCCGAAAAAAATCAATCCGCGATCGATCGCCACATCTCGCGATCGATCGTTGAGACCCTCGCGATCGATCGCCTACTTTTCGTGATCGATCGCCGATACTGTTCACCTTCTTCAAATTCCAGTAGCTCTTCACGATTGATCGGCGCCTCGCCAAGATCGATCGCGGACTGCGATTTTCCGAAAAACTCGAGCTTTAATGGTGTTTTTGGCACCCAAACTCAAAATCAACACCACAAACTTCCTCAACACAACAAATAAACCAATTAGAATCAATAAAAACACCAAAAACTCAACTTTGGATTTTAAACCAAAAATCCCCAAAACCCAAAACTAACCACAACCTCAACCAAAAACTACCATACCACAACCAAATCGAAGACAATGGTGAGGGGAATGTTAATACCTGATTATCATTGAGAAATCCGGCCCCCGAGCCAAGCTACCAACGATTTTCCTTTCCAAGAGCCAAAGAGGGGAAAAGGGGGAGGAGGGCTTATCGCAGGAGAGGGGAGGGAGAGAGAGAAATGGATTCCAAATGACGGAATCCCGAGTCCATCTGGTATATATTGCAAAAACGCTCCAAAATACCAATACCTCCACAAATACATCATGATTCATTAAAAATCATCTGTTTTCAAAAACTCTCTCTCCAACATCAAATCCCCAGACTGCCCCCAACATAAGGCACCCCGGACACCAAGTCCCACTAAAAACCCAACTCATAGGTTTTTCACTAAAATGAGAATACAATCTCATCCTTTGGATTCAACGATCCCAAATGTCCGATTTAACAACCTCGGGAGATGCCAAAACGCAATTAATTCTTAATTGCCACAAATAAAAATCCATCGAGGATTAATACCACACCGGGATTAACGCCATAAATCCCCGGAAATCACAAGTTCGCCATTGAGCTGCTGCCAGGGACTTCTGCTATTTCTCATGCCCCATACAGGATGGCACCGGCAGAGCTGAGAGAGCTGAAGGTACAGTTACAGGAGCTCCTCGACAAGGGATACATTCGTCCTAGTGTATCGCCTTGGGGTGCACCAGTCTTGTTCGTGAAAAAGAAGGATGGTTCAATGCGTCTGTGCATTGACTACAGGCAACTGAACAAGGCCACAGTGAAGAACAGGTATCCACTTCCGAGGATTGATGATCTGTTCGACTAGCTGCAGGGTACAGAGGTGTACTCAAAGATAGACTTGAGGTCAGGCTATCATCAGGTGCGGGTTAGAGCTGGCGATGTCCAAAAGACAGCTTTTAGAACTCAGTATGGACACTATGAGTTCTTGGTGATGCCTTTCGGTGTGACAAATGCACCTGCAGTCTTTATGAGCCTGATGAACAGAGTATTTCAGGAGTACCTTGATCAGTTTGTGATCGTATTCATTGATGACATCCTAGTCTATTCAAGGAATGAGGAGGATCATGCTGATCATCTGAGGATAGTACTCCAGATCCTCAGAGATCATCAGTTGTACGCCAAACTCAGCAAGTGTGAGTTTTGGCTGAGCAGTGTATCATTTTTGGGCCATATCATATCACGAGAGGGAATATCAGTAGACCCGAGGAAGATAGAGGCAGTTATGGATTGGTCTGCCCCTACTTCAGTCAGTGAGATTCGAAGTTTTCTTGGTTTGGCTGGCTATTACCGACGTTTCGTCGAGGGTTTCTCAAAGATCGCAAAACCACTTACACAACTGACTCAGAAGGGAGTCCTATTCTGTTGGTCAGAGGCTTGTGAGCAGAGTTTCCAGGAATTAAAGCACAGACTGACTACGGCACCAGTTCTGGTGATTCCCAGGGAGAACAAATGATTTGTTCTTTATACTGACGCATCGTTTCAGGGCCTAGGATGCGTACTGATGCAGGACAGACATGTAGTGGCTTATGCTTCTAGACAGTTGAAGCCACACGAGACGAGGTATCCAGTCCATGATTTGGAGTTAGCAGCTATAGTGTTTGCCTTGAAGATATGGCGACACTACTTATATGGTACCTCATTTACCATCTTCACTGATCACAAGAGCCTGAAGTTCTTGTTTACACAGGCTGAGCTGAATATGAGGCAGATGAGATGGATGGACCTGCTGAAGGATTATGACTGTGAAATCGAATACCACCCGGGAAAAGCAAACTTGACATCCGACGCTTTGAGTCGGAAGGTGAGGAGTACAGCGGAGGATGTGAGTTTATCAGCTATGTTTGCCTCCTACTGTCAGTTGGGTTTGGATGTCGAGGTATCTTCTTCACCGGTACAGGTTTTAACCTTGTTAGCTGAGCCTGTTATTTATGATCACATCAGGAAGGCTCAGGGGACCGACGTAGAGGTTCAGAGATGGTTGTCAGTAATTCGTTCAGGTCAGTCGTCGAAGTTCAGGACGGCTGAGGACGGTTCTTTGAGGATGGGTGACCGATGGGTAGTCCCGGATGTACCTAAGTTACGTCGAGGTATATTACAGCGAGCACATTGCAGCAGGATGAGTGTCCACCCGGGCGGGAAGAAGATGTATAAGGATCTACGCAGCCAGTTCTGGTGGAGGCGTATGAAACAAGATGTCACCTCATTCGTCAAGAGATGTTTGATCTGTCACCAGGTGAAGGCTGAGAGGCAGAGGCCTGGAGGTGAGCTAAGGAGTTTGGAGATACCCGAGTGGAAGTGGCAGCTCGTGTCTATGGATTTCGTGACCCACTTACCGAGGACTGTTTCGGGTTTTGATGCTATATGGGTAGTCGTCGACAGATTGACTAAGAGTGCTCATTTCATTCCCTACTGTATGACCTTCACGTACTTGAGGATGGCAAAGTTATATGTCAGAGATGTGGTGAGACTGCATGGGATCCCTGTTTCGATTGTGTCTGATCGAGATCCGCGGTTTACATCTCACTAATGGGAGGGTCTTCAGTCAGCTCTAGGTACAGAGTTGAGGTTGAGCATAGCCTATCATCCCCAGACGGACGGACAGACCGAGCGTACGATACAGACGCTCGAAGATATGTTGAGGGCTTGTGTGTTGGAATTCGATACTTCTTGGCAGGACTCGGTGGCCTTAGTAGAGTTCTCTTACAACAACAGCTACCAGGCAAGCATACAGATGGCTCCTTTTGGGGCCCTCTATGGTAGACGTTGTAGGTCACCTTTGTGTTGGGACGACGTGGATCGCAAATCAGTCGGAGGACCAGATTTGATCCGGGAAATGGAAGAAAAGGTAAAGGTGATAAGACAGAAGATGAAGGCAGCTCAGGACAGACAGGCAGCGTATGCCAATCAACGGCGAAGACCGTTGGAGTTTCAGTTGGGCGACAGAGTCTTTCTAAAGATCTCACCTTTCAGAGGTATAGTACGGTTTGGGATGCGAGGAAAGTTATCCCCAAGATATGTAGGGCCGTACGAGATCTTGCAGCGTGTTGGTACTCTGGCGTACCGTTTGGCTTTACTGCCCTTTCTGTCTGGCATTCACGATGTATTTCATGTGTCTATGTTGCGGAAGTACGAGCCAGATCCTTCTCATGTGTTGCAGCCTTCTGAGGTTCAGATTGAGTCCGATGTTTCCTATGTGGAGCGACCTATCAGGATTTTGGATAGGGCAGATCGCAGACTGAGAAACAAAGTTATTCCTATGGTCAAAGTTCAGTGGGATCGTAGGGGTGTCGAGGAGGCCACGTGGGAGACAGAGCGACACATGGTGCAGCACTATCCAGAACTGTTTTCTGGTATGTGATTTATGTTTAATTTTATATTGGGTAAGTGCATGCTGATTTTGAGGACGAAATCTTATAAGTAGGGGAGTATTGTGATATCCCCGAAATGATTAGGTGTTATTTAAACATTAATCATTGTTGTGAAAATTATGGTATTAATTCTTTGTGTTGAATTAATAATATTGGGAAATGCATGTCAGGGTGCATGTGTTATATGTTGGGACTTTGGGGTTGTGGCATGATTATTTGGGTGTGTGTTATTTGCTTTGGTGAAGCATGTTTAAATGGGAGTTGAAGTATTTTATTGAGAAAATACTATAAATATCATGTGAGGATATTTTAATACATCGTGCTAAATACCGGGACCAAAACATAACACATCACATAACCCACAACCCAACCACCCCCCTTGACCCATACCCTGCTGCCAGCTGCTCACCCATACCACTTGTCCCATCTCCCACTCCACCTTACCATGTCTGAAATCCCTCCATTTCTCTCCCAAAAATCGTCCAACACTTGCTGAGCAAGATAGGAAGGAGTTCAACCATTTTTATTGCTTTGAAGCCTTCCAAAAATCGGAGCAAAAAGGGGTGAGAAACCATGTTCTGGTTTTGAATTTAAGTTGTTTAAGTTCATGCTTTTTGTTGGTGTAAAAATGGCATGTTAGATTTGGTTTCTTAAAACCTTCGATTTAAATGCTTATATAGTGTTGTTGTGAAGCTTCCAGTATTTTTCCTTGAGCATGTTACATGTTTTATGTGAAGGATTTAAGCATGTAAATTATAGTGTTCGAAAATCTGGGTAAAGTGTGTGCGCTGTTTTTCTGGAAAATATGGGATGGGAG
Source organism: Haberlea rhodopensis (assembly GCA_907163345.1). Classification (NCBI taxonomy): domain Eukaryota; kingdom Viridiplantae; phylum Streptophyta; class Magnoliopsida; order Lamiales; family Gesneriaceae; genus Haberlea; species Haberlea rhodopensis. Next base: position 196,100 of record CAJQUN010000569.1, read on the forward strand.
TGAAGTTGTAGAAGAATTATCATGCATGTTAGCTAGGTTTTTGGTAAACCTTTGATTTGCGTACATGCATGGTAGTTTTGTAAAACTCTTGGAGGTTTTGTTCGAGCATGTTTTATGTTATATGTTGTAGTTTTAATAGCATGAAAAGAGGTGCTCGAGAAATCTGGCAATGAAATATGTACCCTGTTTTCAGAAGATCTTGGATGGGTACTGATATTGTTGGGTGATTTTCATGCATGTGGGTTTATGGTTGGGTATAACTTTAATTTGATTACACTCACGGTAATACCTTGTAGCTACTAGCATGTTGGTTTGGGCATGTGGTATAGCTTATGTGCTAGTTTGAATGGTATGAATATGAGTGTTCAGAAATCTGGAAAATATCGCGCACAGAGCATGTGGCGATCGATCGCCACAAATGGGGCGATCGATCGCCGAAGGCCAGTAGCCAAAATCAAAGACAAGAGATCGATCGCCATGAATGGCGCGATCGATCGCCATGGGCCAGTGAAGTCTGGCGATCAATCGCCTCGAGGTAGCGATCGATCGCCAGAGGCAGAATTATGAAAAAAATGATATTTTGTTGAATTTTTGATTTTGGACTATAAATTGGCATATAATATTGTGTTGTACACTGGTGTAGAGCCTTCACAGATAGCTACACAGCGCAAGGGATAGAGTCCCGCAACACACTACATTTTGGAAAGGTACGTAAGCGACGTACGGGCATCCCAACGGTAACATGTACTTTATGTTTGTCTATTTGACACATGATGAATGCAATGTGATGCATTAAGAGTATGATACATGTTATTATGCATTGTTGTTGCATATTATGCATTGTTGTTGCATATTGTGATGTGGAATAAAGAGGTGTATTCCACGAGTCAAGAGAGATCACACTGTAGATTTTAATGCTTACGCTTGACCGATAAAAATGTGGAGCGGGAGGGGGGAGGCTCGCTTGCACATGGAGGCGGGGTATACCGTACTAAGCGAGGATGAGATACCGCTTGTACGAAGAAGCGAGGATGAGATACCGCTTGTTTTTGAGATTATGAAGCGATGAAGCATTAAAATAACTATTGATATATGACTCAAAAAACTGTGTGAAGAAAGAGGTGATATGTCATGACATTATTAAAGGATCCATAATTTCTCATAATGTGTTTATTATGAGTTATGGTACAGGGACAACCAATGGGTGTTGTAAATGCTTGGAAATACAGGAAGTGCTTTGTATTTATGATTTATGCATTTACGCTTTATGTATTCATATTGTGTTGTATATGAATAGCTATGTGCTCATGTGTTGGTGGTTGTCTTTGTAGGTGCATTTGATACCGAGAATCAGGGTCGGGGTTGATACGTTGAGCCTTAAGAAGTACTATGGGATTAGCAGAAAAGAGATTTATTTTGAGTAGTTTCTACAAGTGGTAGAGTAAAGCTATGAATTGTACCTATTGCTAGGAATATGAAAAAATTCCTTTTGAACTTTTGGTACTGTAACTTAAGCTCAGGATATCAACACGACTTAACATTCTAATTATGTGGGGTCCTCGTTACTTAATCCATTATGTATCATGTTAACATACATATGTGAGTCGGAATTAAGTAATAATATACACTGATTAAGAGTATCTTACTAGTTAAGTTGGTACAGATATAAGATGTACCGAACCCTGATACAAAAACCAACTAACTTTGTTTTTCTCCATATACATTACATGTAAAATTAACAACCTAAGCCAGTACAACTCCTATGCAGTGGTTCACCTCGCAGTGGAATAAGACTCACGATTCCCACGTCTATGCAATCCTACAGAAACATTCACAAAACGTGAGTATAGATAAACAACTATCTCAGTGCGATATCAAAATACAATATCAATAACAATGATAAAGCACAATAAATCATCTCATGTGAATGTTCTGTCTCATGCATCCACAAATGCACCATGTCATGACATGTCTCAACAAGTACCCTATTATCACGAGACTAAAATGATATGCCTATTCAGCTCAATATGTCAGTGGAACCACCTCGCATCTTCATATTAGCAGCACATATCATAGTACCGTCCTCAAATGATAATAGCCATAGCATATACCCAAAAACCGGCGTATATCGCTATATAGCATAACCGAGCATATACCCAAACCAGGCGTATATCTCTCTGTCACATAACCGAGCATATATCCAAACCAGGCATATATCTCTATGTCACATAACCGAGCATATATCCAAACCAGGCATATATCTCAAATACATAACCGAGCATATACCCAAACCAGGCGTATATCTCACATACATATGATATCCATGAATGTACAGGCATATGATACTACCAATCATTTGATAACAACATAACACAATTCATATGATATCAATCTCATAACATCATCACACAATATCTATACTCCGTACGTCAAAACGTACCTGTACTGCGACACAAACGAGATAAATTAGGCGTCACTGGCTAAGTGCCTCGTTGTCCTGTCCCTTGAGATGATGCTACAACAATGCCAACAATATATCATGTTATCATAGGCATTAAAATCAAATTCTACAAAAATATTTCATTTTTCAACATTTTGGCACTGGCGATCGATCGCTATCAACACCGATCGATCGCCAAAACTCTGTCCCCTCGCGATCGATCGCCATCTCTCGCGATCGATCGCCAAAGTGTTCTGTTCACAGCGATCGATCGCGACAATTTCACCGATCGATCGCCACACATTTTCACCACCTTAAAATTTACTCTGCCTCAGGCGATCGATCGCCACAAAGCTCGCGATCGATCGCCGATGTCCAGAAAGTTTAGAACATGGCGATTTTCAAGCTTATCTCCATGGTTCTTCTCCTATACATCATATTGAACCATTTCAACATGTTTCTTGCAATCCCTAGGAACATAATAACATGTTTCTAACATCATAGATTCCAATTCAAAGCATAGAAACATGATATGATTCTTCACTTGAATACTTGAATTTTCATTTCACATATATAACACCAATGACAAATTTCAAGTGTAAAGCTAAGAATTCCTTACCAAGATGGTACACTTTCACTTCACACACCTTCCTAACTCAAGTCACAAGTCAATCCCAAGCTCAAACCACCAAAAACTTGAAAGAGAGGAAGAGGAGCTTGGTAGAGATTTGTAGGTGTAAAATGGTGTATTATGTGATTCCACCTCCCTAATCCACTTGATATAGATCCTTAGTTCCCTAATTTACTTGCTATCATGCCATTTAAAGGTAATTACATGTTAAGTAACATGTACATGAAATGAACTCCAAATTCAAATGCAACTCCAATTGCAAATAAATTCACATGCATATGCAAATGCCTACTAGTTCATGACTTGATATGTTATTCAATCATTATACACCATGTTTCATTCCTTGCCCTTGCCATATATCAGTTTATACATGTATTATTTCATTCTTGGTTCCATCGGGACCCCCAATATCATACCGCCAATTGATATAATTACACCATAATCATATCACACGTGTATACAACAAATCGAGGCATTACAATTCACCCCCACTTATTGAATTTCGTCCTCGAAATTGCATATACAAATATCATAATACATGCTGCACATAAGAACATGATATATGTGACATAAGAAACATGTATAACTAACATATCAACATACCAGAAAACAAATCCGGATACCGTTGCATCATATGCTGCTCCGTCTCCCACGTTGCCTCTTCCACACCCCTTCTGTCCCACTGTACTTTAACCATAGGAATCACCTTATTACGCAACCTGCGTTCAGCTCGATCCAAGATCATAACCGGTCGTTCCTCATACGACACATCTGTATCCAACTGTACATCAGGTAACTGTAATACATGACTCGGATCTGGTTCATACTTCCTCAACAGTGACACATGAAAGACATCATGAATACTACTCAAGGCCGGTGGTAGTGCTAAGCGATATGCCAACGTACCAATACGTTGCAACACCTCATATGGACCAACATACCGTGGAGACAATTTTCCACGCTTACCAAAACGTACTACACCTTTAAAAGGTGAGATTTTCAAGAACACACGGTCACCAACTTGAAATTCAAGTGATCTACGTCGCTTATTGGCATACGCAGCCTGTCTATCCTGAGCAGCTTTAAGTTTCAATCGAATGACCTTTACTTTTTCTTCCATTTCATGGATCATATCTGGTCCAGTTAAGGAAGATTGATCCACGTCATCCCAATACAATGGCGATCTACATCGTCGCCCATACAAAGCCTCAAATGGTGCCATCTGTATACTAGACTGATAATTGTTGTTATATGAAAATTCCACTAATGGCAACGACTCTTGCCAAGAAGTATCAAACTCTAATACACAGGCACGCAACATATCCTCAAGCGTCTGTATCGTACGCTCTGTTTGTCCATCTGTCTGAGGATGATATGTTGTACTCAACCGCACTTCAGTTCCCAACGCTGTCTGTAACCCTTCCCAAAAATGAGAAGTAAATCTCGGATCCCTATCCGATACAATGGAAACTGGTATCCCATGTAATCTCACTACATGTTGAATGTACAACTGTGCCATTCTCAGATATGTAAACGTCATACAATATGGCACAAAATGAGATACTTTGTTGAGTCGGTCAACAATCACCCAAATAGCATCGTAACCAGAAGACGTCCGTGGTAAATGAGTCACAAAATCCATCGTGATATGTTCCCATTTCCACTGAGGAATTTCCAAACTATGTAATTCACCTCCTGGTCTCTGTCTTTCCGCTTTCACTTGTTGACAGATCAAACACCGTTTCACAAAGCTCAACACATCCTGTTTCATACGTTTCCACCAAAATTGGGTACGTAGATCATGATACATTTTCTTCCCTCCAGGATGTATACTGTATCTACTACAATGAGCACGTTATAGTAGTTCTTGGCGTAGTCCTAATGAAGCAGGTACTACCCAACAGTTTCTGTACTTCAAAGTTCCATCATTTGTAAGTACAAATTGAGATGTTTGTCCCTGACTTATCCTTTCCTTCCACTGTTGTACTTCATCATCAGTCAGTTGTGCCGTTCTGATTTTCTCAAAAATGTCGGGTTCAACCCACAATGTTGATACCCGTACTGACTCTATTTCCACATCAAAATCATAACCCAAAGTACAACAAGATGTCATCAATGCGGATAAATGAATCATCTCATCAGCCGTATGATGTACCTTTCGACTCAGAGCATATGCTGTAAGATTAGCCTTTCCTGGATGATATTCAATCTCACAATCATAATCTTTCAACAGATCCATCCATCTCCTTTGTCTCATATTCAACTCTGCTTGAGTGAATAGAAATTTTAAACTTTTATGATCTGTGTATATGGTAAAAGACGTACCATATAAATAATGTCGCCATATCTTCAATGCAAAGACAATGGCAGCCAATTCCAGATCATGTACTGGATATCTCATTTCATGTGGCTTCAACTGTCGTGATGCATAAGCCAGTACATGTTTGTCCTGCATCAATACACAACCCAAACCAAGTAATGATGCATCAGTATATAATGCAAACCTGTCATGCTCAGATGGAATGATCAAGACTGGAGCTGTAGTCAATCGATGTTTTAATTCCTGAAAACTACGCTAACAAGCCTCTGACCATTGAAATGATACTCCCTTCTGTGTCAAATGTGTCAATGGTTTGGCGATCACTGAAAATCCTTCAACAAACCGTCTATAATATCCAGCCAAACCTAAGAAACTACGAATCTCTGGCACAGAAGTAGGTGCTGACCAATTCAACACTGCTTCCACTTTCTTTGGATCAACTGATATACCTTCTTCTGAAATAACATGTCCCAAAAAGCCGACACTAGTCAACCAAAACTCACACTTACTGAGTTTGGCATACAACTGATGTGTCCTCAACAATTGCAATACCATATGCAAATGTTGAATCTACATCACTCTGCGAATAGATCAGTATATCATCGATAAAGACAATGACAAATCGATCAAGATATTTCTGAAAAACCCGATCATTAAACTCATAAAGACAGCAGGAGCATTTGTCACTCCAAATGGCATCACCAGAAACTCATAATGCCCATAACGAGTTCTGAATGCTGTCTTCTGTATATCACCTTCCCTCACACGTATTTGATGATATCCTGACCTCAGATCAATCTTAGATTAAATCCTTGATCCCTGCAACTGATCGAACAAATCATCAATACGAGGAAGAGGATATTTATTCTTTATCGTTACCTTGTTCAATTGTCTATAGTCTATACACAATCGCATTGTCCCATCCTTCTTCTTAACAAATAAAACCGGAGCACCCCAAGGCGATACACTAGGACGTATGTACCCCTTGTCCAATAAGTCTTGCAATTGAGTTTTTAACTCTTTCAATTCAGTTGGTGCCATCCGATAAGGAGCCCGTGAAATTGCAGAAGTACCAGGTATCAAATCAATACCAAATTCCACTTCTCGACTCGGTGGGAATCCAGGTATCTCATCTGGAAACACATCCGCATATTCTGCAATTACTGGTATCTCCTCCACTTTCCTTTCTCTTTTCTGTTCATTTACATAAAGGGCATAAATCAAATAACCCGCATGTCCACGTTCTAACAAACGCGACATTCGGATTGCTGATATCAAAGGAATCCTTGCCCTCGATCCCTGGCCACAGAATAACCATTGAGTTCCAGTATCAGACTGAAATCTCACTATCTTCTAACTACAATCCACAACAGACTGATATTTACTCAACACATCAATTCCAAGGATGCAATCAAAATCTGACATGTCTAACACAATCAAATCAGCTTGAAAGCCATAGTCAGACTCAAACTGAATAGCACAATCAGACACACTCTGACAAGTCATCACAGTAGTTCCCATGGGTGTCGAAACATAAAGAGGCAGCAACAGTGGAGACGAGCATATATGATACCGATCAATAAATGCTTGTGCAATAAAAGAATGTGATGCACCAGTATCAATCAACAATAAAGCAGGATAAGTAAACAAAGTACACTTACCCGCTATCACATCATCAGGAGCTGCCTCTGCTTCCTCCCTGTTCAGTGCATACACCTGAGCCTGAGGTGTTCCTGTCCTCTGTCCTCCACCAGACTGTGGTACACCATGTGGTCTCTGTTATACTGTAGTCTCTGAAATGGGTCCTCGCCTCTGTTGTCCACCCACTTGAGTACAATCACGGATCACATGTCCAGGCCTCCCACAACGGAAACAAACGACTGGATTCAATTGAGGACAATCTCGTTTCAAATGTGGTCCACCACATTTAAAACATTGCACACCACTGCCACTACTACTGCCTTGGAACTGTCCCTTAGATTTCCGATCACCCCCTTTTTGTGATCCAAAACGTTTCCCACTAAACCTAGATGAAGATGCACCACCTCGTGATGATTTAAATGGTTCTCCTCTAGGTCTCATACTATCAGATGTAGGTGGTTGGGCTTGTCCAACATCTTTATATACTCCTACAACAATTTCAGCCATCTCGGCTCTAGTCAATGCTTCTTCATATGATGTAGGGTTATTGGACATGACCCTATCAAACAATTCAGGCCTCAAACCTTTCACAAATTGTCTGATCTTTGCCTTTGTGTTAACAGCAATATGTGGCACATATCGGAGCAAAGAGGAATAGTGCACAGCATAATCAGATACTGTCATGGATCCCTGTCTCAAGTTTGTAAATTCATCCTCTTTCCTCTGCCTTGCAGCAACAGAGAAATAATGCTCCAGAAACTTTGTTCTAAACACATCCCAGTTCACTGTCTGTCCTTGAGCCCTCAACTCAAGCACTGTGGATTTCCACCACATCATAGCTTTCTTAGCTAACTGGAATTCAGCTAAACGTAACCAAGCAGTCTTGGCACACGGTGCTGACACAAATATCTGTTCCACACGTTCCAGCCACTCCTCTGCCAGTTCCCCTGATTCAGTCCCCTCAAACCTGGGTGGCTGATAACTCAGAAACTGCGTCAATGTCAATTCTCCAGGCAACAGTACCTGTTCTACTGGTCCTTGCTCAATCGGTGGTGGTGGCACAGGCGCCATCCTCACACTAGCATTGCCACTCAGGGCATCCCCAACATCCTCATGATACCCTCTGTCTGTCATAACTGTATAACAAGGGTTAACAATAACATTTACAAGTATATAACATGTTAGAATAACATCATATTCCAAATACTAACATGCTATTACCATTCTCAAAGTGTTTAGGTAACTCCCTAATACACTTCCTCTACCCATGTTCACCCCGTTCTCGAACCACTGCTCTGATACCACTAATGTGGGGTCCTCGTTACTTAATCCATTATGTATCATGTTAACATACATATGTGAGTCGGAATTAAGTAATAATATACACTGATTAAGAGTATCTTACTAGTTAAGTTGGTACAGATATAAGATGTACCAAACCCTGATACAAAAACCAACTAACTTTGTTTTTCTCCATATACATTACATGTAAAATTAACAACCTAAGCCAGTACAACTCCTATCCAGTGGTTCACCTCTCAGCGGAATAAGACTCACGATTCCCACGTCTATGCAATCCTACAGAAACATTCATAAAACGTGAGTATAGATAAACAACTATCTCAGTGCGATATCAAAATACAATATCAATAACAATGATAAAGCACAATAAATCATCTCATGTGAATGTTCTGTCTCATGCATCCACAAATGCAACATGTCATGACATGTCTCAACAAGTACCCTATTATCACGATACTAAAATGATATGCCTATTCAGCTCAATATGTCAGTGGAACCACCTCACATCTTCATATTAGCAGCACATATCATAGTACCGTCCTCAAATGATAATAGCCATAGCATATACCCAAAAACCGGCGTATATCGCTATATAGCATAACCGAGCATATACCCAAACCAGGCGTATATCTCTCTGTCACATAACCGAGCATATATCCAAACCAGGCATATATCTCTATGTCACATAACCGAGCATATATCCAAACCAGACATATATCTCAAATACATAACCGAGCATATACCCAAACCAGGCGTATATCTCACATACATATGATATCCATGAATGTACAGGCATATGATACTACCAATCATATGATAACAACATAACACAATTCATATGATATCAATCTCATAACATCATCACACAATATCTATACTCCGTACGTCAACACGTACCTGTACTGCGACACAAACGAGATAAATTAGGCGTCACTGGCTAAGTGCCTCGTTGTCCTGTCCCTTGAGATGATGCTACAACAATGCCAACAATATATCATGTTATCATAGGCATTAAAATCAAATTCTACAAAAATATTTCATTTTTCAACATTTTGGCACTGGCGATCGATCGCTATCAACACCGATCGATCGCCAAAACTCTGTCCCCTCGCGATCGATCGCCATCTCTCGCGATCGATCGCCAAAGTGTTCTGTTCACAGCGATCGATCGCGACAATTTCACCGATCGATCGCCACACATTTTCACCACCTTAAAATTTACTCTGCCTCAGCGATCGATCGCCACAAAGCTCGCGATCGATCGCCGATGTCCAGAAAGTTTAGAACATGGCGATTTTCAAGCTTATCTCCATGGTTCTTCTCCTATACATCATATTGAACCATTTCAACATGTTTCTTGCAATCCCTAGGAACATAATAACATGTTTCTAACATCATAGATTCCAATTCAAAGCATAGAAACATGATATGATTCTTCACTTGAATACTTGAATTTTCATTTCACATATATAACACCAATGACAAATTTCAAGTGTAAAGCTAAGAATTCCTTACCAAGATGGTACACTTTCACTTCACACACCTTCCTAACTCAAGTCACAAGTCAATCCCAAGCTCAAACCACCAAAAACTTGAAAGAGAGGAAGAGGAGCTTGGTAGAGATTTGTAGGTGTAAAATGGTGTATTATGTGATTCCACCTCCCTAATCCACTTGATATAGATCCTTAGTTCCCGAATTTACTTGCTATCATGCCATTTAAAGGTAATTACATGTTAATTAACATGTACATGAAATGAACTCCAAATTCAAATGCAACTCCAATTGCAAATAAATTCACATGCATATGCAAATGCCTACTAGTTCATGACTTGATATGTTATTCAATCATTATACACCATGTTTCATTCCTTGCCCTTGCCATATATCAGTTTATACATGTATTATTTCATTCTTGGTTCCATCGGGACCCCCAATATCATACCGCCAATTGATATAATTACACCATAATCATATCTGTAAGGCCCCGATGCTAATTAATCCGGATTAACGATGATTAAGTAAACCCGGATAATTAAAAGTGCAAATTTGAAATAAGGAATTTTGGACTACGATGAGTCGACCAACTAGTTGAACATGTTTTAGTGCATGAGCATGTGCATGATCACATGGCACTTGGAGAACAAATGCCACTAATTAATTTAACTAATGTTTAATACATGATTTTGGACCATTAATCTTGCAAGATAGTGATGTATTGACACATGGATTCCACAACATCAAATAAATTAAAAATCATGCAATGAAGCCTAGAAGCTCACGCCAATATGCATACAATTTCAGATTTTTGGCTTCATTTTCACCATCAAATCACCTCTTTGGACACTTGTGGAGCATTGACTCAAAATCATTAAAATATTTATTAAACAAAGCTTTTTCTACATAGAGGGCCACGCCCATTGCCTTTGCTTTCAGCATATATAGACCATTTTTTTCTCTCCAAACTTATCTGATTTCATTCCCTAAATTTCGAAAACCCACCTCCAAATTAGAGAGAAAAGTTGAGGGAAACATCCATGCAAATGGAGTCTTAGCAAGCTTGGAAGGAGAAAACCCATTTTCCTTCAAGAATTTGAAGGCTAGGAGCTTGGAGAGTGGATTCTTTGTGAAACTTTTGGGTCTAGTTAAGTTTCGAATTTGAAGATGACTCACCTGATAGAAGTTGTAGTGTTTTGTATTAGCTTTAATTGGCCACAAGAATCAGCTAATTTGGAGTTAATATGAAAAAGTTATGGTCAGTTTACCAACATGTGTCAAATCTGGAAATCCACTGCATCCGAGTTTCATGCATTATGTTCTTCGTATTTCTGAGAATAAATGGCTACGAATATGAAGTTTTAGGCTCTAATAAGTGTTGTAGTATTCGAGGTTAGCTTGCATGTGGAATTGGCCCCACTCAATTTGGAGCTCATATGAACGAATTATGCTAATTTTACCAGCAATTATACAATCTGGAAACAGGGGATATACGAGTTTTTAGGCTGTAAGTTTTTCAGTTAATGTACATGAAGATGAATTGTTTAGCTTAAAGCTCATAAGATATGTTTTGTTTTATGTTGGGTTATCTTGCATTCGAAACTGGCCTTACATGATATGGAGTTTCCGTGTGTAAGATATGAACTTTTCCATAAAACCGCTCACTCTGTCAAAATAGAATATGAGTATTTTTAAAATCTGGCATACTTTGCTTTGCATGTGCCTCAAGATGAGTGAACTAGCTTATGGACTTCAAATATGAACTGTAGTACATTAAGTTTTCGTGATTGTACCACTGGACCCAAGTCTTTTGGACATCATATGAATTTATTATGATTTTTATACGAAAATGGGTCAAGCTGAAAATTAAGAAAATTTGCTAAGGGTCAATGTTTGGATTATAAATTCGATATTGGAAATAAGTGAACACTTTGATGATATAATTGTGGTGTAAATGACCAGGTTAACAGATCTCGAGATTTATTCGAGGAGTACTCGGTAGATATAGCATTGGTCCGAGGTACGTAGAAAACGGGTTTTATCACAATGTCTGGCAAAGACATGTGATGTTCCCGGGTATGATTTACTTGTCATTACTTGCTCCTTATGTGACTATGTGATAAGTTGATTTGCAGTATGTGAATTACATGGTACATTGACTGCATGATATATGATGACATGAGATTTGAGGTGCATCACATGAGATTACGATATTGCATGATGCATTGACACGCATGGACATTGAGCATGTCATGTTGAGCCTATTGATTCGTTCTTGGTACCTATATCTTTTCTTGGTATGAGTGATGCGTGTCTGGGGATGATGGGCAGCCGTTGGCTCGGCAGGAGTGAGAGTGAGCTGAGGGATGCCGGAGCGACGAGCGTGCCGATGTCGCCCAGACACGAGGATGATGGACCGCCGATGGCTCGACTGAGAGATAGATCGGAGCGCGGAGCGTGTCACATCCTGCTCGAGCACTGATGAGTGATTGATGATTTCCTTTGGACCCTTGAGACAGGGATATTCGAGATTTGATACCCTTCATGTGCATTTGCATTCATGCACGGCATACATCGCATGTTATTTGTCATACACTGTGATTTTATCTGTTTCTCGTACTGGGGTTCTGACCCCCTTTGTGGGGGCAACTAAGGAATAAGACACCAATGTGGTGCGAAGTAAATAGAACTGGATTAAAGATTAATGAAGTGACTATCATTGGGATAATCCAAGTAATCCTGGAAAAGTTTCAGAAGTATCACTCAAATTTATCCAGATCTAGTAGTTCTAAAGGGACTATGAGATTGTAGAATACCAAATTTTTTTGAGGTCACTGTGGATGTAAATATCTACTGATCCATTTGAAAGAAGAATATAAACTAATATCGATTGTGGCCAGTCAGAGCATGTCCATGACGTGCTCAGGAACATATGCAGCCATGACAACAAATACCCTGAGCTAGGGGTAGATATCATGGTGGTTATTCTTCACGACCACTCAGTTTCAGCAGCAGTAAATTACCTGTAGACCAGAGAGTATACCTTGACAATGGGATTGAGATGTCTCCAGGATATATAACCATTTCGATTTTGGCAATGATAGAGATGCTAGTGATCACAGAGACATGTTGTGTATTGGTCACATGACACGAGTTTGATTTGACATAAAATCATTGGTTTCATATATTGCATCAAATGTGCATTGATAATGATGATTGAGAAAATACGCCAGCAATGATAATTATACTATCCACACTTGTAATAATGAACTGCAGATTACAGTTTGTTGATAGTGCTGTGGATTTGAATGAAATGATGTTGTCGAAATATGGTTTTGATTGTATCAAGGGCATGGATACTCTGATAAATTTTGAGGATATCATAAGTTGATTTCAGGGTATAATGAATTTTTAACCGTCTTGTGGATACAAATGGAATGTTTATCACCACGAGTAGCAAGCTAAGATACTGATAGTATCAGCAATGAAAATATTATGGTTGAAATACTTGGAAAACGAGGGATAATTGATAATAAGCAGTTGATGCTTATAAAAAAAGAGTCGAGATTGACTGATATTATGGAGGTAAGAAAACCTACCAAGATTTTCCTGAGGAAATGAAAGAATTTTCACTAAAGAAGGAAATTGATTTTAAACTATTCGTTGATGACAAGGAATAGATTTGATATCGAAAGCACTGTACGGAATGTCATCAGCAGAGTTGACAGATATATGAATAGTTGCTGAATATCCTCGATACTGGTACATATGTCTAAGTATGTCACCTTGAGGGAACATCAGTATTGTTCGTGAAGAAGAAAGATGATATTATGAAGACGTGTATCGACTAAAGGCAGTTGAATCGGGCTATTGTCAAGAATAAATACCCACTGCCTAAGATCGAAAAGTAACTGATCAAGTTGTAAGGAACTTTAACGTATAAGAAGAACGATTTTTACTCTGGTTACCATCAGTTTGAGTCAGAAGAGAAAATGTTCTCTAGGCAATTGGTCAAACCAGATATAGACATTTTGAATTTTTGGAAATAGTCGTGTGGTCTGACAACTATACCGGTAGAGTTATGAATTTAATGAGTAAAATATTCCGTAAGTTTTGGGCAAAATTGTAATCATATTCATCAGTGGTATACTAGTGTATACGAGATCCGTAAGGAACCACACAGAACACATGTGATTGATTTTTCAGACGCTTCGTGAAGCTCAAAGGGTGTACCAAGTTATTGAAATGTAAATCTTGGTTGAATCAAGTGTTGTTTTGGGATAGGGATATCATCTCGCCAGATACCTATTGATTCCAGTAAAGTAAAGATAGTACTAATTTGGCCAAGACCAATCATTGTACTCAAGATGAAAAGTTTTATGAATTTTGACAGATACTACAGGCTTTTACGGAAGGATATTCTAGGATAGCATGTCTTATGAACTAATTGACCAAGAAGAAATTCGATATTCGTTTGGTCAGATGAATGAGAAAGCAGTTTTCATAACTGAAGCTGGAATGGACTACAACCCCAATGTTGTTTTGGTTTAACTGATTCAGGGAGATATGTAGTTGTGCAAAGACGTATGTCAAAGATTTTAAGATATGTTCTAATGTATCATGAAAAGATAATTGCATATTCTTGAGATATAAGCGATGACTGGATTTATTAAAGAATTTGACTTTGATAGTCAATATAAATCAAGGAAAATGAAACTAGTAGCAGATGCACTGAACCTAAAAGTGCAAGATGCAATGGTAGCATCGATGTTTGCTTTGCAGTTTGATAACCTCTGATTTCGACGATCGGAAAGACTCGAAGGACAGACCCATACAGATATTAAGAAATTGGTTCTGTCTTATCAACAAAGTAAATTTAGTATGCCATTTAGTGGTTGTTGCGAATGAAAATTCAGTATATAGCATCGAATTTTACTGATTTGAAAGACGTATTACAACAGAAAGCACACTATAGAGAACATAGTGTTATTTTGGGAATGATGTGATGTATCATTCTTGAGATCCTATTTCTGATGAGATGGTATAAAGAAAGAAATTTTTGAATTTTGTGGCAAATTGTTTGACATGCCAGCAGGTCAAGATAAAAATACGAGACCTAATTGGATAGTACAGGATTTGTAAGTACCACAATGAATTTGAGAAATTTATAGTTTTGAGTTTTATAGCTCAAATATTTACAAACAGAGATTGTGAAACAAGTTGAATCGAAATTGATTGACTATTCAATACAAGATATTGATTTCATGTGATAGTCTATATGTCTATGAGAAGACGACATGTTTAAGATATGGATAATGTGGTTTAATTACAGTGAGTTTTTGTAATAGATGTATCTGATTGAGATCCGAGGATAATATCAGAATTTGAAACTATTTTCAGAATGTAATGGATACTAAGTTAGCAATGAGTATTGCTTAGCATACCCATACAGATGGATCAACTGAGAAAATATCCAGATCTTGGAAGTTATGTCTCAATTAATAGTGGTGATTTAGTGGGAATTGACAGAAATCATTATTCACCAGTAGAATGTTCCTATAATTTAAGTTTCAGAAAACTTTTGGGATGGCATCGGTCCAGGTTTTGTAGAGCCAGAATTACCGATCGCTGATGTGATGATAGAAAATTGATAAGAAATTTGGGCATAACTTAAGATTGTCGAGAAAAAATGCCAGGAACGATAAAATTCCTGCAAAAACGATTAAAATTTGGCTTGAGGTGAGCAGATTTGCTATGCCAAAGAGAAATATATCGTTAGACTTCGAGTTGAGAATCAGGTAAATATGGAACTATTATATTTGCGATGATCAATATGATTAGTTAAGTGAGGTTTGATGTTGCCTCGATACTTTAGAACTTTGTGGAATCATAGAGAAGTTTGATTAAGTGGTAGATCGTTGAGACGACCACAGCAGTTGTCATTGATACATGATGATCCTTAAGTATCTATGAATGAGATTGAGACATCTCATATGTTTTGATTTATTGAGTTATACTCAGTGTTGCGATTTCGAGGACGAAATTTTTTGAAGAGGGGAAGAAATGTAAGGCCCCGATGCTAATTAATCCGGATTAACGATGATTAAGTAAACCCGGATAATTAAAAGTGCAAATTTGAAATAAGGAATTTTGGACTACGATGAGTCGACCAACTAGTTGAACATGTTTTAGTGCATGAGCATGTGCATGATCACATGGCACTTGGAGAACAAATGCCACTAATTAATTTAACTAATGTTTAATACATGATTTTGGACCATTAATCTTGCAAGATAGTGATGTATTGACACATGGATTCCACAACATCAAATAAATTAAAAATCATGCAATGAAGCCTAGAAGCTCACGCCAATATGCATACAATTTCAGATTTTTGGCTTCATTTTCACCATCAAATCACCTCTTTGGACACTTGTGGAGCATTGACTCAAAATCATTAAAATATTTATTAAACAAAGCTTTTTCTACATAGAGGGCCACGCCCATTGCCTTTGCTTTCAGCATATATAGACCATTTTTTTCTCTCCAAACTTATCTGATTTCATTCCCTAAATTTCGAAAACCCACCTCCAAATTAGAGAGAAAAGTTGAGGGAAACATCCATGCAAATGGAGTCTTAGCAAGCTTGGAAGGAGAAAACCCATTTTCCTTCAAGAATTTGAAGGCTAGGAGCTTGGAGAGTGGATTCTTTGTGAAACTTTTGGGTCTAGTTAAGTTTCGAATTTGAAGATGACTCACCTGATAGAAGTTGTAGTGTTTTGTATTAGCTTTAATTGGCCACAAGAATCAGCTAATTTGGAGTTAATATGAAAAAGTTATGGTCAGTTTACCAACATGTGTCAAATCTGGAAATCCACTGCATCCGAGTTTCATGCATTATGTTCTTCGTATTTCTGAGAATAAATGGCTACGAATATGAAGTTTTAGGCTCTAATAAGTGTTGTAGTATTCGAGGTTAGCTTGCATGTGGAATTGGCCCCACTCAATTTGGAGCTCATATGAACGAATTATGCTAATTTTACCAGCAATTATACAATCTGGAAACAGGGGATATACGAGTTTTTAGGCTGTAAGTTTTTCAGTTAATGTACATGAAGATGAATTGTTTAGCTTAAAGCTCATAAGATATGTTTTGTTTTATGTTGGGTTATCTTGCATTCGAAACTGGCCTTACATGATATGGAGTTTCCGTGTGTAAGATATGAACTTTTCCATAAAACCGCTCACTCTGTCAAAATAGAATATGAGTATTTTTAAAATCTGGCATACTTTGCTTTGCATGTGCCTCAAGATGAGTGAACTAGCTTATGGACTTCAAATATGAACTGTAGTACATTAAGTTTTCGTGATTTTACCACTGGACCCAAGTCTTTTGGACATCATATGAATTTATTATGATTTTTATACGAAAATGGGTCAAGCTGAAAATTAAGAAAATTTGCTAAGGGTCAATGTTTGGATTATAAATTCGATATTGGAAATAAGTGAACACTTTGATGATATAATTGTGGTGTAAATGACCAGGTTAACAGATCTCGAGATTTATTCGAGGAGTACTCGGTAGATATAGCATTGGTCCGAGGTACGTAGAAAACGGGTTTTATCACAATGTCTGGCAAAGACATGTGATGTTCCCGGGTATGATTTACTTGTCATTACTTGCTCCTTATGTGACTATGTGATAAGTTGATTTGCAGTATGTGAATTACATGGTACATTGACTGCATGATATATGATGACATGAGATTTGAGGTGCATCACATGAGATTACGATATTGCATGATGCATTGACACGCATGGACATTGAGCATGTCATGTTGAGCCTATTGATTCGTTCTTGGTACCTATATCTTTTCTTGGTATGAGTGATGCGTGTCTGGGGATGATGGGCAGCCGTTGGCTCGGCAGGAGTGAGAGTGAGCTGAGGGATGCCGGAGCGACGAGCGTGCCGATGTCGCCCAGACACGAGGATGATGGACCGCCGATGGCTCGACTGAGAGATAGATCGGAGCGCGGAGCGTGTCACATCCTGCTCGAGCACTGATGAGTGATTGATGATTTCCTTTGGACCCTTGAGACAGGGATATTCGAGATTTGATACCCTTCATGTGCATTTGCATTCATGCACGGCATACATCGCATGTTATTTGTCATACACTGTGATTTTATCTGTTTCTCGTACTGGGGTTCTGACCCCCTTCGCGGGGGGCTGTCATGTCTTTGTTGGATGGACATGACAGGTATTGCAGGTGGACGTACTGTGGATGCTCGAGATGAAGCATCGATAGATACCAGAGCTCCTTGAGAGCGAGCTCAGGTATACGATTTATGTTTTGAGTCCCAGTAGTTGTTTAGTATTTTTACTTATGTTTTAAATTACCGGGGTATGCCCTGAGTATCTGTATTTTTAAGTATTACTTTACTGAGAAATTATATGTAATGCTTATGCGATGAATATCATGTTAGATGTAAAACTGGAAATAAATATTTTCACTATTCGGAAATGTTTTAGAAACAAAATGCGAAAAATTTTGAGGGTCACTTTGATAAAGTTTTTAACTAAATCTTCCGCTGTTTACATTAATATAACAATCGTGTGTTAATTAAACCTCTGATTAGGACAAGGCCCTCACAATATCACACGTGTATACAACAAATTGAGGCATTACAAATTAAGTATGGTTAGTTCTCTTAATTGCACCTTATAATATGTTTAACATAACGGGGTCTCACACCAGGTGTTGTTGAACCTGCTCCCACCGATTTGAGCATTGTCCCTACCATTCCTGAAGTAATTGGCACTATGGAATTGGATACAACAGCTGCATCTCCACTGCATGATGACCCCATCCAACCAGAAATTGATGTTGACTCCACAAACGTTGACAACATCATCCAAACAATTGTCAACCAAGTCACCCCTTCCTCACCTCATACAGAAACACATATCCCTTCACCTGTTACCTCTGCACATGCTGCACACACTGATGCTTGCCAAATCACACATCACGTTGAACCCCCTGCACCTCCGACTCACCGTGAGACCCAACTCTCACCACAAGTTGAACCCCCTGCTCAACCAACAACCTCTGAACTCAACCCCTCAACCTCACAAATTCCTCCAGGTGATACCTCACCTGGACGCTGCGTGTCCACAACTGCAGCTGATGCTCATATCAGCCCTCAACTTGCTCCTATTGGCTCTCTTCCTGCACCTGCTGCCACTCTGCCTGAGGCATTGGAGCAATCAGTAGGAAATGAACCTTCTGTTGATTTTGCTGATCCTTTGTCTATCGAAGGCCCTTCTGCTATAACAGTACAGCTTGGCCATATGACAACGTTGATCTCCGGGCTGGCTAGTGAGATCAATAAGCTCAAGACTGAAGAACAAAATGCCAGCAATGCTATTGATAGCCATCAGCTACATACAGATCATCAGTCTGGGCATATAAATCGAGAACTGGACAGACTTCAAACCGTTGTTAACAGAAATCACCAATTTGTTCTTGATGCCTTTGCCGATGTATTTTCGAGGATAGGGCAAAATAATCTCCAGTTGAAGCAGCAGAATGACTCTCTCCATGCTGCATCTACACTGGCATTGGCGAAGAAAATTGAAGACACTAATAAGCACTTGTCTGAGCAGCTACTATGCAGGAGGCCTTTGCCTCACAACTTCAGGATTTGAGTGATGGCTTCCCAAAGCCTATCCAATACCAGTCCAAGTCCACTACCTCTGCTCCCTCACCGCGAAGAGAATCAGGTCCAGCTCAGCTCGCACCTGCTGCCTCTGAAGGTGGACATCAGTCCAGACCATCTTCCCAGCCAAGATCTCGAAGTCCGCTCCACCGTCTACCGAACAGCGCGACTATTCCCGACATTGGTTAGGGAGGAAATAGTATCGTTTTCTGATCCCTTATTAATTACTCTTATCTTTTTACTGTTTTCATTTGAATTTTTCCGTGTTTATCGTAACATCATTTTTGTGTTCACACTTATTTAAATTCTTCTATAAATAGAGGCTTATTCTTGTTCTTATCACACACATTCACTCATCATGATAATTTTCAATTCCTTGAAACTTCCTTGGTTTCCTCTTCGCAATTGTTTATTTTCATGGGTTTATTACTTATCTAAATCAACCCCTCATGGGTTGATTACTTATCTAACCTAGCTCCGTTAAGCTTCAGCGTTTGGATCCTGCTCTGATGCTCATCATCAATCAGGAACTATAATCAGGAGATATCTGGGTGCTGATGACAAAAAGGGGGAAAACAGAGATAGACTATTTTCATGGGTGAATCCATAAACCATGGAGGCATGATGAATATACATTTGATTATCTCCGATCGAAGCTCTTCCTCTCTGAAACAAGGTGGATCCAAGCTATTCCTCTCCTCAACTAGGTGGATCGAAGATCTCCGGTCTACATTGTTTGTTTAAATTTGTCATGTATCAGCTATATTTTGTAGAAATAGATTTGTCTTAAGTTGAATCCAGTTATCAGAATTCATCTTAAATGAAGATGAATCTCTCTCAATTGTCCAGTTTGATTACAACTTGTAATCTGTTTATCTTTATAACAAATGAACATGTCCTTTCCATTATGTCTTCAAGTCTTTTCAGGATTCACAGTTTAAATTATTCGAGTATGAAATCGTTATTGCTTAGTTTTGTCATCACCAAAAATGGGGAAATTGTTGGGAAACGATTTCTAAGTTTTGGTGATTACAAACATCTACCGGGTAAAGACATCTATCGGGAAGAGACACCTACTGGATGAAGACATCTACCGGGAATAGACACCTACTGGATGAAGACATCTACCGGGTGGAGACATCTACTGGATGAAGACATCTACAGGGTGAAGACACCTACTGGATGAAGACGGCTACCGGGTGAAGACACCTACTGGATGAAGACATCTACCGGGTAAAGACATCTACTGTATGAAGTCTGTCAACTGACGCCTACTGGATTCAAGAGTATAACTGTATACTAAAGCCACAGGACCAGAAGAAGTGAATTCAGCAGCAGATCTAAAATACTAGTTGAAGTAAGTACAACAGAATCTGACAAAGGTACAACAGAACGACGGGCACTACGAATTCATCGCCACCAATCTGTCAGATTCAAAGAGTCGTTGCTGAACAAAAATGGAAGGAAGACAAACCTCATATGAAATGAGAAAGGAAACGGATTCTATGCAAAGCTTTCCATACAAAGAAAGATTACCGTTAGACAATGATATCTATAAATACAGCCTCTGGAAGAATGAAGATTAATGCTGAATCCTCCGATATAAGAATATTCAAAAATATCAATCAGTGAAAGATACTGAAGTTATATATCTCTAAAGATTCAGCTAGAGCAGAAGTCCACTGATATATAAAAGATCAAGTCAAACTGGTGTACTGCTCAAAGACAATTCAAGAACACTAGAAGCTTACAAGTGTAATACTTATTCAAAAGAGTGTTAGGAAGTATAATTGTAAACATACCATAAACTTTGTGTTGCTAGGAGTTTAGGCTAAGCTGTGTGAAAGCCTACGAAGGTTGTATACTATAAAGTGTAAAACAAAGTCTTCTAGTGTATCCTTCCTGCAAAGGAAGAAGGTAAGACGTAGAAGCGTTGTGCTTCGAACTTCCAGAAAAAATCTTTGTGTTATTTACTTACGTATTTTTGTTTACTTTAGTTCACTCACAAGTGAAGTAGACGTATTCCGCACTTTACTAAGTGTCTGGTGACTTGCACATTGGATTGAGAAGCTACTACATTACCTTACAGTTTGCAGTAATCAGAAGAAGAATTGAATTTGAAGGCAGTGTTTATTCACCCCTCCCTCTAAACACACCTACGATCCTAACACGGTTGGACTCGAGATTTCTGCCATTTGCATGGATCACTTCTCTCTCTCTCCTCTCCCCTTCTTATCGTGCCAACCCCCTCTTTCCCTAACCCTCGCCTTTCTCTTTGGAGAAAAATGACCGGAGGCTCGGTTTAGGAGCCAGATTCTTCAAAGATAAGTTGGAAATCTCCTTCCCCTCGCTTTCATCTTCGTTTTGATTGTAATTTTGGTGGATTTGGTTGAGTTTTGGGTTTGGGTTGGTTGGGTGATTTTGGATGAAAATCATAATAATCTTTTGGGTTTGTTTTAATTTGAGTTTAACACCCTTGTTGGAGGTTCTTGTGTGTGGATTTGTTGTGGTTTTTAGTTGGAGAAGTTGGGGTGTGATTGGTGAAGGTTTTAATCTTTTAAAAATGGAGAATTTTGAGTTGCAGGGCATGGCAATCGATCGCCCGAAGCAGGCGATCGATCGCATGCGAGCAGTAGGCTTTTCAGCATGGTAGCGATCGATCGCTACTTTTGAGCGATCAATTGCCTCGCGCCAGTAAGGTCTGGCGATCGATCGCTATATCGAGTGATCGATCGCTAAGGGGCTAGCGATCGATCGCCCGGTATAGCGATCGATCGCCAGCAGGTGAATTTTGGTTTTCTTGGCTTTTTCGTGGGATTTTGGATTTGCGACTTAAATGGTCGGCTTCCAGGGCAATGTTCACTTTCCAATGGGAATGCTAGACTTTTAAAATGGTTTGGTTGGAGCCAAGTCAAATTAAACGGAACTCTCGGTTGAGTTTTTGGCTATCTTTTAAACGTTTTAAATGGAATATTTTTGGGTATTATGCATGCCTAGCCGGGGGCTTTTATTTTGGTAATCGTCATGGATTGACGATGGATTTTGAGGTTGCAAACGTGCGTGGGCACGTGATTGCATGCTTATACTTGATTGTGAGTTGTTTATGTGTTTTAGCACATATTTCTCGAGGCATGGAACTCAAGCAAGGTTTGGCTTGGACTACGGAAACTTAAGGTACATGTAACGTACGAGCATGACCTTAATTATATTATTGCAATTGTTGTGCATGAGATAGATGATTGGTAAGGAGTAGTAGTCGATACATATATATAGTGTCTTGCAATAATTGGTTAATGGAAACGGGACTGGGTGTGTGATGTTGGTCGGTCTTATGTATTGTTTGGTGCCGCTTTGGAGCGAGCAATTGTCGGGATGTGGTCGCTATGGAGCGAACATCGGTAAGTGATGCCGCTACTTTTGAGTGGGCGAGGAAATGTGACATCTGGCTAGATATCTAGGATATCTGTATTTTATTCCTCTATCGATATTGAATTGGATTAGAGATATAGTTAATCAGTGTAATGATTAACTGGATATTTGGAATTTGATGATTTTGGTTGTTTTGAGAACATGGACAATACAGTTGGATCCCGGATGAGGATGATGTCATCCAAGGAGTATCATTTAAATTCTTAGCAATTACATTGTTGTAATTTACGAATTATATAATTGTGATTATTGGTTTGGTGGTATTGGTATGCTCACCCCGTGTGGGGGTTGTCTCTGTTGGGGCAGGTGAAATAGGTACAACGGTAACTCTGGAGCTGTGATCGAGCTATGGATTGGAGGTGATTCCAGGATCGAGGCACCGGAGCTCATGTGGAGCTGGATATTGTGTATGCCCTTTTTATACATTACGTACACATAGGTTTATTCGATGCTCGTGTGTGAGCAATAATTATGTGTATATGGGTTGTATAAAAAGGCAGGACCCTTCTCCTTTCATTCATATGTGTGAGTAATTAACTAGGGAATTGCTAGATGAATTGAGATTGTGATTAGTGTATTGCATGGGTACATGATGTATTAAATGGTCTTAATCTAGGGAATCGGTTATTGCATGGAATGGAATAAATGAAGCAAGAAATTTTATAGGTGGTATGGTGTACCACGTTTACATATAGTTTCCCTTTACACGTGATTGTATGCACCAAATGCATGGCTTAATGCACTAATTGTGGGTTAAGGGCACGAGGGCCCTTAGAAAATCATAGCCCAGATGGCAGTAAGAAGTCATCATAGGCGATAAATACATGACGTCCTCTACAGTACTCTTCACCTTCCGACTCAAGGCGTCCGCTGTCAAGTTGGCTTTTCCAGGATGGTACTCTATTTCACAGTCATAATCCTTGAGTAAAGCCATCAATCTCCTCTGCCTCATATTCAACTTCGCCTGAGTAAACAAGAACGTCAGGCTCTTGTGATCTGTATAAATGGTAAACGACGTACCATACAAGTAATACCTCCAAATCTTCAAGGAAAATATGATAGCCGCTAGCTCCAAGTCATGAACTGGATATCTGGTCTCATGCGGCTTTAATTGTCTCGATTCATAAGCTACCACATGCTTATCTTGCATCAAAACAAATCCAAGCCTTGTAGTGATGCATCAGTGTATAGAACAAACCTCTTGTTCTCTGTGGGGATCACCAACACATGCGCCGTCGTTAACCGATGCTTCAACTCTTGGAAGCTTTGCTCACAAGCCTCAGACCAATAAAACGGTATTCCCTTTTGAGACAACTGAGTCAATGGCTTAGCAATTTTAAAAAATCCCTCGACGAAGCGTCGGCAATATCCTACCAAACCAAGAAAGCTCCGTATCTCGGGCACAGAAGTGGGTGCAGACCACTCCATAACTGCCTCCACTTTCCAGGGATCCACTGTTGGAAATCCCACTGCTAGAAATAACATGTCCTAAAAACACAACACTGTTGTAAGGACCCTAGTTCCTTAAGTACGGATTAAAGGCGTAAATAGAGCTAACATACATCTATAGAGTATAAAGTTCGTATTGATGCCTTGAGCTGTTAAGATTACAGTGCCAAAATAAATTCCAAAAGGGATTAATTACATTCCCAACCAATTGAATGTTAATCCTATAGCTTTACACTACTCCTAGAGTAGAGACTATACAAAAGAATATGCCTGCTACACCCAAAAGCACTCCGCACAAGCTCACTGCATCAACCCGCCTTAGCCCGTCCGCCCAAAAGTACCTACAGGAACAACCTCAAAACCATGAGCATGTATATAAACCATATTCACAATAATATGATTGTAATTCAAATGCATAAACCGTAAATACGAATCACTTCCTGTATTTAATACATTTAAAAGCTCCCTTTGGTTGTCCCTGTACCACAATCATAATCAATAGATTATAATACCAATAATGTATGTCATGACATGCATCCATTCTATGTATACCAATGGCCATTTCCAGTCTTACTATATCAGTGGCATAATACCTCTCGCGTTTACATGACAGCGGCATTAATACCCCTCGCTTCGACATATTAGCGGCATAATATCCCTCGCAATAGTAATATGACAGCGGAATTATCCTTCGCTTCATCGCTATAATATGACATTGTCAAGTATTCTATCATCGCTTCGACATGAAGGCGGCAAGTATTCTTCATCACTGGAATATAATCTCGACTCATAATCACATACACCAATGCATCCAATATACACATGCAACCATAATGCATATTCAACCCATGTATGCAACCATGATGCATAACCAAGACCATGTATGCAACCATAATGCATAATTAATTCCATGTGTGCAAACATAATGCATAACCAATTCAATGCGTAAAAATACGTTTTACCGTCCGATGCCCGTACGTCTCACTACGTACCTTAGTTCCAAAATGGAGATGTCGATGGACTTTATCCCTTGGTTGTGTTGCCACCTGGGATGGTTCTACACATTCACACAAACCAATATTATGAGTCAATAATAGTCCAATACCAAAAATCCCATCAAAATAGCCAAAATAAAAAAACATCACATTTTTAAGACTCGCGATCGATCGACCCCTACGCTCGATCGATCACGAGCTGATCATCGAGCGCCCAACGCCTCGCTGCCCGCCTCGATCGATCGAGATGTCCTCACCGATCGATCGAGAAGTCGCCTCGATCGATCGGGAGTTCTTCTCGATCGATCGGGAAGACTTCAAAAATTCTGCCAGAATCTCTGCCGTGCTCGATCGATCGAATGTCATGCTCGATCGATCGAGGAGCTCTGTAAATGCGAGAAATCGCCATTAATGTGCACAGAACCTTACCAAACCACATTAACTCCATAACACCTCAATCCAATACATCAAAAATACTAATATTACTTCAAAACAACCCTCAACAACAACATACTCCAAGACCCAACCAAAAACACCATATAATCAAACAAACCCATTTTTAATTCCCAAAACACAATCTTATCAAAATACATGAGAATAATAATAGGAGGGTTTATACCACTTGAAGCTTCAAACTTCTTGCAAGAACCAAGCAAAAGCAAGCTTTCCCCAAGTTTTCTCTCCTCCTCCCTTGCCAAGATCGAAAATGGGTTTGGGGAAAGGGTTGGAAGTGATTTTAATTGAGAGTGGGGGGTTAAAGAGGAAATGGGGGGTATAAGTGTTGGGATTAAAATATCACGGCACCCCATTAATTAGCATTGATGTATAAAATACCCCAACATGATATTTTAAAGCATTTTACCAAAATGCACCAAAACCTCAATTAAATACATGCTTTACCAAATAATTATCAACTATCACAATAAAACCATGATAACCCCCAATTTCTCAACATGCATAACATGCACCCTGAAATGCACCAACGGGTCACGCCTACCATGTGACTAGGCATTTCACCAAGATAATTAATTCCAACACATAATTTAATTATCACCATAAATAATCACATAAACATAATTAATGCCCAATTTTCACATAATTATTTCGGGAATATCACAATACTCCCCTACTTATAAGATTTCGCCCTCGAAATCTCATGCACTTACCCAACACGAAACTAAACATAAATCACATACCAGAAAATAGTTTCGGGTAGTGCTGCACCATATGCCGCTCCGTCTCCCACGTGCCCTCCTCGACACCCCTGCGATCCCACTGAACCTTGACCATCGGTATCACTTTGTTTCGAAGCCTGCGATCAGCTCTATCCAGAATCCTGACTGGCCGTTCCTCGTAGGACACATCAGAATCTAACTGTACCTCAGAAGGCTGCAACACATGTGATGGATCGGCTCATATTTCCGCAACATAGATACTTGGAATACGTCGTAAATACCAGATGACGATGGTGGCAAAGCCAAACGGTAGGCGAAGGTACCGATGCGCTGTAAAATCTCGTAAGGTCCCACATACCTTGGAGACAATTTTCCACGCATACCAAACCGCACAACACCTCTGAAAGGTGAGATCTTCAAAAAGACCCTGTCTCCCAACTGAAACTCCAAAGGTCTCCGCTGTTTATTCGCATAGGATGCCTGTATATCCTGGGTTGCCTTCATTTTCTGCCGGATAACCTTTATCTTATCCTCCATTTCCCGAATCAGTTTGGGTCCTTCCACTGCTTTACTGGTCAAGTCATCCCGGTATAATGGCAACCTACAACGCCGACCATACAGTGCCTCAACCGGAAACCATCTGAATACTCGCCTGATAGCTATTGTTGTAAGAGAACTCTACCAAAGACAATGAATCTTGCCATGAGGCCTCAAACTCTAATACACAAGCCCGTAGCATGTCCTCGGGCATCTGTATAGTACGCTCGGTCTGACCGTCCGTCTGGGGATGATATGTTGTACTCAACCTCACCTCAGTACCCAAAGCTGATTGTAGACCTCCCCAGAAATGAGATGTAAACCGTGGATCTCTGTCAGATACAATAGACACTGGAATCCTGTGCAGTCTCACTATATCCCGGACATACAACTGAGCCATCCTCAAGTATGTGTACGTCATACTGTAGGGAATGAAGTGAGCTACCTTCGTCAGCCTATAAATGATCACCCAAATGGCATCACAACCCGAAGTAGTCCTCGGCAAGTGGGTCACAAAGTCCATAGATATGTACTCCCACTTCCATTCCGGTATCTCTAAGCTCCTTAGCTCGCCACCAGGTCTCTGCCTCTTTGCCTTAACCTGCTGACAGATCAAACACCTCTTGACGAAAGCGATCACATCACGCTTCATCCATTTCCACCAGAACTGATCACATAGGTCCTTATACATTTTCCTCCCGCCTGGATGGATACTAAGCTGCTACTATGAGCTCGCTCCAAGATCCCTCTACGCAGCTCCGGCGTAATCGCGACTACCCAGCGGTTACTGAGTCTCAAAGAACCATCCTCAGCCACTCTGAATTTTGATGGTTGTCCTTGAAGTACTAATGATGACCATCTCTGAATCTCATCATCCGTTTTCTGGGCTTTTCTGATATCCTCATAAATGTTCGGCTCTACCAATAACGTCGATACCCGTACCCGTGATGTATCCGCATCAAAATCATAGCCCAGATGACAGTAAGAAGTCATCAAAGCCGATAAATACTGTTGGGATATGCCCTAAGACATGTCATTGGATGATTGTTTTGACATACAATGTTTATGATTTTATGAATGGTAATTCATTATTATATATTATTCGTTTAACTGTGCAATGTGAATTAATATATATGTTAATGTCCTTAGAATAATATTGTATTATTCTTAAACATTGTCCCTAGTCAAGTATTATCATGAATCGGGATAATGATAATACATAGAGACTAGTATGTGTTGATTGATGAATTGTTCATTGATATGAGATATCAAATCAACACATGGGTACATGTTAGAGAACGATGTACTGGACAGACCAACCATGAGAATGCTACATGAATAGTTATATGAGCGTCATAAGCAATTCTCATAGTGATAATAATGTATGTAATCCTTACGACTTGTGATCATCAGAGATCCCAACATAAGGAGTTATGTATCTTGATATTGTCAAACGTTACCCGTAACAGGGTAAACTATAAAGGCGACTATTGGATACACTACGAATTATGTAGAGGGATGTTGATTGATCGAGATAGGATTTGTCCCTCCTATATAACAGGAGAAGTGTTTGGGCCCTTGATCAAGTAAGACTAAAATGCATGGCCATGCTCGAATGAGTCGATATGAGATATCGAGCTTATTCGTTTATTCTAGTTCTACTTGGGGATCAAGAAATAGAGATTGAATATACGAGTATGACTATTCCATGACTCGTGTTCAATCTAAACACAAAGGACAAAGGGATTAAGTTACATGGTTAATATTATCACAAGTTCTTAGGTTCTGTCGAGTCATTGACATTCTTGTGATTTGGGTAGCCTTGATGTGTTGCTAGATACCGCTCATTTCTTATGACGTAAAATGAGATTTTATGTCACTGCCAACATTACAAGATCCTATCGGGTCGCACAAAAGATTAAATCGATAAAGGGATTAAATTCATGGGATGAATTAATTAATTAAGAAGAGTCTTAATTAAATGATTATAAGGATTTAATTAAATGATGGGTTTGGGCCCATGGGACTTTTAAGAAAGTCTTGAACCTTAATTAAAGTCTTATAATATAAATACAAGGTTTTAATTAATAGTTGATCATACAATTCAAAATAAAACCTAGCCATTAAAATAGCTCTCGGCCGCCTCACTTAGCTCCAAGAAGTTCTCGGCCGCCGCCGTGTAAGCTTGGGGTTTGTTTGGCCGCCGTTTAATCGGTTGTGAACCGTGTGTGGTTTTGATTCCGGTTCAAGAACGAGTCTAGCAACTTGTTCTTGAACGGTCCCTTACCGATTTGATCGTGTGGATACCTTGGAGGTAAAACTTGATAAGTTTTGCTTGTGGCTCTAAGGACGCGTTGGACATGGTGCTGCTTCGTGGAATCTGCTCAAACACGCTACAAGGGTGAGACTTTTGATCCTTTATCCGATATGAACCCCTTTGTATAGATCCGGTGTCTAGTAATCCAAATTTTATTCCGCTGCGTTGCTATGCTTGTTGGATTACTTACAGTGGTATCAGAGCCGTGTACAAGGCTCATATCGGATTTTTGTGGTTAAATTGTTTTAATCATATTAGGATTATATTGCATGCTATAAAAACTGTATATAATCATATATGATATGATTAAATTGAGTTTGTGAAATTATCATAAAATTATATTTGATATAATTGAGGTTTATTGTATATGATACAAGGATGCGTAAAGTCGAGGCGTTGGATCAAGGTGGTTCGACCACTTCACATCATAACTCTCGGCCGACGCTCAAGAGCTAGGGTTCGGACCCTTGGCTAGAGCATGGGCCGAGCCGTCGCACTATCTAGGGTTTTGAACTCTATTGGCTCGATAAAGTATTGAGGCGGTGCAAGATGGTTCAATCATGGTCCACGGAATTATGAGGGTCGACGGCTACACCACGTGAGAGCTAGGGTGTTTCGAACCCTTGGCTCAAGATGGTTGAGCCGCCACCGTCATGAACCGTGCATGGCTTGATCATGACTCGTGGCTATGAATTCCAGCTTGTTCGGACCAAGTGGCTCGATAAAAACAAAAACGGCGCATGTGGCTAGGTCTAACAGCCGCCGCTTGCTCGAGGGGCTCGGACCACGTCTTAGGCTAGGGTTTCGAACCCTAGGCCCATAATTGGTCCAGCCGTGGTGTTTGGTTGGTTCGAACCATGTTGGTTCGTGGCTTAGTCGCATTAGTTCGTGGCATGTGATGTCCCGAGCGTACGATAATTTTTCAAAATTTTATTTTACAGTTTTAATTAGAATTAAATTTTAAAATGTTTAGAATTTAATTAATTAAATCATTATAGCATGTTTTATGTGTTGTTTGAGCATGGTGCATGGTTATAGCCCTTTGACCTATTAGATAGGATTTGTGAATGTTTGTAATTTATAATACGACCTACATGTCGTGCCTTCTCTATTTTTCTCTAAATGTTTTCCCTCCCCTATGTTCCCCTCGAATGTGAATCGAGGAATTCTATATCTTGTAAATGTTATATAGTATAGTTTATTTTATTGAAGGTGATCAATGAAGATGGAGCATGGTGCCGGGATGAGGAGGCCATTCACAATTTGGAGCCAAAGGAAGGTGCTTGTGAAGTTACCTTAGGTTGACTCTTAGGATTTTCTCATTGGCTTGAGAAAATCGCTAGTAGGGGCTATAACCATGTCACGTTTAATTATGTATGTTGATGCATGATTTATCTTATGTTTTAGATTGATAATTGTATTACACATATATGTAGATATGCATATGCCTATATGTAGTGGACATATTTTAAATTATCAAACTAATCATGAGATCAATAAATCCCTCTAAAATATTAAGTTTTAGATGCCTTCCAAAATTAAAAGTACTCGTCAAAAACTTCGATTGTACATGTGTGGGTTTGCCAAAGCAAAGCACCGGGGCAATCTTGGTAAGGCACGAAAGGATAATTGTGATATCTGTTA
This sequence comes from Haberlea rhodopensis, assembly GCA_907163345.1. Classification (NCBI taxonomy): domain Eukaryota; kingdom Viridiplantae; phylum Streptophyta; class Magnoliopsida; order Lamiales; family Gesneriaceae; genus Haberlea; species Haberlea rhodopensis. The sequence continues at coordinate 227,195 of CAJQUN010000569.1, forward strand.
TACTTTAAATTGGGTACGACTTAACTAGGTTATCTCAATAGGATTGGGAACCTAGAGGCATGGATTGGATAATAATTCATTTGATGAATTGAACAAAGCGTTGTTCATCCAACTATCCAAGAATTACATGTGATGCAATTGACAAAGTGTTGTCTACCTAAATAACCGAGTCTTGGGCGATTAGCCAAAGCTAACTCAAGATTAGGCGAAATATGGATCTTGGCCCACTAAAGGTTTCGAGGGTTGATATTTTAAACAAAATACTGGGAGTATCATTTAATATAAGACCATGTTAAATGATTAAATCATAAACTTATTTTGCATATTTATATTGTAGATATCCATGGCAACTAACAACGTCACAAGCACATTATCACTGCGATCGGTCCTTGAGAAGGACAAATTAAATGGGACAAATTTCCTAGACTGGTATAGGAACTTGAGGATAGTCCTCAAACAAGAAAAGAAGCAATATGTCCTAGAGGAACCCTTACCTACTGAGGAACCTCCCCTGACGGCTACTAGAGCCGATAAAGATGCTTACAAGAAGCATCAAAGTGACGCACTTGATGTTGGGTGCCTTATGCTTGCCACCATGAACTCTGAGCTTCAGAAGCAACATGAGGAAATGGAGGCGTTCGATATGATCGAGCACCTTAAGCAACTGTACCAACAACAAGCAAGACAAGAGAGGTATGGCATCTCTAAAGCGTTGTTCCAGTGTAGAATGGTAGAAGGAAGTCTAGTTGGAGCTCATGTACTCAAGATGATTGGGTATATTGAGAATCTGGAGAAGCTGGGTTTTCCTTTGGACCAAGAGTTGGCCACTGACGTGATCTTGCAATCGTTGCCTGAAAGCTTCAGTCAATTTGTCTTGAATTACAATATGATTGAAATTGAAAAGACTCTACCACAGTTACTTGGCATGCTTAGAACTTTTGAAGCAAATAGCAAGAGGTCTAAGCCTACAAATGTTCTTATTGTGAATAAGAGCAAAGGAAAGACTAAAGCTAAGAGCTTCAAGAAGAACAAGAAGGTCTTTGTTAAATCTAAGCCAAAAGCTTCTGCACTTAAGCCAAAGGGAGGGATAGCAAAGGAAGGGAATTGTTTCCATTGCGGTGAGACCGGTCATTGGAAAATGAACTGCAAAGTATAACTGGAGGATCTCAAGAAAGGAAGTGTGACTTCCACTTCAGGTATTTTTGTTATAGAAGTCAATTTATCTACTTCTTCATCATGGGTATTAGATACTGGATGTGGATCTCACATTTGTGTAAATGTGCAGGACCTCAAAAAGAGTAGATTGTTGGCGAAAGGCGAAGTTGATCTCCGAGTTGGAAATGGAGCAAGAGTTGCTGCATTAGCTGTAGGGGATTATCATTTATCTTTGCCTTCTGGTTTATCGTTGATTTTAAAAGACTGTTATTTTGTGCCTTCTATTACGAAAAACATTATTTCTATTTCTTGTTTGGACAAGTATGGATTTTCATTTATGATAAAGGACAACTGTTGTTCAATTTATTTAAATGATATGTTTTATGCTAGTGCACAAATGGTGAATGATCTTTATTTATTAAATCTTGATATGCCTGTCTATAACATAAATACTAAAAGGATTAAAAATAATGATTGTAATCCGACTTATCTCTGGCATTGTCGCTTGGGCCACATAAACGAGAACCGCATATCTAAACTTCATAAGGATGAAGTATTAGATTCATTTGATTTTGAATCATATGAAACATGCGAGTCTTGTTTAATGGGCAAGATGACTAAAGCCCTTTTCAAGGGACATGTTGAAAGGGCAAATGTTTTATTGGGACTAATACATAGTGATGTATGTGGGCCAATAATTACACAAGCTAGAGGTGGTTTTCAATACTTCGTTACATTTACTGATGACCTCAGTAGATATGGGTATGTGTACCTAATGAAACATAAACATGAAACCTTTGAAAAGTTCAAAGATTTCAAGAATGAAGTACAAAACCAACTTGGCAAAAGTATCAAAATCCTTCGATCAGATCGAGGAGGTGAATACTTAAGGCAAGAATTTCATGACTATCTAAAGGAGTGTGGGATAGTCCCACAACTCACTCCTCCGTATACTCCACAATGGAATGGTGTATCCGAGAGGAGAAATCGAACCTTGTTAGACATGGTTAGATCAATGATGAGTCATGCAGATCTTCCGATATCGTTTTGGGGACACGCTCTAGAAACAGCGATTTTCTTACTGAACCGTGTTCCATCTAAATCAGTGGAAAAGACACCATATGAGATATGGACTGGGAAGCGTCCTAGTAGTCTTTTATGAAGATTTGGGGTTGTGAGGCTTTCGTTAGACGTCACGCCACTAACAAACTTGGACCCAAATCTGATAAGTGTTTATTTGTGGGGTATCCTAAGGAAACGAAAGGATACTATTTCTATTATCCCACCGAGAACAAAGTAGTTGTTGCTCGGACTGGTGTATTTCTTGAAAGAGAATTTATTTCTAGAAAAATCAGTGGGAGAAAAATAGAACTTAGTGAAGTTCAACCACAAGAAAACACTGAACCTGAGATTGAGATGGAAACAGAGCAGGCACCGCAAGCTGTTGTGGAAGAAGCACCTGCTCAAGAGACACAAGCCCAGCGTAGGTCTGTAAGAGAACACCGGGAGCCACAGAGATATGGATTTCTTGTGACTCAAAAAGGTGACTTACTACTTATTGATGAGGATGAGCCGTCATCTTATCAACAAGCTATAATGGGCAATGATTCTGAGAAATGGCAAGAGGCCATGAAATCTGAGATGGAATCCATGTATACAAACCAAGTATGGACTTTGGTTGATCCACCTGAAGGGGTACGACCCATAGGGTGCAAATGGATTTTCAAGAAAAAGACCGACATGGATGGTAACGTACAAACCTATAAAGGTCGGCTGGTTGCAAAAGGATTCAAACAAATTCAGGGTATTGACTATGATGAAACCTTTTCACCAGTGGCCATGGTTAAATCCATAAGGATCTTACTTGCAATAGCTGCATTTCATGATTATGAAATCTGGCAGATGGATGTCAAAACAGCTTTCCTTAATGGAAATATTCTTGAGGATGTGTACATGACACAGCCCGAGGGTTTTGTCAATCCAAAGGATGCTGGAAAGATATGCAAGCTACAACGATCCATTTATGGATTGAAGCAAGCTTCTCGGAGTTGGAATCTTCGTTTTGATGATGCAGTCAAAGAGTTTGGTTTCATAAAAAGCGTAGATGAACCTTGTGTCTACAAGAAGGTCAGTGGGAGCATAATTATCTTCCTAATATTGTATGTAGATGACATACTTCTCATTGGGAATGATATCCCAGCCTTACAATCTGTAAAGATTTGGCTAGGGAATTGCTTTTCTATGAAAGACTTGGGTGAAGCCACCTATGTATTAGGAATCAAGATCTATAGAGATAGATCAAGAAGATTACTTGGCCTAAGTCAAAGTACACACATAGACAAAGTGCTAAAACGGTTTAGCATGCAAGAATAAAAGAAAGGATTCGTGCCTATGACACATGGAATTTATCTCTCGAAGGAACAGTGTCCTTCAACACCAGATGAGAGACAACGCATGAGTAAGATTCCATATGCGTCAGCTATTGGATCTATCATGTATGCCATGATATGTACTCGTCCTTTTGTATCGTATGCTTTGAGCATGACGAGCAGATATCAAGTTGATCCAGGTGAAGGTCACTGGATTGCTGTCAAGAATATCCTGAAGTACTTGAGAAGAACTAAGGATACATTCTTGATTTCTGGAGGCGAGGAAGAGCTCAATGTAATGGGTTACACTGATGCAAGCTTCCAAACCGACAAAGATGATTATTGATCGCAATTCGGATATGTGTATTGCCTAAATGGAGGTGCTGTGAGCTGGAAGAGTTCAAAGCAAGAGACAGTAGCCGATTCTACAACGGAAGCTGAGTATATTGCTGCCTCGGACAGCAAAGGAAGCTGTTTGGATCAGGAAGTTCATTTCTGAACTTGGAGTGGTGCCTAGCATTAAAGATCCGATAGAACTCTATTGTGACAACAATGGAGCGATCGCATTGGCTAAGGAACCTAGATCTCACCAAAGATCCAAGCACATACTTCGGCGCTTTCATTTCATTCGAGAAATCGTTGAAAGGGGAGATGTTAAAATATGCAAAGTACCAACAGATGATAACGTATCTGACCCATTGACGAAGCCACTGTCACAGCAGAAGCATGATCGTCATACTATATTTCTAGGCATTAGGTATATGTCTGAGTGGTCTTAGTGCAAGTGGGAGATTTGTTGGGATATGCCCTAAGACATGTCATTGGATGATTGTTTTGACATACAATGTTTATGATTTTATGAATGGCAATTCATTATTATATATTATTCGTTTAACTGTGCAATGTGAATTAATATATATGTTAATGTCCTTAGAATAATATTGTATTATTCTTATACATTGTCCCTAGTCAAGTATTATCATGAATCGGGATAAGGATAATACATAGAGACTAGTATGTGTTGATTGATGAATTGTTCATTGATATGAGATATCAAATCAACACATGGGTACATGTTAGAGAACGATGTACTGGACAGACCCACCATGAGAATGCTACATGGATAGTTATATGAGCGTCATAAGCAATTCTCATAGTGATAATAATGTATGTAATCCTTACGACTTGTGATCATCAGAGATCCCAACATAAGGAGTTATGTATCTTGATATTGTCAAACATTACCCGTAACAGGGTAAACTATAAAGGCGACTATTGGATACACTACGAATTATGTAGAGGGATGTTGATTGATCGAGATAGGATTTGTCCCTCCTATATAACAGGAGAAGTGTTTGGGCCCTTGATCAAGTAAGACTAAAATGCATGGCCATGCTCGAATGAGTCGATATGAGATATCGAGCTTATTCGTTTATTCTAGTTCTACTTGGGGATCAAGAAATAGAGATTGAATATACGAATATGACTATTCCATGACTCGTGTTCAATCTAAACACAAAGGACAAAGGGATTAAGTTACATGGTTAATATTATCACAAGTTCTTAGGTTATGTCGAGTCATTGACATTCTTGTGATTTGGGTAGCCTTGATGTGTTGCTAGATACCGCTCATTGCTTGTGACGTAAAATGAGATTTTATGTCACTGCCAACATTACAAGATCCTATTGGGTCTCACAAAAGATTAAATCGATAAAGGGAATTAAATTCATGGGATGAATTAATTAATTAAGAAGAGTCTTAATTAAATGATTATAAGGATTTAATTAAATCATGGGTTTGGGCCCATGAGACTTTTAAGAAAGTCTTGAACCTTAATTAAAGTCTTATAATATAAATACAAGGTTTTGATTAATAGTTGATCATACAATTCAAAATAAAACCTAGCCATTAAAATAGCTCTCGGCCGCCTCACTTAGCTCCAAGAAGTTCTCGGCCGCCGCCGTGTAAGCTTGGGGTTTGTTTGGCCGCCGTTTAATCGGTTGTGAACCGTGTGTGGTTTTGATTCCGGTTCAAGAACGAGTCTATCAACTTGTTCTTGAACGGTCCCTTACCGATTTGATCGTGTGGATACCGTGGAGGCAAAACTTGATAAGTTTTGCTTGTGGCTCTAAGGACGCGTTGGACGTGGTGCTGCTTCGTGGAATCTGCTCAAACACGCTGCAAGGGTGAGACTTTTGATCCTTTATCCGATATGAACCCCTTTGTATAGATCCGGTGTCTAGTAATCCAAATTTTATTCCGCTGCGTTGCTATGCTTGTTGGATTACTTACAAATGCATGGCGTCCTCAGCAGTACTCTTCACCTTCCGACTCAAGGCGTCTGCCGTCAAGTTTGCTTTTCCCGGATGGTACTCTATTTCACAGTCATAGTCCTTTAGTAAATCCATCGATCTCCTCTGACGCATATTCGACTCCGCCTGAGTAAATAGGAACTTCAGGCTCTTATGATCCGTATATATGGTAAAAGATGTACCATACAAATAATGCCTTCAGGGCAAAGATAATAGCCGTCAACTCCAAATCATGGACTGGGTATCTAGCCTCATGCGGCTTCAACTGCCTCGATGCATAAGCTACCACATGCTTATTTTGCATCAATACACAACCCAAGCCCTGTAGCGATGCATCAGTGTACAGAACAAACCTCTTGTTCTCCGTGGGAATCACCAACACAAGCGTCGTCGTCAATCGATGCTTCAACTCTTGGAAGCTTTGCTCACTAGCCTCAGACCAATAGAAAGGTATCCCCTTTTGAGTCAACTGAGTCAACGGCTTAGCTATCTTAGAAAATCCCTCGACAAAGCGTCGATAATAACCTGCCAAACCAAGAAAACTCTGTATTTCAGGCATAGAAGTGAGTGCAGCCCACTCCATCACAGCCTCAATCTTCATGGGATCCACCGATATCCCACTGGTAGATATGACATGCCCGAGAAACACCACGCTGCTCAACCAGAACTCACACTTGCTGAGCTTGGCAAATAATTGATTATCCCTGAGGATCTGGAGCACTGTCCTCAAGTGTCTCACGTGCTCTTCCTCACTCAAAGAGTAGATGAGTATGTCGTCAATAAACACTATGACGAACTGATCAAGATATGGCTGGAATACCATGTTCATCAAGCTCATAAAGACAGCCAGGGCGTTCGTCACACCGAACGTCATAACTAGGAACTCGTAGTGCCCATACCGAGTCCGAAATGTTGTCTTCTACACATCCTCCTCTCTGACCCATATCTGATGGTAACCTGATCTCAAGTCTATCTTGCTATACAGCTTAGTGCCCTGCAACTGATCAAATAAATCATCAATCCTTGGGAGAGGATACTTGTTGTGATGCCCGGGAATTATTGGTACTAATCCCGGTGTGGTAATAATCCTTAATGGATTTTAATTGTGGCAATTATTTGTTAATTGCGGTATTGGGACTCCCGGGGATTTTAAATCCGATATTTGGAGTCATTGGATCCAAGGGATGAGATTGTATTCTCGTCGTGGTGTTAACCTTGGATTTTGGTCTTTGGTGGGATTTGGGGTCCGGAGTACTTTGTACTGAGGCTGGTAATAGAATTTGAGATTGGGAAGTAATTATTGAAAGAATATGATTTTTAATGAGTCGTGATGTATTTGTGGAAGGATTGGTATTTTCGAGTTTTGGTACTATATATACCAAGTAAGTAGACTCGGTATTCCGTCATTTGGCACGGAACCCTTCTCTCTCTTCCCTCTCTCCTCGCTCAAAGCCCTTTTCCCCCATTTCCCCTCTTCTTCCCTTTGAGGAAAAATCGTTGGTAGCTTGGCTCGGGAGCCGGATTTCTCAAAGATAATCAGGTATTCATCTTCTGTCTTCGATTGGGCTAGTGGTATTGTATATTTTGGTTGAGATTTTGGTTGGTTTTGGATTTAGGGATTTTTGGTTAAAAATCCAAAGTTGGAATTTTAGAGTTTTTATTGGTCCTTATTGGTGTATTTGAGGTGTTGAAGGTGAATGGGGTGTTGGTTTTGAGTTTGGGTGTGAAAAACACCATGGAAGCTTGAATTTTTTGGAAAATCGCAGGTCGCGATCGATCGCCGAGGAGCGTGGATCGATCGTGACGAGCATCTGGAAATTTGTGGAAGATAAACAGTGCGCCGATCGATCGCGACTTCTTGGCGATCGATCAGCGAGGTGTTTGGCGATCGATCGCCAAGACATGGCGATCGATCGCGAGCCATTTCTGCCAGGCAGTGAGGTGCGGCGATCGATCACGTGAAAATGGCGATCGATCGCGGCTTGCTGAATAGTGATTTTTCACTATTTATTTTAAAACTTGGAATTTTGGTAACGGGGTTTAATTAGCCGATTTTCGGGGCAATGTCTACATTCCAATGGGAATGCCATACTTTTTAAAATGGATTGGTTGGAGCCGAAGTTTAATAAAACGGAATTCTCGGTTGGGTTTTTGGCTATCTTCTAAACTTATAAAATGGAATATTTTGGGTATTATCCATGCTTGCCGGGGGGCTTTTATTTTGGTAATCGTCATGGTTGGACGATAGGTTTGGAAGTTGTGAGCGTGCTTGTGCACGTGATTGCATACCTATGTTTAATTGGGAGTTATTTGCATGTTAGCACGTAACTCATCGGGTCGTGGGACTCAGACAAGGTTGGACTCGAACTACGGAATCATAAGGTACGTATAACGTACGAGCATAGCCTATTATAATGTTGCAACTGTAAAATGCATGGTATGTGGTGTTTGCAATAAAGGGATATTGAAACGCATGGTATATGGTACTTGCTATAAATGGATAGTGATATGCATGGTATATGGTACTTGCTATAGATGGATAGTGATATGCATGGTAGATGGTAATTGCGTTAAATGGACATACATTGGAAACATACGGTGCCGCTATTGAGCGAGCAATGATTTGGGATGTTTCGCCATTGAGCGACCATCGGTTATGACGCTGTTATTGTTGAGCGTGCGTGGGGTTAAAATACTGTTATTGTGGAGCGAGCTATGAAATAGAAATATGGATAATTGGCTAGATACATGTGATATATATAGTACCCTATTTGATGATTTAATCATATTTGATTATGGAATTGGTATAGCAAGGATGGTTTTAGTTGATCAATGAGATGATCAACTGGCTTTTGAGAATTTAATGTTTTGGTTATTTTGAGAACATGGACAATACAGGGGATCCCGGATGAGGATGATACCATCCAGGAAGTATCATTTAAATTCATGGCATTTACATTCTGTAATATTATGATTATCGGATTGGTGGTATTGGTATGCTCACCCCGTGTGGGGGATGTCTCTGTTGGGGCAGGCGATACAGGTGTAGCAGCAGCTTTGGAGTTGAGCTCGGGCTGTTGATTAGAGGTACTTCCAGGATCGAGGTACCAGAGCTAGTTGAATAAGTACATAGATCCAGATTTGAGATCGAGTTGTGCTTGCGGGGTGCTTTCAGGATTGAAGTACCAGTAACGGTATCTGGTAGAGTATTTTATATATTAGATACACGCTTATTCATTGGGTGCTCTCATGTTAGTACGTTTTTATGTGTATATGGAATGTATAAATGGGCATAGTTTTCTCTCTTCATTTATGATTTGCATGCAATTAAATACGGAATTGCTAAATGAACTGAGAGTATGTTAGTGTATTATCAGGGTGCATACTATGAAAGTGGCTTTGGTTGGGGAATTTGAATATTATGAGGTTCTAATGCAAGAAATTTTATAGATGGTAAATGATGTTATTCTTGTATATGGTTTCCTTTTCATGATACTATGATTGTTTGCACTAATGGCATGGATTAATACACTAATAACGGGTTAAGGGCACGGGGGTCCATACATTAGTGGTATCAGAGCAGTGGTTTGCTCTTTGGGGCAGTTGAGAGCCTGGAACATGCTGATAGGAATGGGTAGCACATACTTATACATGATGATAGTTAGTGTTGTGTGGCACAACTATATTGCTTATGTGCGTTTATGATTTGTGTTCATAATTAGAATATGTTGTTGCTAACCATGGTGGTTGCAGGGTCATATGAGACATGGATTATGCATTACGGTTGCATATATATCATAGTGATGATTTTAATGCTTTGCCGCTAAATGTTGAAGCGATAGTAAAATTCCGCATGTCACATTTGAAGCGAGGTGCATTAAAATACACTCATGGCGATGGTTATTGGAATACGGGTTATGCATTACGGTTGCATGCATGGCGTAGCGATGTGAATACTTGCCGCTGTCATATTATAGGGATGAAGAATATTTGTCGCAAATATGTCGAAGCGAAGGATAATTCCGCTGTCATATTACTATTGCGAGGGATATTATGCCGCTAATATGTCGAAGCGATGGGTATATCCGTTGTCATGATAAAACAAGAAGTAGTGGCGCCGCTGTCATACCACCGCGATGAAGAATATTTGCCGCTTAAGCGAGGGATATTATACCACTAATATGGCGTACTGATGAGCTTTCCACAGTCATATGATAGCGACGGAGGATATTTGCCGCTAAAGCGAGGGATATTATGCCTTTGGTATGTCGAAACGAAGTAGCGAAGAGGGATATTGCCGCTTCTTAGCGAGGGATATCATGACACTAATTTATTGGCGATGGTTCATGCCGCCGGGTATCTATATAGCGATGGTTCATTCCGCCGGGTTTATTGGTGATAGTTTAAGCCGTCGGGTATTCATAGCGATGGTTTATTCCGCTATTCTATGGCGATGGTTTATGCCTTCGGGTATTCATAGCGATGGTTTATTCCGCTATTCTATGGAGATGGTTCATGCCGTCGGGTATCTATATAGCGATGGTTCATTCCGCTAGTTTATTGGCGATGGTTTATGCCGCCGGGTATTCATAGTGATGGTTTATTCTGCTATTCTATGGCGATGGTTTATGCCACCGGGTATTCATAGCGATGGTTTATTCCGCTATTTTATGGCGATGGTTCATGCCGCCGGGTATCTATATAGCGATGGTTCATTCCGCTATTCTATTGGCGATGGTTTATGCCGCCGGGTATTCATAGTGATGGTTTATTCCGCTACATCTATTGGCGATGGTTCATGCCGTCGGGTATTATATAGTGACGGGTCATTCCGCTACACCTATTGGCGATGGTCTATGCTGCCAGGTACTATATAGCGATGGTACATTCCGCTGCATCTATGACGATGGTTCATATCGCCGGATATCTATAGCGATGTTTTATGCCGCTGACTCTATGGCGAGGGATCATGCCACTGATTCTATAGCGATGGGTTATACCGCTATGTACGTGACACTTGATTACGCCACCTACGAGCAAGGGGTGCTGATTGCATACAACAGTTGGACGACGGAGACAGGTATGCCGCTATCTTGTTAGTGATGAGGTATGGCATATTACTGTTTTATTCGCATTATTATGGATGACATGCGTTGATGTACATATACCGTCATATGTTTGACGATGAGACTATGGATGTCGTGTATCGATATATACCGTCACGAGTTGACGATGTTATTTTGAATGTCATATGTTGACAGGTACCGTCACGGGATGACGATGACATAGTGGATGCCTATGTAGACGCGTAGCGTCGTTTTGATGAATAATACATTTTGTATATGTATTTAGCCGTGTGGTTGGAGTGCCGATGGTGGGCACAGAGTAGTGTCTGGGTCACTAGTTGACGGGACCATTATGCCGAGCAGGTTTGCTCGATGAACTATTGGATGCATTGTACCGGTGAGTGTACCGCATCATGTAATAGGGATATATGTTTTCGAGTAGTGATACATTTGGGTATACTCGCTGGAATGGCTAAGGCCATGTGATTGGTGGGAAGAGTAGTCATAGAGGAAACTACTCGGTTGTCAATGTGTGGTAGACATGGTTACGCCCACCCTGAGGGTGTGGAATAAGTCCTAATGGATTAGGATTGCACCATGGTTGAGCAAGGACACCGGGATGTCCATTATGCTTTGGTGTTTTAGAGAAATATTGGGTGATGACCCACTACTCTAATTGATATTACGGTATGGTGTACCAGGGTTGAACGCATGGTACGTTGGTAGGCTTGGTATAAGCCTATGGAGGCAGCGTTTTGCTAGCCAGGTATTGTAGCAGTGTTATAGTATGCTTGTTATGGCAATTATACTGCACGTTGGGACCAAGTTCGGTGAATCGTATGATGATACGATGAGGACTTATGGTAGACTCTTGTAGTCTCTATGTGGCATGAAGATTGAGGCAGGGAATACCTCACGGGAACGTTATATGTCTAATGTTTTGAGGGACTTGTACTGGGACAGCTCAATTTTGTTTGTGGTACCAACACGAGTGTCAACAAGTCGTTGTTAGCTCTAGTTGAGCATCCTTGCATATGGAATGCAACGGGGGTCACAATTGGATTTGTGGGATATAGCTAGTGGGGTAACACTACTATATTGATTTTATCTCTTGGAGAGATAAGGGTTGTACTGTCATGGAAACAGCTGGTATTGGTTGATGGTTGATTGTGAATCAACCGGAGGAAGCCCTACTAGTGTTGGACTAGGTGATGGCTTCGTACTTCCAGTGAGACGTTTGAGGAGACGTCTCCGGGGTAATGCTCGAGATTGTGGAGTACTATGGCATTAGTACAGAGCATCGTTAGTTTGAGTATACATAGCGTATACGGGTTTCGATTTGGTAATAGTGGTTTGATACACTATTTCTAAACCAGCTGAGTTTTTTTGGTTCTGGGATATGTTTAGGGCATAAATATATCCAGTTTTCCGAATGTTGGTTCGAGGTTGGAGGGTCATGTGACATTTTCCTTGTGAGGAATGCGGTATTGTTATACTTACCGATTGGGAATCTTTGGGAGATTCAATGAGTCGGTTTGTGAGGTGTTGATGTTACACGTCATTGATCGTTTGCCTGTCAATCATTATTCTCTGCGAGGTGAGAATAGCTGGGTATTGACAGTTGGTTTTGGGACTTTGGGTATGATTGGAGATACCCGAGTTTATTGCATTGAGTGTGCATGTTGTGTTGGTGCTTAGGCATGTATGTCGGTGCGGGTATACGAATGTGATGTGACTAGAAATAGACACATCTTTAGCGCTTAATTGTCTACGATTTGGTAGGTTTTGATGGATAATTTGATACGTATGCTACCTAATTGTGTATTTGTGTAATTGTAGGTACAATTGAAGAAAACGAGCTAAAAATGATGTGTAAAGACCAAGAAAAGATATGAGCATGACAAGGACTCAAAATTGATCAAAAAAAGGGCAAAAACGTAATTTTGGAAGAGGCGATCGATCGCATGGAAGAGGCAGAAACTTTTGCAACAAAATTAACGAGGCAGCGATCGATCGCCACATTCTAGGCGATCGATCGCCTGAGGCTACTGGAGGGAAGCGATCGATCGCCACTTTATAGCGATCGATCGCGTCAAGTTTTTTGCTGAAAAAAATAATGAAGCGATCGAACGCCATAAAAGGGGCGAATCGCCGAAGAGTCCGAAAATTTGGAAATTAAGTCTTTTACCATGTTTAAAAGATTGTAACCTAGTTTTAAGCCTCCAAGACCTTGGAACTCGATTTTTTACCTCTGCTGAGACATATTTTCGAGATTTTTAGAATAAGTTAGGTTTTTAAAAGATTTTTCTTTCAAGTTTTATCAAGAACAACGCGAAGAACGGAACCGAAATCGACAAGCCGGAATCGTGATTCGTCTTAGTAATTTCTTTCCCTTTGTTTATCTAATGTTTTCGAATCATATGTTATTATTTTTAGATTCAATTATGCTAGGCTAAAATCTTAGATTCTTGGTTTAAGGGATACTTGCTTTTGGATTTGAATCTCTTGTGAGAATTTGGTTTGTTTGTTGAATTTAATTTCGATTTCAATTCTGTTTCTTGGTATCGATTTCAATGATTATTGTGTTTGTTTATTAGATTGATCGCCTAGTATTCATATGCATAATCGATAGCTAATTAAGAAGCAACTAAGATTAATAATTACCGGCTGTAGGTGTTATTGAATTCTTAGGAGAAACGATTGGATAATCAATAATGAACGGTTGTAGTTTCTATTGATTAGATTTATTGAACTCACTAGTTTTGAAATCTATCATTGATTTAATCATTAACGGCTGTAGTTTTGATTAGAGATTTGATAAGGGTCGGATTGAATGCTGTTTTCTCTTTGACTACGATTAAGGTGGGTAGGAATTCAATTTCCAATTGATGAATAATTGAAAGAATTCGAATTTTAGTGATTTGATGATTAAGAGAGAATTTTCCAAAAGTAAAGTTGACCGACAACCAAGAATCGCTTCACTCTCATAAGTTTTAACCGTTTTAGTTAATCTCGTTAATTAGTTTAATTCTTAAAATTTTTTTAGTAGTAATCACTCAACTCAAAATCACACTTTTTACTATTCGTTTTTAAATTGACACGGAAAAAATACTACCTTCCCTGTGGGATCGATCCCTACTCTCCCTACTACATACTTTTGCTATTAATTTGAGAAGGGTTAATTTGGGCGTACGCGATAAACGCTACCAGAATGCCAGCATTTTCTTGGTACTCGTCAAGCATCGGGTCAGTATGCTTAGATGAATGAATCTCCAATTTGAGATTGTGGCACTTTGAGATTGATAACTCGATGGCACGATGTATTCTGATGAACGACCGTGAGGGTTGGTTGACTTCCCCTGAGGAGGGATTGTCGTGTTTTGGAACCATGGTAATTCTTGCTGGTTAATTCGATAGCCTCCCTGTGTTAGGATTGTTGAATCCTAGGGTAAACGAGGGATGGTCAGAATTCGGATTGGATTAGTGTCGTGGTTGACACGTGCGGCGGGAATGCAATTGAATGTTCTTGCATGTCCTTTCGAGAACTTGAGACCTTATGGAGTCTAGATAGTGTGTTTGGACCAAGATATGATTCTTGGAACGCTCGGATGTAGACATCTTTGGAGATGTGTTTTGTGTTGATCGGTGGCCGTTTGTTGCCCAAACCGTGTTGCAATGTGGTGCAACTACTCCTTGATGGAGATGGATTTGGAAAGTGGAAGCCTGATGTAGCTTAGGTACACTGTTGTGGGCTAGTGTTTCCTTAGTAACGATGTATGTTTAACATCGTAGGCTAAATCGTGGAGATATCATTGGGGCGATATCTATTTTAGAATCACGAATGATTCGTTTGGTTAGCAGTTATGGTTGGCTGACTGCTTTGAGATGGTTAGTATCGGGGAATGCTGACGTCTTTCTTTGAGTTTATGATGGTTTGGGAGGTTTACTCCATTCCGGATATTGGTGCAGGGTCGGTGTCCTCGCGGTTGGAATGTCGTTCATGATATGTTCATGATTCGGCGATGTAAATCCTTTTGGTTTGTGTGATCTCGACAATACGTGGAGTACGCCGTGCAAATTTTGAGGATGAAATTTTATTAGTGGGGGATAATTGTGATGCCCGGAAATTATTGGTACTAATCCCGGTGTGGTAATAATCCTTAATGGATTTTAATTGTGGCAATTATGAGTTAATTGCGGCATTGGGACTCCCGGGGATTTTAAATCCGATATTTGGAGTCATTGGATCCAAGGGATGAGATTGTATTCTCGTCGTGGTGTTAACCTTGGAATTTGGTCTTTGGTGGGATTTGGGGTCCGGAGTACTTTGTACTGGGGCTGGTAATAGAATTTGAGATTGGGAAGTAATTATTGAAAACAGGTGATTTTTAATGAGTCATGATGTATTTGTGGAAGGATTTGTAATTTCGAGTTTTGGTACTATATATACCAAGTAGACTCGGTATTCGTCATTTGGCACGGAACCCTTCTCTCTCTTCCCTCTCTCCTCGCTCAAAGCCCTTTTCCCCCATTTCCCCTCTTCTTCCCTTTGAGGAAAAATCGTTGGTAGCTTGGATCGGGAGCCGGATTTCTCGAAGATAATCAGGTATTCATCTTCCCCTCATCATTGTCTTTGATTGGGTAGTGGTATTGTATATTTTGGTTGAGATTTTGGTTGGTTTTGGATTTAGGGATTTTTGGTTAAAAATCCAAAGTTGGAACTTTAGAGTTTTTATTGGTCCTTATTGGTGTATTTGAGGCGTTGAAGGTGTATGGGGTGCTGGTTTTGAGTTTGGGTGTGAAAAACACCATGGAAGCTCGAATTTTTCGGAAAATCGCAGGTCGCGATCGATCGCCGAGGAGCGCCGATCGATTGCAACGAGCAGTTGGAAATTTGTGGAAGATAAATAGTGCGCCGATCGATCGCGACTTCTTGGTGATCGATCGCGAGGTGTTTGGCGATCGATCAAGAGCCATTTCTGTCAGGCAGTGAGGAGCGGCGATCGATCGCGCGAAAATGGCGATCGATCGCGGCTTGCTGAATAGTGATTTGTATAAATGGGCATGGTTTTCTCTCTTCATTTATGGTTTGCATGCAATAAATACGGAATTGCTAAATGAACTGAGAGTATTTTAGTGTATTATCAGGGTGCATACTATGAAAGTGGCTTTGGTTGGGGAAGTTGAATATTATGAGGTTCTAATGCAAGAAATTTTATAGATGGTAAATGATGTTATTCTTGTATATGGTTTCTTTCCCATGATACTATGATTGTATGCACTAATGGCATGGATTAATACACTAATAACGGGTTAAGGGCACGGGGGTCCTTACACTTGTTCTTTACCGTGGCCTTATTCAGTTGCCGGTAATCGATGCACAAACGCATCGAAACATCCTTCTTCTTCACAAAAAGAACCGGTACGCCCCAAGGCGATACGCTAGGGCGTATATATCCTTTGTCAAGGAGCTCCTGCAACTGCTCCTTCAATTCCCTTAACTCCGTTGGTGCCATCCTCTAAGGGGCACGAGAAATAGCGGATGTCCCCGGTAATAACTCAATCCCAAACTCGACTTCTCTCGCCGGTGGGAATCCTGGAATCTCCTCCGAAAATACATCAGCAAATTCTGCTACCACAGGTACATCCTCAACCCTCAACTCTTTATTCTTTCCCGTCGTGTCCACGGCATAAATAAGATAGCCTGTGTGTCCACGTTCCAATAATTGGGACATCTTAATGGCCGATATCAACGGATTCTTTGCACGAGACCCGTTCCCATAGAAAGTCCACTGAATCCCCATATCAGATCTGAACCAAACCGTCCTCTGCCGACAATCCACTATTGCCTGATATCTGTTCATTATGTCGATGCCCATAATGCAATCGAAATCTGACATACCCAATACAATCAAATCTGCCTTTATCTCATTGCCCTCAAAATAAATGAGGCAGTCCATCAGAAACTGATCAGCAACAACATTCCTTGTAAGGACCCCGTGCCCTTAAAACGTTATTAGTGTATTAATCCATACCATTAGTGCACATATTCATAAAATCATGGGGAAAAGCCATGTGCAAGTGCTACACCATATTAGTGATCCATAAAATTTCTTGCATTCAACCCACATAGTATGCAAATCCCCCAACCAAGATTACATATATGACATGCACCCTCATAATACACTAACATGCTCTTAGTTCATTTAGCAATTCCACATTTAATTGCATGCAACCCATAAATGGACAGAGAAAAGCCGTAGCCCATTTATACATTCCATATACACGTAAAATGTACTCACATAAGAGCACCCAATGAATGAGCGTGTATCTGATGTATAAAAGACTCTACCGGATACCGTTACTGGTACTTCAATCCTGGAAGCACCTCCCAAGCACAGCTCGATCTCAACACTAGATCTATGTACTTATTCAACTAGCTCTGGTACCTCGATCCTGGAAGTACCTCTATCATCAGCCCGAGCTCAACTCCAAAGCTACTGCTGCTGCACCTGTGTTACCTGCCCCAATAGAGACAGCCCCCACACGGGGTGAGCATACCAATACCACCAATCCAATAAGCATAACATTGCAATTCAAATACAGAATGTAAATGCTATAATTTAAATGATACTCCCTGGATGGTAACACCCTCATCCGGGATCCCCTGTATTGTCCATGTTCTCAAAATAACCAAACTCATCAAATTCCCAAAACCAGTTAATCGTCACATAGATTAACTAATACCGTTCTATTATGCCAGTTCCATGATCAATATGGTAAAAACATAATGTAAAAGACCATAGATATCATATATATCTAACCAATAATTCCATATTCCCATTTCATTGCTCGCTCCACAATGGCGGCATACTAAACCTCGCGCACGCTCAACAATAGCGGCATCATAACCGATGGTCGCTCAACGGCGATCGCATCCCAAATCATTGCTCGCTCAATAGCGGCACCGTATGGTTCCCAATGTATAACCATTTGATGCAAATACTATTTACCATGCATATTGTTATCCATTTATAGCAAATTTCATGCACCATGCATTTCAATACCTATCAAATGCAACTACCACATGCCACATATTTCAATGTCCATATAACGCAATTATTACACACCATGTGTTCCAATACCTATTTAGTACAATTTCCACACACCATGCATTTTACAGTTGCAATACTAAAATAGGCTATGCTCGTACGTCATACGTACCTTAAGTCTCCGTAGTCCAAGCCAAACCTTGCTTGAGTTCCATGCTTCAAGAAATATGTGCTAAAATACATAAACAACTCACAATCAAGAATAAGCATGCGACCACGTGCCCAAGCACGTTCATAGCTCCCAATCATATCGTCAATCCATGACGATTACCAAAATAAAAGCCCCCCGGCTAAGCATGCGTAATACCCAAAATATTCCATTTTACAAGTTTAAAAGATAACCAAAATTCAACCGGGAATTCCGTTTTATTAAACTTTGGCCTCAACCAATCCATTTTAAAAGCATAACATTCCCATTGGAATGTAGACATTGCCCCGGAAACGGCCCCTTTAAACCTCGATTCCAAAATCCCGACATTTTCCAAAAATTCCAAAAAAAAAAAACACTTTCCTTCGGGTGGCGATCGATCGCCACATTTACCGCGATCGATCGCCACACTCCAGTGGCCAACCAGTGCCTTCTCACGATCGATCGCCACCCTTCGCGATCGATCGCCAACATGCTCGCGATCGATCGCCTTGGACACGCGATCGATCGCCTGCACTGTTCATCTTCTTCGATTTTTAGCAGCTTCTCGTCGCGATCGATCGCCCCTCCTCGGCGATCGATCGCCACCTGCAATTTTCCAAAACATTCGAGCTTCCATGGTGTTTTTCACACCCAAACTCAAATCCAACACCCCATACACCACCAACACCTCAAATACAACATTTAAAGCCAATAAAAACCTTAAAAACTCAACATAAGATTTTAGCCAAAAATTCCCAAAACCCAAAGCCAACCAAAACCTCAACCAAAAGCTACCATACTACTATCAAAACGAAGCTAATGACGAGGGGAAGATTAATACCTGATTATCTTCGAGAAAACCGGCCTCCGAGCCAAGCTACCCGCGATTTCTCCTCCAAGGGAGAAAAGGGAAATGGGGGAGAAGGGTTTGGGCGATGAGAGAGGGAAGAGAGGGAAAGATTCCGTGCCAAATGACGGAATACCGAGTCCACTTGGTATATATAGCAAAAATGCCCCAAAATACCAATACCCCCACAAATACATCATGATTCATTAAAAATCATCTGTTTACAAAAACTCTCTCTCCAACATCAAATCCTCAGACTGGCCCCAACATAAGGCACCCCGGACGCCAAGTCCCACTAAAACCCAATTCATAGGTTTTTCACCAAAATGAGAATACAATCTCAACCTTTGGATCCAACGATCCCAAGTGCCCGATTTAACAACCTCGGGAGACCCAAAACCGCAATTAGTTCCTAATTGCCACGATTAAAATCCATCAAGGCTTATTACCATACCAGGATTAACACCAGTAATTCCCGGACATCACATTCCTTTCGGTGGGTGTCGAGACAAATAGAGACGTGGGTAACAGAGACGTGCACATATGATGTCTCTCCACAAAGTCCGCAGGCACAAAGGAGTGCGAAGCACCTGTGTCTATCAAAATAATGGCGAAATATGTAAATAAAAGGCACGTACCAGCTATCACCTCCTCTGGAGCTGCATCGGCCTGCTCCCTGGTCAGTGCATAAACCTGTCCTTGAGGTGGCCCCATCGCCTGTCCTCCCATCTGTCGAGGCACCATCGGTTGCCTCTGCTGCAGAGTCCCACTAGAAAACCTCCCTCAACCTTCCGTAAGATCCATCTGTCCTTCACGATTTGGGCAACGCCGAGCAATGTGGCCCGGCTTGCCACATCTATAGCACGCAGAACAGTCGTGCATCAAATGTGGCCCTCCGCAGAAGTGACACTTAACTTCTCCAACTCTACTCGCTTGAGTTGTTCCCCCAAAGTTGGATGCACCACCCCTCCGATCTCCTTGCTTTCGGCTATCCGCCCGCTTTCCACTAAACCGGGAAAAGGAAGAAGTCCCACGTGACTTAAAGGATCCTCCCCGAGGCTTTAGATTATCCGAAGAAGATCTTTGAGATGGAACTTGTGGGGGTACGGCTTCAGGATAAGCACCACTCCTATCTCCGCTATCTCCGCTCTAGTAAGAGCATCATCAAAAGAGGTTGGGTTGTTGGTAATAACCCAATCAAACAGTTCCGGTCCCAGTCCTTTCAAAAAGTGCCTCATTTTAGCATGCCCATTTGTTGTGATATGAGGAACATACCTCAACAGTGAAGAATAATGCATGGCATAGTCCGATACAGTCATGCCCCCTTGCTTCAAATTAGTGAACTGATCCTCCTTCATCTGTCTCGCAGCAACAGAAAAATATCGTTTCAGAAATCGGGTCCGGAATAAAGTCCAGTCAATCACCGTACCCTGAGCTCTCAACTCCATCATCGTCGTATTCCACCACATGGAAGACTTCTTTGCTAGTTGGAACTCTGCCAGCCTCAAGCATGCCGTCCTAGCACACGGCGCAGACACAAATATATGCTCCAGTCTTTCTAGCCACTCTTCGGCCTCTTCCCCTGTCTCTGTCCCCTCAAATCGGGGCGGGTGAAAAGTCAGAAACTGAGTCAGACTAAGCTCCCCATGTAATAACAACTGGGCTACTGGTTCCACGCCCACAGCCGGTGGAGGTAAAGGATTTGTCTGACCAATACTTGCATTCACGCTTCCTACATCACCTACCTCTTCATTGAGGTTCCCCAAGTTCATAGCCGCCATGCTGTAACACAAGGGTTAACAACAATTCCAAAACAATATATATGATATACCGTTAGATAACATGAATGATAATAAGAATGTTAGTATAACAATTTTATACACCAATATGCACCACATGCATAAACGTGCCCAAATGTAAACACCTAGCCAACCATGCTAAGGCTACCCTTCACTCGTTCTCGGGTTCTCTAATCACTGCTCTGATACCAATAATGTAAGGAACCTAGTTCCTTAAGAGCGGATTAAAGGCTTAAATAGAGCTAACATACATCTATAGAGTATAAAGTTTGTGTTGATGCCTTGAGCTGTTAAGATTACAGTGCCAAAATAAATTCCAAAAGGGATTAATTACATTCCCAACCAATTGAATGTATAACTTTACACTACTCCTAGAGTAGAGACTATACAAAAGAATACACCTGCTACATCCAAAAGCACTCCTCACAAGCTCACTGCATCAACCCACCTCAGCCCGTCCGCCCAAAAGTACCTACAGGAACCCCAAAACCATGAGCATGTATATAAACCATATTCACAATAATATGATTGTAATTCAAATGCATAAACCGTAAATACGAATCACTCATGTATTTAATACATTTAAAAGCTCCCTTTGGTTGTCCCTGTACCACAATCATAATCAATAGATTATAATACCAATAATGTATGTCATGACATGCATCCATTCAATGTATACCAATGGCCATTTCCAGTCTTATTATCAGTGGCATAATACCCCTCGCGTTTACATGACAGCGGCATTAATACCCCTCGCTTCGACATATTAGCGGCATAATATCCCTCGCAATAGTAATATGACAGCGGAATTATCCTTCGCTTCGACATATTTGTGGCAAATATTCTTCATCGCTATAATATGACAGCGGCAAGTATTCTATCATCGCTTCGACATGAAGGCGGCAAGTATTCTTCATCACTGGAATATAATCTCGATTCATAATCACATGCAACCATAATGCATATTCAACCCATGTATGCAACCATGATGCATAACCAAGACCATGTATGCAACCATAATGCATAATTAATTACATGTGTGCAACCATAATGCATAACCAATTCAATGCGTAAAAATACGGTTTACAGTCCGATGCCCGTACGTCTCACTACGTACCTTAGTTCCAAAATGGAGATGTCGATGGACTTTATCTCCTTGGTTGTGTTGCCACCTGGGATGGTTCTACACATTCACACAAACCAATATTAGGAGTCAATAATAGTCCAATACCAAAAATCCCATCAAAATAGCCAAAATCCAAAACATCACATTTTTAAGACTCGTGATCGATCGGACCCTACGCTCGATCAATCGCGAGCTGATCATCCAGCGCCCAACGCCTCGCTGCCCGCCTCGATCGATCGAGATGTCCTCACCGATCGATCGAGAAGTCACCTCGATTGATCGGGAGTTCTTCTCGATCGATCGGGAAGACTTCAAAAATTCTGCCAGAAGCTCTGCCGTGCTCGATCGATCGAAGGTCATGCTCGATCGATCGAGGAGCTCTGTAAATGCGAGAAATCGCCATTAATGTGCACAGAACCTTACCAAACCACATTAACTCCATAACACATCAATCCAATACAACAAAAATACTAATATTACTTCAAAACAACTCTCAACAACAACATACTCCAAGACCCAACCAAAAACACCATATAATCAAACAAACCCATTTTAAATCCCCAAAACACAAACCCTATTCTTATCAAAATACATGAGAATAATATTAGGAGGGTTTATACTACTTGAAGCTTCAAACTTCTTGCAAGAACCAAGCAAAAGCAAGCTTTCCCCAAGTTTTCTCTCCTCCTCCCTTGCCAAGATCGAAAATGGGGTTTGGGGAAAGGGTTGGGAGTGATTTTAATTGAGAGTGGGGGGTTAAAGAGGAAAGTGGGGGGTATAAGTGTTGGGATTAAAATATCATGGCACCCCATTAATTAACATTGATGTATAAAATACCCCAACATGATATTTTAAAAGCATTTTACCAAAATGCACCAAAACCTCAATTAAATCCATGCTTTACCAAATAATTATCAACTATCACAATAAAACCATGATAACCCCCAATTTCTCAACATGCATAACATGCACCCTGAAATGCACCACCGGGTCACGCCTACCATGTGACTAAGCATTTCACAAAAATAATTAATTCCAACACATAATTTAATTATCACCATAAATAATCACATAAACATAATTAATGCCCAATTTGCATGTAATGATTTTGGGGATATCACAACTGCTCAACCAAAACTCGCACTTGCTGAGCTTAGCAAACAACTGGTTATTTCTGAGGATCTGGAGCACCGTCCATAAGTGCCTCACGTGCTCCTCCTCGCTCCGAGAGTAGATAAGTATGTCGTCAATAAACACTATGACGAACTAGTCAATATATGGTTGGAACACCCTGTTCATCAAGCTCATAAATACAGCCAGGGCGTTCATTTCACCAAGATAATTAATTCCAACACATAATTTAATTATCACCATAAATAATCACATAAACATAATTAATGCCCAATTTGCATGTAATTATTTCGGGGATATCACAACTGCTCAACCAAAACTCGCACTTGCTGAGCTTAGCAAACAACTGGTTATTTCTGAGGATCTGGAGCACCGTCCATAAGTGTCTCACGTGCTCCTCCTCGCTCCGAGAGTAGATAAGTATGTCGTCAATAAACACTATGACGAACTGGTCAAGATATGGTTGGAACACCCTGTTCATCAAGCTCATAAATACAGTCAGGGCGTTCGTCAGCCGAACGGCATAACTAGGAACTCATAGTACCCATACCGAGTCCGAAATGCTGTCTTCTGCACATCCTCCTCTCTGACCCGAATCTGGTGGTACCCTGACCTCAAATCAATCTTGTTATACAGCTTAGTACCCTGCAACTGGTCAAATAAATAGTCAATCCTTGGGAGAGGATACTTGTTCTTCACTGTGGACTTATTCAGTTGCCGGTAATCGATGCACAGACGCATCGAACCATCCTTCTTCTTAACGAATAGAACCGGTGCGCCCCAAGGCGATACGCTAGGGCGTATATATCCTTTGTCAATGAGTTCCTGCAACTGCTCCTTCAATTCCCTTAACTCCGCTGGTGCCATCCTGTAAGGGGCACGAGAATAGCGGGCGTCCCCGGTAATAACTCAATCCCAAACTCGACCTCTCTAGTCGGTGGGAATCCTGGATTTCCTCCGGAAACACGTCAGTAAATTCTGCTACCACGGGTACATCCTCCACCCTCAACTCTTAATTCTTTCTCGTCGTGTCCACGACATAGATAAGATAGCCTGTGTGTCCACGTTCCAATAATTGGGACATCTTGATCGCCGATATCAACAGAATCTTTGCACGAGAACCGTTCCCATAGAAAGTCCACTCAATCCCCATATCAGACTTGAACCGAACCGTCCTCTGCCGATAATCACTACTGCCTGATATATGTTCAGTATGTCGATGCCCACAATGCAATCGAAGTCTGACATGCCCAACATAATCAAATCTGCCTTCAATTCATTGCCCTCAAAATAAATGAGGCAGTTCGTAAGAAACTGATCAGCAACAACATTTCTTCCGGTGGGTGTCGAGACCAAAAGAGACGTGGTAACGGAGACGTGCACAAATGATGTCTCTCCACAAAGTCCGCAGACACAAAGGAGTGTTAAGCACCTGTGTCTATCAAAATAAAGGTAGAATATGTAAATAAAAGGCACGTACCAGCTATCACCTCCTCTGGAGCTGCATCGGCCTTCTCCCTAGTCAGTGCATAAACATGTCCTTGAGGTGGCCCCATCGCCTGACCTCACATCTGTCGAGGCACTATCGGTTGCCTCTGCTGCACTGTCCCGCTAGAAAAACCTCCCTCTGAGGTCCATCTACCCCTCACGATTGGGAAAACGCCGAGCAATGTGGCCCGGTTTGCCACATCTATAGCACGCAGAACAATCATGCATCAAAGGCGGCCCTCCGCAGAAGTGACACTTAACTTCTCCAACTCTACTTGCTTGAGTTGGTCCTCCAAAGGTGGATGCACCACCCCTCCGATCCCATTGCTTTCGTCTATCCGGCCGCTTCCCACTAAACCGGGAAGAGAAAGAAGTCCCACGTGACTTAAAGGATCCTACCCGAGGCTTCAGATTGTCGGATGAAGATCTTTGAGATGGAACTTGTGGTGGTACGGCATCAGCATAAGCACCCACTCCTATCTCTGTCAGTTCTGCTCTAGTAAGAGCATCATCAAAAGACGTTGGGTTGTTGGAAATAACTCGGTCAAACAGCTCCGGCCGCAATCCCTTCAAGAAATGCCTCATTTTTGCATGCCCATTTGTGGCAATATGAGGGACATACCTCAACAGTGAAGAATAGTGCATGGCATAGTCTGATACAGTCATGCTTCCTTGCTTCAGATTTGTGAACTCATCATCTTTCATCTGTCTCGCAGCAGCAGAAAAATACCAGTTCAGATACCGGGTCCTGAAGAGAGTCCAATCAATCAACATACCCTGAGCCCTCAATTCCATCACTGTCGTCTTCCACCACATGGAAGACTTCTTTGCTAGTTGGAACTCTGCCAGTCTCAACCATGCTGTCATAGCACAAGGCGCAGACACAAATATCTGCTCCAATCTCTCTAGCCATTCTTCAGCTTCTTCCCCTGTCTATGTCCCCTCAAATCGGGGTGGGTGGAAAGTCAGGAATTGAGTCAGACTTAGCTCCCCAGGCAATATCAAATGCGCTACCGGTTCCACGCCCACAGCCGGTGGAGGTAAGGGATTCGTCTGAGCAATGCTTGCATTCACACTTCCTACATCGCCTACCTTCTCATTGAGGTTCCCCAAGTTTATGGCCGCCATGCTGTAACAAGGGTTAACAACAATTCCAAAACAATACATATGCTACACCGTTAGATAACATGAATGATAATAAGCGCGTTAGTATAAAAATTTTATTCACCATTATGCACCACATGCATAAACATGCCCAAATATAAACACCTAGCCAACCAGTTGCTAAGGCTACCCTTCACTCAATCCCGGGTTCTCTAACCACTGCTCTGATACCACTCATGTAAGGACCCTAGTTCCTTAAGTGCGGATTAAAGGCGTAAATAGAGCTAAAATACGTCTAACAGAGTATAAAGTTCGTGTTGATGCCTTGAGCTGTTAAGATTACAGTGCCAAAATAAAATTCCAAAAAGGATTAATTACATTCCCAACCAATTGAATGTTAATCCTATAGCTTTACACTACTCCTAGAATAGAGACTATACAAAGAAATTATGCCTGCTATACCAAAAGCACTCCTCACAAGCTCACCGCATCAACCCGCCTTAGCCCTTCCGCCCAAAAGTACCTACAGGAACAACCCAAAACCATGAGCATGTAACAAACCATATTCGCAATAATATGATTGTAATTTAGAAATGCATAAACCGTAAATGCGAATCACTTCCTGTATTTAATACATTTAAATGCTCCCCTTTGTTGTCCCTGTACCACAATCATAATCAATAGATTATAATACCAATAATGTATGTCATGACATGCATCCATTCCATGTATATCAATGGCCATTTCCAGTCTTATTATATCAGTGGCATAATACCCCTCGCGTTTACATGACAGCGGCATTAATAACCCTCGCTTCGACATATTAGCGGCATAATATCCCTCGCAATAGTAATATGACAGCGGAATTATCCTTCGCTTCAACATATTTGCGGCAAATATTCTTCGTCGCTATAATATGACAGCGGCAAGTATTCTATCATCGCTTCGACATGAAGGCGGCAAGTATTCTTCATCACTGGAATATAACCTCGACTCACAATCACATGCACCAATGCATCCAATATACGCATGCAACCATGATGCGTATCCAACCCATGTATGCAACCATGATGCATAACCAAGACCATGTATGCAACCATAATGCATAATTAACTCCCTGTGTGCAACCATAATGCATAACCAATTCAATGCGTAAAAATACGATTTACCATCCGATGCCCGTACGTCTCACTACGTACCTTAGTTCCAAAATGGAGATGTCGAAGGACTTTATCTCCTTGGCTGTTTTGCCACCTAGGATGGTTCTACACATTCACACAAACCAATATTAGGGGTCAATAATAGTCCAATACCAAAAATCCCACAAAAATAACCAAAACAACACTTTTTGGTGACTCGCGATCGATCGCCAAAAGGCCACGATCGATCGCGAGATCACACTACCCGAGCCAACAAAATTCTGCTCTCGGCGACCGATCGCCACATTTGGCACGATCTATCGTGAGGCTCGCCGATCGATAGCCCAAACATGGCGATCGATCGTCAAGTGCCCCTGGAGCGCACTGCCTGCGCGTGATCAATCGCCAAAAACGGGTGATGGATAGTCGCTGCCTGTAACCCGATTTTTCACCATTTTTGCTCCTCAAACTCTTCCCAATACACGCCAACACAAATACCATCAAACCAACAACATATAAACACCATAAACCTTCAATATACACCTTAATACAACCAAAAATCCAACACCCTATCAAAAACAACACAAACCCAAAATCTTACCATTTTTAAATCCCAAAATCAAACACCCATTTCAAAATAAAACCTCATAAAAACATCAAGGAGGGATCCATAACTCTTATGGACTCCAAATATCACCAAGAATCTCACAAACAAAGCTTTTGCAAGGATTTTCCCTCATCCTTTTTGCCAAAATCAAAAATGGGTTTTATGGGTTAGGGTTGGGAGAGTGATTGGTGATAGGTAAAGAGTGATGGGGGGTATGGGGGTAGTGGGGTATAAGTGGGTGTTTAATTAAAACTTGTACCCCAATAATTAGCATGGTGTATAAAATATCCCAACATGATATTTTAAAAGCATTTTCCAAAAATGCATCGAAACCTCAATTAAATACATGTTTTACCAAATAAATATCAACCATCACAATTAAACCATGTTAACACCCAATCTCCCAACATGCATAACATGCACCCTGAAACATACCACCGGGTCACGCCCACCATGTGATTAAGCTCCACCATAATAATATATTCCAACACATTAAATTAATTAACACCATAAATAATCACATAAACATAATTAATGCCCAAATGTATATAATTATTTTGGGGATATCACAAAACTAATCCGATCTCCGCTCCGCCAAGGTCGTCAATCTCGCGTTCGCTTCGATCTTCGTAGCTGTCTTCAAAAAATTGTAAAACTATCACAAACTACTCCACCCTAACTATCTGGATGGTTTTCAAGTCTGAAATTCGAGGGATATATATAGGGAAGCAAGTAGGTGAGATAGAATCTCCAAAAGATGATAAAAAATCAGCTATCCTTGTTGTTCACGGATACTGCTAGTGATCGATCGCCAGCCTTTATAGTTTTTTTATTTTTCAGGCAGATTGTCTATCCGATCAATCGCCAAAATCTGCCGATCGATCGCCGAGCCTTCAATTTTTCTGGCGAGTTTCGTATTTTGGCCATAATTTTCTCATGCAAACTCCGAATTAAGCGAATCAACTGTCCACTTGAAGATAACGGAAAGTTCTACAATTTTATGTTGACTACATTCCCAAAATTCAGCTCGAACGCAAAGAAATTTGAGGAGAAATACGTTACATGTGTCTTCGGATTCCGATTTTTTCTCTTTTCTTTAACTTTCTTCCTTCTTCCATCGTTTTAGCCTAATTTCTTCACATTTTCCTACATTCAAGCAATTATTTGATTAGGTAACATGTATATCAATTTAACCATTAAAATATACATAATCATAGACAATTAAAATACTAGATGTGTCTATTTCTAGTGTGAGGGCCCGATCCTATTGTGGGGTTTGAATTAACACATAATGATTAATTTGTGTAAACAGCGGAAGATTTATTTCAAAGGTCTTATCAAATGGCCCTAAAAAATTTTCGCTTTTAGGTGATACATATATAGTGATACTGAAATTACGTAATTCCAGTTTCCAATTTAACACGTTGAGCATAACATCCATATCAAGTATAAATCAACCAGTAGTAGAATACTTAAAATACAGATACTCGGGGCATACCCCGGTAATTCAAAACATAATTAAAAATATTCTAACAACTACTGGGACTCAAAATAAAACATAAACCTGAGCTCGCTCTCAAGGAGCTCTGGTATCTCTCGATGCGTCGCTGTAAGCATCGTCTCCATGTCCTCCTGTAAAGCCTGTCATGTCCGGACAACAAAAGACATGACAGCCCCCACAAAGGGGGTCAGTACCCCAGTACGAGAAATAAATAAATCATGTCAAATGACAAAGTATCATGCAATGCATACCATGTATGAATGCGATGTATGAATGGGTACAAGGAATCGAATATCAAGATACCAAAAATCGGAGTCCAAAGGAAGGTATCATCAAATCATCAAAGCTCGAGCAGAGGGTGACAGTATACGTACATTGCGCTAGGAAAACTCATCCTATGTACGTTACTGCATCCAGCCCTCGTGTCTAGGTCCGGTCGCACCTGCACGTGACTACAGTTACTACCTATACTGCCTGTCATCGCCATGCTCGTCGTACCCGACACTCAGAGTAAGTCAACTCAGTCAAAATCATGGATATCAAGGAAACGATAGCTCAATATGATATGCCCATGAATCATTTATGCATCAAATGACATATGCAACACAATATATCATGCAATCTCATGTGAAGTATATACAAATCATGTCATTTCACATATCATGTACTCCAAGACATTCATCATGTCATATAGTCACATAGAATCATATAGTGACAATAAAATCATATCAATCAAGTAATAGCATAAAAGGTCATACAATAGTATAATTACACGCCTTTGCCAGGCGTCATGATACAACCCATTTCAACGTACCTCAAACCGTTAGCTAAATACCAAGTGATCCTTGAATCGATCTCTGGATTAATAAACTTGGCCATAACAGTTCCAAATACAACTTAATGTCACATACTAGCCTGAAATATATCAAAATAAAACCCAAACTTAGACCCAAAACCAATTCTCTAAATTTCAGCCTGCGCAACCATAAAGATCGGCTCATAACTTGTCCGATACTTAATAAATTCACATGGGTCCAATTTATTTTCAAAGATAACTCAAAAATGACCATTTCATCAGTTCAACTCATCTTCAAATTCGTTCATTTAGCCTAGGTAAAATGGCCAAGAACAATCTGATGGAAAAACAGGACAATTTACCAAATTCCATCCTGACCCATTTTTGTATAAAACTCATAATAAATTCATATGATGTCCAAATGAGTTGAGGTTAGTGGGAAAATCACGAAAACCCAAAGTACTACATTTCATATTTGAAGTCCAGAAGCCATTTCGTTCATCTAGAGGCACATGCAAAACAAAGTATGGCAGTGTTGAAAATACCTATACACTCTGTTTTGACATAGTGAGCAGTTCTAGGAAAAAGTGCATAACTTGCACAAAAAACTCCAAATCGTGTGAGGCCAGTTTCTAATGCAAGATAACTCAAATGTTTAAAACTTGTATTCAGACACCAAGGTCAAAATCGTAGCACAGTTTGCCCAGATTTACCAAGAACACACTGCATGTGCAACCCGCCTACATGCATGTTCCAGATTGTGCATCTTGTGGTAAAAACATCATAACTCATTCATTTTAAGTCCAAATCGTCTCAAATTTTAACCACAGGACGAAAACACATATATCTACATCTTTGGTTTGAGGCTCAAAGTCAGAATCGGAAGTTAGGTAAATCGAAATTTCGGAGCTACCTACTGCATGCAACAACATTTCTGCACATTCTGGTTTACCAAAAAGACATCAACACATTCATGCTTCTTCTTAAATTTTCGACTCCAAATTAACAAAATTCAACTAAAAATAAATACGAGCAAGTCCATACCCTTGAAGACCCAAAATTCCACCATGGCTTCTTCCTAGCACCAAATCCTCAAATTTCTTGAGACTTCTAGCTCCTCTACTCAATTCCTCTTCAAAAGTATGATTGCATGTAGGATTCTAGCTAAAATTCCCTTAAGAATTGAGAGGGAATTTTCGAAATTTGGTTGAGGAAAAGGCAAGGAGGAGGTCTGATTGTTAGGGAGAGAAGATGTTAAATTTATCCTAAAATATAAAGCAAGGGGCGTGGGAAACAAGGTAGGGGGGATGGGATTGTTTGATTCTTTTACATGCCAAGTGTCCATGTGATGCTTAATAATATGTTTTGCATGGTGTTGGACAAAATTTACATGCAAACTTGTATAATTTGATGTATTTTATCTCAATTAAATATAAGGTATTGTGATCCGAAACACCTTAATTCGGAATCTCAACTTTTAATCACCCGGGTTTGCTTAAACATCGTTAATCCGGATTAATTAGTATCGGGGCCTTACACTTCTTCCCCTCTTAAAAAGATTTCGTCCTCGAAATCGCAAAACTGAAAAATAACTCAATAAATCACAACATATGAGTGTCTCAATCTCATTCATAGATACTTAAGGATCATCATGTATCAATGACAACTGATGTGTTCGTTTCAACGATCTACCACTTAATCAGAGTTCTCTATGATTCCACAAAGTTCAAAATATCGAGGCAACATCAAACCTTACTTAACGAATCATACTGATCATCGCAAATGTAATATCTTCATATTTACCTGATTCTCAACTCGAAGTCTAACAATATATTTCTCTTTGGCGTAGCAAATCTGCTCACTTTAAGCCAAATTTCAATCGTTTCGGCAGAAAATTTATCGTTCCTGTCATTTCCTCAACAATCTCAAGTTATGCCAAAAATTCCTTATCAATTTCTATCATCATCTCAGTGATCGGTAATTCCGGCTCAACGAAACCTGAACCGATGTCATCCCAAAGATATATGAAACTTAAATTATAGGAAAATTCTACTAGTGAATAGTGATTCTGTCAGTTCTCACTAAATTCACCACTATTAATCGGGACATAGATTCCAAAGTCTGGATATTATCTCAGTTTATTCATCAGTATGGGTATGCTAAGCAATACTCATTTCTAACTTAGTATCCATTACATTCTGAAAATAGTTTCGAATTCTGATATTATCATCGGATCTCAATCAGATACATTTATTACAGAAACTCACTGTAACTAAACCACATTATCCATATCTTAAACATGTCGTCTTCTCATAGACATATAGACTATCACATGAAATCAATATCTTGTATTGAATAGTCAATCAATTTCGATTCAACTTGTTTCACAATCTCTGTTTGTAAATATTTTAGCTATAAAACTCAAAACTAGAAATTTCCCAAATTCATTGTGGTACTTACAAATCCTGTAATATCCCATTAGGTCTCGTATTTTTATCTTGACCTGCTGGCATGTCAAACAAGTTGCCACAAAATTCAAAAATTTCTTTCTTTATACCATCTCATCATAAATAGGATCTCGAGAATGATACATCTCATCATTCCCAGAATAACACTATGTTCTCTATAGTGTGCTTTCTGTTGTAATACGTCTTTCAAATCAGTAAAATTCGATGTTATATACTGATTTTTCATTCGCAACCACCACTAAATGGCATACTAATTTTACTTGGTTGATAAGACAGAACCAATTTCTTAACTCAATATCTGTATGGGTCTGTCCTTCGAGTCCTTCCGATCATCAAAATCAGAGGTTATCAAACTGCAAAGCAAACATCAATGCTACCATTGCACCTTGCACTTTTAGGTTCAGTGCATCTGCTACTATTTTTATTTTCCTTGATTTATATTGACTATCAAAGTCAAATTCTTTAATAAATCTAGTCATCGCTTCTATCTCAAGTTTAACTCTGATTGAATAATAGATATTTTAAACACATAAAGTCCGAGTATATCATGAGTTGTTCGCCATACAGGTAACGTTGCCACATCTTCAAGGCAAAACTAATGGCTACATGCTCAATTTCATGAGCAGGCTATCATGATTCTTTCAGCTTCAACTATCTCAAGCATATGCAATCATCTCCTCATGATGCATCAGCACATATCCCAAATCTTTAACCAACGTATTTGCACAAATACATATCTCCCTGAACCAATTAAACAAAATCAACATTGGGGTTGTAGTCCATTTCAGTTTCAGTTATGAAAACTGCTTTCTCATTCATCTGACCAAACGAATATCAAATTTCTTCTTGGTCAATTGGTTCATAAGTCAGACTATCCTAGAATATCCTTCCGTAAAAGCCTGTAGTATCTGCCAAAATTCATAAAACTTTTCATCTTGAGTACAATGATTGGTCTTGGCCAAATTAGTACTATCTTTAAGTATCTGGTGAGATGGTATCACCTATCCCAAAACAACACTTGATTCAACCAAGATTTACATTTCGATAACTTGGTACACACTTTGTACTTCACGAAGCGTCTGAAAAATCAATCACAGGTGTTCTGTGTGGTTCCTTCCGGATCTCGTATACACTAGTATACCACTGATGAATATGATTACACTTCCGCCCAAAAGTTACGGAATATTTTCTTCATCAAATTCATAACTCTATCGGTATAGTTGTCAGACCACACGACATTTCCAAAAATTCAAAATGTCTATATCTGGTTGACCAATTGCCTAGAGAACATTTTCTCTTTTGACTCAAACTGATGGTAACCAGAATAAAAATCGTTCTTCTTATACATTAAAGTTCCTTACAAGTTGATCAGTTACTTTTCGATCTTAGGCAGTGGGTATTTATTCTTGACAATAGCCCGATTCAACTACCTTTAATCGATACACATCTCATCAAATCATTTTTCTTCTTCACGAACAATACTGATGTTTCCTCAAGTGACATAAGTACCCGTATTGAGGAGATTCTGCAACTATTATTTTGTATCTGTCAACTCTGTTGATGACATTCCATACAGTGCCTTTGATATCAATTCTATTTCTTGTCATCAACGAATAGTTAAAATCGATTTCCTTCTTTAGTGGAGATTCTATTATTTCCTCAGGAAAATCTCGGTAAGTTCCTTACCATTAAGATATCAGTCAACCTCGACTCTTCCTGGAGTATCAACTGTTTATTATCAAATATCCCTCGTATTACAACCACAATATTTTCATAGCCGATACTATCAGTATCTTAGCTTGCTATTCGTGGCGATAAACATTTCATTTGTATCCAGAAGACGGGTAAAAATTCATTATACCCCGAAATCAACTTACGATATCCTCAAAATTTATCAGAGTATCCATGCACTTGATACAATCAAAACCATATTTTGACAACATCATTTAATTCAAATCCACAACACTAGCAACAAACTGTAATCTGCAATTCATTGTTGCAAGTATGGATAGTATAATTATCACTGCTGGTGTATTTTCCAAATCATAATAACTAATGCACATTTGATGCAATGTATGAAAACAAAGCTTTTTGTCTCAGTAACACTTGTGCAGTGTGATCAAATACATGACATGTATCTGTGATCACTAGTATTGAAGCATCTCTAACCGTATCCTCTATCAAGGTATACTCTCTGGTCTGTTGGGAAACCAAAAATAACTATCAGGTATTACCTCTGGTCTGCAGGCAATTAACTGCTGCTGGAACTGAGTTGTCGAAAAGAATAACCACTCTGATATCTACCCCTAGCTCAGGGTATTTGTTGTTATGGTTGCATCTGTTCCTGAGCACGTAACGGACATGCTCTGAATGGCCACAATCAATAACAGTTCCTTTTATTCTTTCATATGGATCAGTAGATATTTACATCCACCATGACCTTGGAAAGCTTGGTATTCTACAATCTCATAGTACCTCCAGAACTACTAGAGCTGGATAAATTGGAGTGATACTTCTGAAACTTTTCTAAGACTACTGGGATTATCTCAATGATAGTCACTTCATTAATCTTTAATCCAGTTTTAACTACTTCGCACCACATCGGTGTCTTATTCTTCAGTCGATATCTAATATCTTCACTAGTGAATAGCTATCGAGATTAAGCATATACTTCTATTTCTCAAGTCCACGATAATCGTTTATCATTTTCCATGTAATCAACACGGCTTTCTCGTAAACATTCTTTCCCACGTCAACAAGAGGGAAACTCGTCTTCCATCACTACCATTACTCTAGATACTCTCATCTAGAAGAGTTCATCTTGTAGTTTTTCTTCATAGTTCGGACACAAAAACTGGAACTGAATTACGACAGTCCCTAAATCCAAGTCCTCATTCAAACCAATTCTCGTTGTTTCTCACAACAACTACACTCCATTCTTCAGTTGAAATATTGTTAGTTTCAATATTCTCAAGTTCTAAGTCATCATCTCGACGTATACAGGTTTTGACGTCAACTCATACGTATTACCTTGTCTTTCAGACTCAAATTCATGATGTCAATCGACAAAACGCGTTTTAAATAGTTCTAGTGCCATCCACTAATCACAAGAATTAAGTCCCAAAGTGATAAATAAAAGTCTCAATAATTATCACAATATTATAATTCAATTAACAGTTTACAATGCCTACAGGTACAATAGATGGCTCTTAAAGTCTGTATCGCTGCTACCTGTCTAAACACTAACTGTTCATCATAAAATCAAAACATCATATACAATCTCAAGTCAGAGATGTTCTCATCACTTATTCTACACCATCATCCAGTCAGCAACTATCAGTGCTAACAAATAAACTTCTCAAATTCTCTAGAATATATGCAACCCAGCATTCAAATTCTCTAGATTCTATGCAACTTAGCATTTTAAAATCTTCAGAGATATGACATCTCATCATTCCTGCTTACTAATCCATTACATGCATAAAATCTCATTATCGAACATGTAAACATAGCAGGCAAGAGCATATAAAATCACACAGTCAAACACATGCACAAACAATTCATTTGTGTCTATATTTAGTGTCCTAAATCTAGTTCGAGCATATCCCAGACTATGCTCTGATACCATAATGTGAGGGCCCGATCCTATTGTGGGGTTTGAATTAACACATAATGATTAATTTGTGTAAACAGCGAAAGATTTATTTCAAAGGTCTTATCAAATGGCCCTAAAAAATTTTCGCTTTTAGGTGATACATATATAGTGATACTGAAATTACGTAATTCCAGTTTCCAATTTAACACGTTGAGCATAACATCCATATCAAGTATAAATCAACCAGTAGTAGAATACTTAAAATACAGATACTCGGGGCATACCCCGGTAATTCAAAACATAATTAAAAATATTCTAACAACTACTGGGACTCAAAATAAAACATAAACCTGAGCTCGCTCTCAAGGAGCTCTGGTATCTCTCGATGCGTCGCTGTAAGCATCGTCTCCATGTCCTCCTGTAAAGCCTGTCATGTCCGGACAACAAAAGACATGACAGCCCCCACAAAGGGGGTCAGTACCCCAGTACGAGAAATAAATAAATCATGTCAAATGACAAAGTATCATGCAATGCATACCATGTATGAATGCGATGTATGAATGGGTACAAGGAATCGAATATCAAGATACCAAAAATCGGAGTCCAAAGGAAGGTATCATCAAATCATCAAAGCTCGAGCAGAGGGTGACAGTATACGTACATTGCGCTAGGAAAACTCATCCTATGTACGTTACTGCATCCAGCCCTCGTGTCTAGGTCCGGTCGCACCTGCACGTGACTATAGTTACTACCTATACTGCCTGTCATCGCCATGCTCGTCGTACCCGACACTCAGAGTAAGTCAACTCAGTCAAAATCATGGATATCAAGGAAACGATAGCTCAATATGATATGCCCATGAATCATTTATGCATCAAATGACATATGCAACACAATATATCATGCAATCTCATGTGAAAGTATATACAAATCATGTCATTTCACATATCATGTACTCCAAGACATTCATCATGTCATATAGTCACATAGAATCATATAGTGACAATAAAATCATATCAATCAAGTAATAGCATAAAAGGTCATACAATAGTATAATTACACGCCTTTGCCAGGCGTCATGATACAACCCATTTCAACGTACCTCAAACCGTTAGCTAAATACCAAGTGATCCTTGAATCGATCTCAGGATTAATAAACCTGGCCATAACAGTTCCAAATACAACTTAATGTCACATACTAGCCTGAAATATATCAAAATAAAACCCAA
The DNA here is from genome assembly GCA_907163345.1 of Haberlea rhodopensis. Classification (NCBI taxonomy): domain Eukaryota; kingdom Viridiplantae; phylum Streptophyta; class Magnoliopsida; order Lamiales; family Gesneriaceae; genus Haberlea; species Haberlea rhodopensis. The sequence goes on from CAJQUN010000569.1 coordinate 264,170, forward strand.
ACTTAGACCCAAAACCAATTCTCTAAATTTCAGCCTGCGCAACCATAAAGATCGGCTCATAACTTGTCCGATACTTAATAAATTCACATGGGTCCAATTTATTTTCAAAGCTAACTCAAAAATGACCATTTCATCAGTTCAACTCATCTTCAAATTCGTTCATTTAGCCTAGGTAAAATGGCCAAGAACAATCTGATGGAAAAACAGGACAATTTACCAAATTCCATCCTGACCCATTTTTGTATAAAACTCATAATAAATTCATATGATGTCCAAATGAGTTGAGGTTAGTGGCAAAATCACGAAAACCCAAAGTACTACATTTCATATTTGAAGTCCAGAAGCCATTTCGTTCATCTAGAGGCACATGCAAAACAAAGTATGGCAGTGTTGAAAATACCTATACACTCTGTTTTGACATAGTGAGCAGTTCTAGGAAAAAGTGTATAACTTGCACAAATAAACTCCAAATCGTGTGAGGCCAGTTTCTAATGCAAGATAACTCAAATGTTTAAAACTTGTATTCAGACACCAAGGTCAAAATCGTAGCACAGTTTGCCCAGATTTACCAAGAACACACTGCATGTGCAACCCGCCTACATGCATGTTCCAGATTGTGCATCTTGTGGTAAAAACATCATAACTCATTCATTTTAAGTCCAAATCGTCTCAAATTTTAACCACAGGACGAAAACACATATATCTACAACTTTGGTTTGAGGCTCAAAGTCAGAATCGGAAGTTAGGTAAATCGAAATTTCGGAGCTACCTACTGCATGCAACAACATTTCTGCACATTCTGGTTTACCAAAAAGACATCAACACATTCATGCTTCTTCTTAAATTTTCGACTCCAAATTAACAAAATTCAACTAAAAATAAATACGAGCAAGTCCATACCCTTGAAGACCCAAAATTCCACCATGGCTTCTTCCTAGCACCAAATCCTCAAATTTCTTGAGACTTCTAGCTCCTCTACTCAATTCCTCTTCAAAAGTATGATTGCATGTAGGATTCTAGCTAAAATTCCCTTAAGAATTGAGAGGGAATTTTCGAAATTTGGTTGAGGAAAAGGCAAGGAGGAGGTCTGATTGTTAGGGAGAGAAGATGTTAAATTTATCCTAAAATATAAAGCAAGGGGCGTGGGAAACAAGGTAGGGGGGATGGGATTGTTTGATTCTTTTACATGCCAAGTGTCCATGTGATGCTTAATAATATGTTTTGCATGGTGTTGGACAAAATTTACATGCAAACTTGTATAATTTGATGTATTTTATCTCAATTAAATATAAGGTATTGTGATCCGAAACACCTTAATTCGGAATCTCAACTTTTAATCACCCGGGTTTGCTTAAACATCGTTAATCCGGATTAATTAGTATCGGGGCCTTACATCTAGTCACATCAAACTCTCACAAACTTAATCTTTACTCGACATCAAATTAGACAAAACTACAATTTTTTTGCTGGCTCATAGCATCATAACAAACTAACTTTCCCTCACTTTAATGCCACAACAATTATAAACATGCATAATAATGAAAGGCGGTGAAAAGTTAACAGTGAAACAAGCTCAATCCCTTGACATCTCATACTTAACAAAGCAGTGAACGTGTGTGTGGTCATAAACAAGTGTCGTGTACAAATTATAGATCCAATAAATGCAAACCCAAAATAGCTCAATAATACACTAACACAAGTATAAGCTCACTTCCACACTCGTCTCTACTATCTTAGCCACATGCAAACACAAATCAAGTAGGTCTTTGTTAGATTGTAGCTTGGCCTAGGTATTGGCTTATGAAAGAAAGGGTAAGGTGTATCAAACAAAAGAGTATAATGATATGCACTAAATAAACTTCTCTTCTTGCATGATTTTTTCAAACTTTGTTCTTTTTCACACCTTGTATATTTTTGCAAGGCTTATTTCAATTATTTTCTTCTTTTGTGCCTTGGCTCTCTTGGAGTCATATTTTCCAAATTTTTTCAAGGCATTCCTTTTATTTCATGCATTTTATTCTTTTAACAATAAGCTCTCAAATATATGATTCAATGATAACATAAGTGCATGTGAAATAAACACATCATACTCCATTCAAAGGTATGGATTTAAAAATCATATTAGGCTCATTAGGAAAGATGATAAGCTAGTCAAAGAATGTTGAAGATGGTTATTAGTATGCTTAGCATACTACCATTCTTTTTGCATTAAAGCTCAAAAAGGGCACTAGAGATTGATTTTATTTGCATGGTAGGCTTGAAAGGCTCAAACGCATCAAAGATTGCCTATCACTTTCATGTTCGCAAGTAGTCTATACATATGCCTCAAAGAGCATGTAGTTAAGTTCTAGCATATATCAGAAACTTCCTAAGACTATCACAAAGTTCTCACAATCTTCACTACGCTATGCACACTTCACAAGTCAGGACAATATCGTGCTCAAAATATTCAACTACTCTGTCAAAGCATAATTCCATTAGAGTTCAAAGTGTTCTAATGTTAACAATTCACCTATGTTCAAAAACATGCATGCCCTAAATTAGGTTTCATCATGGGCTAGTGATTCTAAGCACTCGTTCATTACTAACTATGAGCTCAAAGTTTTTCAAATTTTTCAATTTTTTTTTTGTATTTTCATAAAAGAAAGCAATAACACACCATTAATCCCTCCCCCATATTAAAATCTTACATTGTCCGCAATGTAAGTCAAAATTGTAAGGAAGAGAAATTAGATACTAATAAAGTAATAAAAAAATAAAAAGGAAAGGGTAAATAACTCCCCTTGGGTTGCCTCCCAAGCAGCGCCTCTGTTTAACGTCGGTGGCCCGACGCCAGTGCTCGTGCTCATGGTGGTTCATGTTTGGTGTCCAATTCCACCTTTTTCACCTCTGAATTCTCCTTACAATGTGAAGGCGATGTCTATTCGCCATGTACCTCTTGGAGGTCCTCAACCCTTTTCTCATCTCCTCGTTTTCTATAGATGCATCTTGAGATCATTTAGTAGGAAGTTTCAGCTCAATATCAGGTCAGAATTAAGATTTTTAGAAGAATAATTTGGTGAAGTAGTAATAATGCATGAATTTCCAGTTAAAATATCTCCCATACCTCATTCGTCAACAAGTCGATCAGTAGTTACCCCTAATTCATGCTCAGTGACATGATGTGACTGTTCTAGTGATAAGTGATTGGTGATGCCAATAGTGCAATCAGTAATAGGAGAAGGTATGTGACCATGAGTATTGAACTTAGCTATCTCACCATCAAACTCCATAGTAAAAGCACCACCTCTTACATCTATTATGCACTTTGATTTCAAAAATGGTCTCCGTAACAGAATAGAGCTGCTTTTATTATCGTTTTCCATGTCAAGTACGTAGAAGTCGGCAGGAAAGACCAATTTATCAACTTTCACTGGAACGTTCTCAATTATTCCCCTAGGATGCACAGTAGACCTATTTGCTAATTGAATAGCAATTTCAGTTCCCCCACCGGAGCATGATGAGGACGACGATCATCGTCGATGTATGTGTTTTGTTATTGCGCTTATTGATTACTGTACATTGAGGGCAATGCGCTTACTAAGTTTGGGGGGGTGTTTACTGAATGTTGTTATTTCTGTTGTTGCTTTTCTTGCATGCTTATATCTATCATGGGACTAAGTTGTTCTTGAGAACATCTAAAAAATGAGTTCAACTTTAAGAAATAAATGAATTGGACTTGCAACTTTATTACATGATGAGATTAATCTCCATCTCAACTAGAATCTTGAAATTTTTTGACTTGTTTGTGAATATCTTTGGTTGAGTTAATACTTCAAAATTGAGGAACATTATGAGCACTTTTGAGTCATGATTGAGTGAAATATATGTTGGAAAGTGAGAATTTTTGTTAACTATGATCTGTCTTGAGCATCTTAGAACACTCTAGAACTATTTGAGGGCACTTTGAGGCGAAATTTTATTATTATGAACTTGAATTGGACATGATTTAGGTGATTTTTGGAATGTTTGAGCCTTTCAAGCCTACATTGTCTATATTTACCACTTTTGAGCTTAATTGAAAAAGAATGAAAATTAACCACCATTCGACTTTTATTGATGAAACTCATTATATCTACCTTTAATTGAGCCAAAAAAAAAATTATCCTTACCTTAAGGGAGTATAATGAATTTCATGAGCGAGCTATGTTCTAGGCTATTACAAGAAAAAAATTCAATGCCTATTGAATAAGGAAAAAGAAATGCATAGTAAGAAAACAAATAGTTACGAGATGATGAACCGTGTGGAGGTAATACATTGACCATGTTTCGTAAAATCTAATAATGCCCATGGTCATCAAAGTATTGGAAAAAAGAGGGGAGGGGACTGAAGATGTACTAAAATGAAATTTACAAATTATACTATCTTATTTGATTTTCCTACCTTTTCTTTGAAACCGACACCAAGGGCCTGACATTATAAGCTTAAAAAGACCTTCTGGTCCAAGTCTAGGGAATAATTACATTAATGGAGAAGTGCTGGAAAGGTAGGCTTGTGGAGTGCTTGATAGTAATCTTGACTTTGAGTTTACTAGCATTATTTGATCTTAAAGATATGTATGAAACTCAAGATTGGCAATAGCACACACGCACGTTCCGATTTTGCGACGTATTACTTGGCTTAGGAGAAAACACTTCTTGTCGATTTTTGATTGATTCTTATTGATGTGTTAGTGGGATTTCTGAGCTTATATATTTGAGTTGCTAAGTTAATTCGTTTAAAGTATTGAGGATGAACTCTGCATGTTGATCTTATTGCTTGCTCGATGACGATCAAGTCTAAGTTTGGGGGAGTTGATAAGGGTGAATTTTACGCTTATTTTGCAATGATTTTTATTGATTTTCGTGTTGATTCCTGGACAATATTATGCTTTTTGGTATATCTTTGTTTTGTTTCAGGAATCTAGGTCTGAATTGGAGGAAGTAAGCTAGAATGATGAAAACTGACCAAATCGAGGCAACAAGTGAAGAATTTTGAAATTCACATGCTCGATCGATCGGCAGAAATGCTCGATCGATCGAGCGAGGCAGATTTTTTGGCCAAAGAGAAGGAGCGTTGCTCGATTGATCGGTGGACTTGCTCGATCGATCGGCAGATAATCTCGATCGATCGAGCGTGTCAGGGAATTTCATGGACGAGAATGATGAGTGCTCGATCGATCGAGAGATTTTCTCGATAGATCGGGCAGCAGTATTTTCTGAAGAAAAAAAAATACCATATTGAGTCTGGTCAATTGGGAACACTTCCATCCAACCTCTACCATATATATACCAGACCTAGGGCACGAATTTGGGTTTTTGAACAACATATTACATAATACATAGCAGCCTTTCATCTTCATCCAACATCCAACAACCTTAAGGAAAATCATTGAAGTGCAAGGAAGGAAGCAAGAGAAGAGGCTACATTGCAACGCACGGAATCGACTCCTATCGTTTATCGTACTTCTAAACTTTTGTTTTGTTGATTATTTTAGAATTCATTAAGTGGATTTGGTTGAGAAACACTTATACATCTTGTTATTTTTATTTAAACATGAACTAAGTTTATTTTATCAAGATTAGGGGAGCTGTGTTTGAGTTGATAATTTTAATGTTCTTTTGTGGATTGATTTTTTTGTTCATGATTTAAAATCTTAAAAATGCTTTTAAAGCTTTGCTAACTTTGACTGATTTGTGAGAATTATAATTTAGATTGAGAGATTAAATTATAATACGCTATAGTAAATCATGTTGTATGTTCAAGATTGAGATCGAGGGATGAAATCACATATGTGATAACTTTAGATTGGAAGATCTAAAGTTAAAGGTTTTCATAGAGATATATGCGATATTAAATTGGTGATTATGTCAACGAAAGTTACTTGTTTCAATTTTATATTAGTTTCAATATAGCTTGAGAAAGTGTATTGGATATTTTACGGGAACCCGTCACCTTAAGAATTAATTGGATATTAATTATTTCACAAACGAATCATTGACGATAACACAAGCGAACTGACGTCTTGATAAATTTCTCGAGTGGAATTCATTCGCACCTTCAAAAGAGTTTGTTTTGATTTCTTTTTTTTTAAAATATTTATTTTATTTAATTAATTATTCCTATATTTCATAGGCTAAATATAATTTATCTAATTTTATTTGGTACTTACACATTAGTCCATGTGGGTACGACAACCCTACTTTTCTATCATTATACTAAAACTTGACACCGTGCACTTACGGTTCAATCGTGCTACACTCTAATATTTTATTGTTAAAATAATAAAGCGATCATATGGCGGTAGGTTGGACTGCATGTAAGGTGGGGGGTGGGATCATCCATTGATTTGCATAGCTAAAATTGGGATGATCACTCCAACTTGAGTTGTGCGCACTTTGTCCATTCTCTACGCCAAGTTGGTGCACAAGATATTCCAATTCGTCCAAGCTGTTATATTTCGCCATGGCAATCAGTGTGCCTCAGTGGTTCGAAATTAGATGTTCACCAGTAAGCATCAACAAACCAACGTGGCACTATGGGGAAATAAAGAAAGAAAAAAAAAGTGAATGAAAGAAGAAAAACAGAAAATATTAACACAAAAATATACAACACCTCCCCGGCAACGGCGCCAAAATTTGGTCGCGCTTATCGTGTACGCGCAAATTAACCCCACTCAATCCTCAAATTGATAACAATAATGTAGTTGTGTGAGTAGGTGTAAGGACCCCCATGCCCTTAACCCGCTATTAGTGTAAAAATCCATACAATTTGTGCATACAATCATATTATCATGGGGGAAAAACCATATGCAAGTATAACATCATATACTATCCAGAAAATTTCTTGCATTAGAACCACATAGTGTTCATATTCCCCAACCAAGATCACTTACATAGCATGCACCCTCATAATACACTAGCATGCTCTCAGTTCATTTAGCAATTCCGTATTTAAATGCATATCAAACAATAAATGAAGAGAGAAAGCCATTACCCATTTATACATTCCATATACACGTAAAAACGTGCTCACATGAGAGCACCCAATGAATAAACATGTATCTAATGTATAAGATACTCTACCGAATACTGTTATTGGTACTTCGATCCTGGAAGTACCTCCCATGCATAGTTCGATCTCAACTCTGGATCCACGTACTTATTCAACCAGCTCTGGTACTTCAATCCTGGAAGTACCTCAAATCAACAGCTCGGGCTCGACTCCAAAGCTATTGATGCACCTGTACCACCTGCCCCAACAGAGACAGCCCCCACACGGGGTGAGCATACCAATACCACCAATCCAATAATCATAATATTACAGTTCACAATTTACAGAATGTAGATGCCATGAATTTAAATGATACTCCCTGGATGGTATCATCCTCATCTGGTATCCCCTGTATTGTCCATGTTCTCAAAATAACCAAACCATTAAATTCTCAAAAGCCAGTTGATCATCTCATTGGTCAACTAAAACCATTCCTGCTATACCAGTTCCATAATTAAATATGATTAAATCATCAATTAGAGTATCACAGATATCACATATATCTAGCCAATGATTCCATAGTTCTATTTCATAGCTCGCTCCACAATAGCGGCATTTTAACCGACGCACGCTCAACAACAGCGGCGTCATGACCGATGGTCGCTCAACGGCGACAACATCCCAATCATTGCTCGCTCAAAAGCGGCACCATATAATTCCCAATGTATGTCCATTTATCGCAATTACCATATACCATGCATTTCTCTATCCATTTATTGCCAGTACCATATACCATGCATTTCAATATCCATTTATTGCAATTACCATATAACATGCATTTCACTATCCATTTATTGCAAGTACCATATACCATGCATTTCAATATCCATTTATTGAAATTACCATATACCATGCATTTCACAGTTGCATTATAACAGGCTATGCTCGTACGTTATACATACCTTATAATTCCGTAGTTCAAGTCCAACCTTGCCTGAGTCCCACGACCCGATAAATTATGTGCTAACACACAAATAATTCACAATCAAACATGAGCATGCAACCACGTGGCCAAGCACGTTTACAACCCCAAAATATATCATCAATTCATGACGATTTACCATTTTAAAAGATCATGGGTCAAGCATGCATAATACCCAAAATATTTCATTTTATAAGTTTAAATGATAGCCAATAACTCAATTGAGAATTCCGTTTTATTAAACTTTGGCTCCAACCAATCCATTTTAAAAGTATTGCATTCCTATTGGAATGTAGACATTACCCCGCAAATCGACTAATTAAACCCGTTCCAAAAAAACCCGACATTTCCCAAAATTTTCAAAAAAACACCAACCTTTGAGCGGCGTGGCCAACCAGCACCTTATCGTGATCGATCACCAACCCGCTCGCGATCGATCGCCGAGACCTTGCAATCGATCACCATCACTATATATCTTCAGCAAAATTCTAGCTGCTCGTCGCGATCGATTGGCACTCCTCGGGGATCGATCGCGACCTGTGATTTTCCGAAAAACTCGAGCTTCCGTAGTGTTTTTCACACCCAAACTCAAAACCAACACCCCATACACCATCAACACCTCAAATACACCATTTAAAACCAATAAAAACTCCAAAAACTCAACTTTGGATTTTTAACCAAAAAATCCCTAAATTCAAAAGCAACCAAAACCTTAACCAAACTCCACAGTACTACAACCAAATCGAAGACAAGGATGAGAGGAAGATTAATACCTGATTATCTTCAAGAAATCCGGCTCCCGAGCCAAGCTACCAACGATTCTCCTCCAAGGGATAAAAGAGGGGAAATGGGGAAGGGTTAGGCGTAGAGAGAGAGAGGAGAGAGGGAAGGAATCCGTGCCAATGACGGAACACCGAGTCTACTTGGTATATAGGACCAAACTCCAAAATACCAATCCCTCCACATATACATATTACTCATTAAAAATCATCTGTTTTCAATAATTACCTCCCAATTTCTATTTCCAATACCAGCCCCAGTACAAAGTACTCCGGACCCCAAATCACACCAAACACCAAATTCCAAGGTTATCAGCACGATGAGAATATTGTAATCTCATCCCTTGGATCCTACGACTCCAAATACCGGATTTAAAATCCCCGGAGTCCCAAAACCACAATTAGTTCATAATTGCCACAATTAAAATCCATAAAGGATCATTACCACACCGGGATTAACACCATTAATCCTCGGGCATCACAGTATGGATCGATCCCACGAGGAGGTGTGAATTCTTGTGTTAATAAAAATCAAAAGGACAACAATAAATTAAGCAATGGGGTTGTGAGTGAATTATACTAAATAAATTAAAACTAAAGATTAAACTAATGAAAGCGATTCTTGTTATCGGCCGACTCTACCTTGGATATTATCATCTATTTCATCGATTCATAAAAGATTCAATTTATTTGAATATTCATTAATTGGAAATCTAATTCCTCACTCACCTTATTCATAGTCAATTAGTCCAAGCGTTCTAATTTAACTTCATCAAATAATCAATCTCTATATGCATATCCAAGATTAAAATCATGACACCGTTCAAACTAGTGAGTGATGAATCTAAATAACATAAACACAAGCGGTGTATATAAATTTAGTCAATTGTTTTCCTTAAGAATTTAATAACACGAACATCAGGCAATTATCAATCTTAGTCGCTTCTTCAATTAGATTACTCAAACAATCTCTATTTGATATCCAATTAGCAATAGATTATATGCAAGTCATTAGGTTGTTTATCCAATAAACAAACACATCTCATATCAATAAAATCAGAAAAACAATGATATTCAATAAAATCGATAAACAAAAGCATAGGAATCTCCCCAAGATAAATAAATCCAAGGTATTAGTCTTCCTCAACCAAGAATTAAAACTAGCTAAACATAATTAACAAGAAAAACGAAAAATAAAAGAAAGGGAAAGAAAACTAATCCGATCTCCGCTCCGCCGAGGTCGACAATCCCGCCTTTGCTTCGATCTTCGTAGCTGTCTTCAACAAAATGTAAAATTATCATAAACTACTCTACCCTAACTATCTAGATGGTATTCAAGATGAAATTCGAGGGATAAATATAGGGAAGCAAGTAGGTGGGATAGAATCTCCAAAAGATGGTAAAAAATCAGTTATCCTTGTTGTTCACGGATCCTGCTGACGAACGATCACGGATGGCTGGAGATCGATCGCCATCATTTACTGCTTTTTTTATTTTCAGGCATTGTCTCAGTGATCGATCGGCGGATTTTGGCCGATTGATTGCCGAGCCTTCAATTTTTCTAGCGAGTTTCGTATTTTGGCAATAACTTTTTCATACAAACTTCGAGTTAAGATGTGGGGTCTTAATTACTTAATTCATTATGTATTAGTTTATTATCCATATGTGATTAAGAATTAAGTAAAACATACACTGATTAAGAGTTTACTCATGTTAGGTTGTTACAATACTTACACAAATCCTACCATAATATACATTATATGTACCGTAAAATAACCTAGACTAGTCCAACTCTTATCCAGTGGTTCAACTCGCAGCGGAATAGACTCACAATCCCGTCCTCCCACGTCTATGAGTCTCTACAGAAACAATCACACAACATGAGTATAGATAAATAACCATCCCAGTGCAATATCAATACAAAACATAAACGATAAAGCACTATAAACATCAAAAGTGATTGTCCACAACATGAGTATAGATAAATAACCATCCCAGTGCGATATCAATACAAAACATAAACGATAAAGCACTATAAACATCAAATGTGATTGTCATGTTTCATGCATCATCAAATGCAAATACAAATATGTCATGACATGTCTCATTCATCATCCTGTTATAACCAGACCAATATGATATGTCTATCTCAGCTCAATATGTCAGTGGAACCTCCTCACATCTTCATATTAGCAGCACATATCATAGTACCGTCCTCACATGTTATAACAGCCAGAGCATATACCCAACCGGCGTATATCTCTCATGCCAAAGCATATGTAGCATACCTATCGTGGCAACAATCCCAGCCAAAGCATATACCCAACACTGGTATATCATTGTGGCACCAATCTCGGCCAAAGCATATGCTACACATCTATCGTGGCATCCATCTCAACAATATAATATCATGAATGCACATGCATATGATGTCATTAATCATATGATACCATGCTCACATCATCATCACAACAATATCATATACTCGTACGTCAAAACGTACCTGTTCCGCGACAAACGATATAAATTAGGTGTCAATGTCTAACCGCCTCGTTGCCCCGCCCCTGTGATGATGCTACAACAATATGAACAATATAACATGTTACAATAGGCCTCAAAATCAAACTCTACAAAAATCTAACATTTTTCAAATTCTTAACCCTGGCGATCGATCGCCACATTTCCCCGATCGATCGCCATACTGTTCTATTCCATCGCGATCGATCGCCACATTTCCACCGATCGATCGCCATATGTTTTCACCGCCTTATATTTTCTCTGTTCTCGGTGATCGATCGTCGATGTCCAGAAAATTCAGAACATGGCGATTTTGAGCTTATCTCCATGGTTCTTCTTCTACTACTCAAAATTTCACATTCCAACATGTTTCATGCAAATCTCTAATAGCATATTAACATTTTTTTATGATCATAGAACTCAATACTTTGCATAATAACAAGTAGGAATTCCAACCATGAACACTTGGTACTTAAGTTCACATCATTCATAGATATCTACATATCCAAGCTTAATATCATAAATTCCTTACCAAGAAGTTATGAAATCACTTCACTCAACTTCCTAGCTTCATTACCAAGTGAAATCCAAGTAAAAGATGGAAGAACCAACAAGGGTTTGGAGAGGTGCTTGTGTAGAGATTACTAGGTGAGGTTTGGTGTTGTATGTTTTTGTCAAATCTGATTTTTGATATATAACCAAACCTTTAAATTTAACTCTAATTCAAAGCACATGCAACTCACATACACACCACATGCAAACTCAACTTCAAATGCAACTCCCTTTAAATGTATGGTAAATACACACCAAAGTCATATCCCACACTACACACTTCATGTCTCTTACTTCTCTTGAATAAAACATGCATCAATATTTCAAGAACATAGATATCTTTGTTCACAATTCCCATATCTTCTACGTTTCTTGTTTTATGTTACCTCATACTTGCTTCAACTTCATAGTGAACTCTCATAAGTGAGTCATGCTTTTATTAAATCAATCATCACTTGGTTCAACCCGAACCCGATTTCTCATCATATTGTCATTATGAAAGCCACAAGTATTATCATACATTCGAGGCATTACATAAGAGAACTCGAAGCTAACGGAAAGTTATACAATTTTATGTGATCGCATTCCCAAAATTTGGCTCAAACATATAAAGAAATTTGAGGAGAAATAAGTGACATGCGTATTTGGATTCCGGTTTTTCCTCTTTTCTTTAACTTTCTTCCTTCTTCCATCGTTTTAGCCTAATTTCTTCACTTTTTCCCTACATTCAAGCAATTATTAAGCATACTAGATGTGTCTATTTCTAGTCACATTAGATTGGGCCTTTCAAATTGAATTGTTATATTTATCTGAAATCTATTACTCGAGAGAGGGGAATTCAAATAGGACCGTAAGAAAATACATCGTGCAAATTTATGTAGTTCGATAGACATATAACTATATTTAAGTCATTAAAAATCATTGTGCAAAATAAATTGTTTGATAGTTAATCTTAGATAGGGTTATCAAGACAGTTACTTAATAATAATTTTTACTCAACACTCGGGAGAGGGATTAGAAAATAGTTAAGGAATCTTGGCTAATAAACTTATAGAATTAATGATATAGAGATTAATAGGGAAGAACATTGTTGATAGTCAAGTGAAATCGAATATTTAGAATCCATCTCTTATTTTTCTCCATTTAAATTCTTTATCTTATCATTTTATTTTATTTATTTAGTTAATTAATTAATCTAAATGATTTTCTATATAAAATCGATATTATTTTAATTATTGTACTTAGTGTGAATTTAATTTTCAATCCATATGGGTTCAACACTCTTAACTCATCAATTATTAAAACTTGACACCGTACACTTGCGGTAAGATTTACACCCAACAAGTTTTTGGCGATGTTGCCCAGGATTGAATTAATTATGTAAATAGTAATGTTGTTACCAATTAATTTGATTTTAATATAGAGCTTTATTTTTAGTTCATATTTAATTTTGATTTTAATTTTATTTTTTTAAATTTTAGTTATCTTGTTTTCTCTGTGTTGTTTGCAATTTATGCGAAGATCGAAAAATCTTGTAATGCAACCCTTTGATCCTAAAATTTTAAAGAACTACTTGGAGATTAAGATGCTTTAGAACATGTGGGTACTGCGATGAGCATGATACTATGATATTGATGTACACCGCAAGTGATTGTAGTCACCCAGGTATTCGATAAATTTGGCAATTTTAATATTGTTACGGTGTTATAGAGTTGATCTTTGAGGAAAGAATTTTATTGTTGGAAATGAATAACTGTTTATGAAAGGAAACTCGAATAATGTCATGATATCTGCGTGAAATAGATATCGTAGATTATATTGACTAATTGCATTGCATGAGGCAATGATTGAATATGAAATGAAACTGAAGAGTGAATAATATTGTGGATTATTAATGTGGTGAAATGGATAGCAAGACTGATGATGAGAACAACGTTATCAGTATACCGAAATAGTAATGTGATAAATGAAGTGTTTAAAACAAAAGAATAATTGAAATGATTGGCATGAATACGCTTGGGCGAGTATGAATCTAGATGTGATTCCTAATAATTGTATTGTGTGTTGACACTGATCCACTATAATGGATAACAATGAAATCTTGGTAAATGAGTTGTGTTATTGATTGCATGTGACGCCCCGAAATAATTAACTGCAATTAAGGCATTAATTATGTTCATGTGTTTAATTATGTGGATAATTGATTATGTGCTTAAATTAATTATCACGATGAAATGCTTAGTCACATGATAGGCATGACCCGGGGGTTACGTTTCAAGGTGCATGTTATGCATGATAGGAAATGGGGTTAACATGATTTAATTGTATTAATTGTTAATTATGAGGAAAGTATGAATTTAATGAAGTTAGTTGCATTTTTGTAAAATGCTTTTAAAATACCATGTTGGGGTATTTCATACATCATGTTAATTTTGGGTATAATTTAATTAACCCTTTCCCCCACCTTACCCAACTCACTTTACCCTTTTCACTCTTAAATCCCCAATTACTCTCAAACCCTACCCCTTTACCACATTTTCGAAATCCTTCAAAGGAGGAAGGAGGAAACTCCACAAAACTTGTGTTTGTGTGATCTTTGTTAAGATTTGGAGTCTTCGAGAGGTATGGAACCCTTCCTTAAGTTTTTATGAAGTTTGGATTTGAAATGGGATGATTTTGAAGTGATTTAAGTGGGTTTGGTTGGGTATATGTTGTATGTTGTTGGGGTATGATTTTTGAAGTTTTTTATGTGGGTTTTAACAAGTTATGATGATGTTAGTGTGATTGGAAAGTTTGGGTTTGAATGGTATGAGGATGAGCTCGCACATGAAAATGGAGAAATCGCGGCCACTGTAAGTGGCGATCGATCGCTACAAAAGCAGCGATCGATCGCCGAGAAGCAGTACGCGAAGAAGAGCTTAGGCGATCGATCGCCTCAAATGGCGCGATCGATCGCCAACGTCCAGTAGCGAAATGAACATCAAGGCGATCGATCGCCTCATTTTAAGCGATCGATCGCCGCTATGTGAAAAATCTGGCGATCGATCGCCATGTTTTGAGCGATCGATCGCCACTGTTCAAAAATGGGAAAATGTGGATTTTTGATATTTTTGTGGGATTTTTGGATATTGGACTATATTTAGCTTCTAATATCGATTTGTATGGTTATGTAGAACCATCCCAGGTACCCACAACTTCAAGGAGATAAAGTCCTACAACTTCTCCAGTTTTGGAATTAAGGTACGTAAGAAGCGTACGGGCATCGGACGGTAACACACTCCTAACTCTGACTATGCATTGATTGCATAAGTATTTACGATGTTTATGATGACGATGATTATGATAAGTAAGTCATGATGATGATGATTATGATGATGAAGTTTACGATGATGATTTTGCTAAGTAAGATTATGATGATGATGTTATGATGATGATGTTCATGATAAGTAAGTTTATGATGATGTGATACGATGTTATTATGTGGTAAGATGCCACGGGGTAAGATGCCCATATGGTAAGAGGCCATACAATGCTATAATGTGGTAAGACGCCACGGGGTAAGATGCCCATATGGTAAGAGGCCATACAATGTTATAATGTGGTAAGACGCCACGGGGTAAGATGCCCATATGGTAAGAGGCCATACAATGTTATAATGTGGTAAGACGCCACGGGGTAAGATGCCCATATGGTAAGAGGCCACACGATGTTATTAAGTAGTAAGATGCCACGGGGTAAGATGCCCATATGGTAAGAGGCCATACGATGTTCATAATGTGGTAAGATGCCACAGGGTAAGATGCACATATGCATGAATATAAATCAAGGATAACGAAAGAAAGTTAATGCATGACCGGCAAGTTTACTCAACTATGATCTCATACATTTACTGTTATGTATCTTGCTATAATATGATGATGTTATAAGATGATGATGTATAAGATGATGATGCTATAAGATGATGATGTATAAGATGATGATGCTATAATATGATGATGCTATAAGATGATGATGTATAAGATGATGATGCTATAATATGATGATGCTATAAGATGATGATGCTATAATATGATGATGCTATAAGATGATGATGTATAAGATGATGATGCTATAATATGATGATGCTGTAAGATGATGATGTATAAGATGATGATGCTATAATATGATGATGCTTATATGATGATGATGTATAAGATGATGATGCTCTAAGATGATGATGCTTATATGATGATGATGTTATAAGATGATGATATTTATGAAATGATGATGCTCATATGATGAAGATGTTATAAGATGGTGATATCTATAAGATGATGATTTTAATCATTCATGTCAAGAATTAATGACTATATGCATGGCTATGAAACAGGGACAACCAAAGAGGGT
Source organism: Haberlea rhodopensis (assembly GCA_907163345.1). Classification (NCBI taxonomy): domain Eukaryota; kingdom Viridiplantae; phylum Streptophyta; class Magnoliopsida; order Lamiales; family Gesneriaceae; genus Haberlea; species Haberlea rhodopensis. Next base: position 280,398 of record CAJQUN010000569.1, read on the forward strand.
TAATGCGATTAACCAGGAAGTATACGTTACCAATTATTTTCATGCATTTATTTATATGTCATTGCCTTATGATGTTATGTAACGATGTCCATGCTCATGATGAGTTGTTCCTGTAGGTACACTTTTGGACGAAGGGCCTAGGGGCGGGTTGAGGCAGTGAGCTAAAAGGAGCAAGACGCTTCTAGGATTCAGGGTTTGATAGTCTCTACTCTAGGAGTAGTGTAAATCTATAGTTTTAACATTTCATTTTTGAGAATGAAATTATTTAGCTCGTGAAATTTTATTTTGGGCCTGTAACCTTATTAGCTCGAAGCTACAACCGAAACTCTAAGATGTTATTAATGCATGTTTAGTCCATAAATTGTGTATTAAGAGGATGTTAAGGTAGGAAGACCCTACATTGCATGTAATAGCAAGGTGAATGAGACAAAACTCTGTTCAAAATGAGTCATTATGAATTTGTTAAACTAACGATGAGTTGAGGGCTTGTGAAAATTGAAATGTGGCATCATATGAGATGCGATGACTACTGCTACATAATGAAAGGATATACACGCCTGTGTAAAAATTTAAATGATCTTATGAGAACCCTGTCTAATATTGAGTAGGAGATGATGAAAGTGTGAAATAAAGTTGAAAGAAAGTGTGAAATAAAGATTAGAGTGAACTGAAAGTGATTGACATCGATGAAAATGCATGTATATGTTCGGCCTTTTACAGATGAATTTAAAGTATTGAAAACATGGAAATGTCAGTGCTTGAAGGTTGGTTTTGACGCCCAATAATGTCACGTTTGTAGACGAATGTTAGATTTTAGATCTACCTAGCCAAATTCATATTAGTTGTGGAGTGATAATTTATGTGATGAGACGCTTATATGTGAAGACTAATGAATGCGTATTGATAATTGTTCAATAAGATGTCTATGGACATGTAAATGTGATTGGAGAGTTTAATGATTCTTGCATGAACTCTGTCTAACATAGAAATTCGATGATTATTAATGCAATGAGATGTTGATAAGCTATAACATGATATTCATGATTTTGAATTCCGAACGAGAATCTAAATGTCTTGATTGAAGAAACTACATGACTCGTGTGACATGTTTTCTTAAGTTAATTGATGTAATAAGACATCATCACTTGAATCAATAATAAATAAAGAGAAGGGAAATGTAAATCGAGAATGATAGCTGGGGTGTTTCCTTGTGATTGGTCATGTTTGAACTCTAAATTGTTAGACCTAAATGTGGTCCAGTAAGGTATTCGACGGTATGTGGACGTTATTTTATCCCTTTTACGTTTATGAGTTATTTTGTCATCTCTGGTAGATGTGTATATTGAAATTTCGAGGAACTGGAAATTAATTGTATTAATCCCGGAGTGATTATGATCTTTAATTGATTTTAATTGTGGTAATTATGAGATAAGTACGATGTTGAGACTCCTGAGGATTTTAATCCGATATCGGGGTTGTTGGATCCAAGGGTGGAGATTTATTCTCGTTGAGGTATTAAACCTTGGAATTGTGTTAATAGTGGTATATGGAGTCTGAGGAGCTTTGTATTGAGGTTTGATGTAATTGAGTGAGTGGGAGATAATTATTGAACACGCATGATTTTTAATGAGTATTTGAAACTCGGGTTTTTCGAGCCTTGGTACTATAAATACCAAGTGGACTCGTTGTTCAACCATTCTTCACTCCACTCCCTCTCTCCTCCATCTCCTCCCCCCCCCCCCCCCCACCTTCCCTTTCCCTCCCCTTTCTTCTCCATGGAAGAATTGAGCTAGGATCGAGTTTGGGGCCAAATTTCTTAAAGATAATTGGCAAATAAGTCACTGAATCTCGGGGCAAAGGCAAGGATTGGCTCTTGCTATTGGAGTATAAGGTACGTGTAACGTACGAGCACGAGCAAATATATTATTGTCGTTATTAGATGAATGGTATACATAAATGTTGTGATGAATTAGCATGTATTACGAGTTATGTTGGTGCCGTTGTTGAGCGAGCAAGGTGTATGATGTTGTCGCTGTTGAGCGAGGAATGGTTATGATGCCGCCGTTGTTGAGTGTGCGAGAGGTTAAAGTGTCACCGCCATTGAGCGAGCAATGTAATGCGATGTGTTGAGATTGTGAAATCATTATTGTAACAATTTAGATATATTTGATTATGGAATTGATGACATGAGTATGGGCATAGTTAATCAATGTAATGATTAACTGATTTTGGAATTTGATGATTTTGGTTATTGTGATAACATGAACAATATAGGAGACCCCATATGGTAACGTTACATACATGGTGATGTGAGATTCATGAAGAGATTCAAATAGACATGCAAGTCCAAATCAAGAGCATGGATTCTACATAATGTTATGAACCATCATTGTATTCATATTTAGTGATTGGGCTAGTTTGAAATCAGTTAAAAATTAGTAGGCTTTTATTCAAGTTATTAATGTTATTTTGTCGAATTATGTCTAGATGGGCTAAGAAAAATATTTTATTGAGTTTGTTATGAGCCCATTAGGTCATGGAAAGTCAATAAGTCCTATAAATACTTGTATTCAATCATGGTGAAGAGATATACAACAACATTCATCCAAAAAATGTGGCTATTTGCCTTGTAGAGAGTTTTCTCTCATGGATCCAAGTGATCCCATTCTTGGAACTTATCAAGGAGTATTCCTTGTGGCGTTCTTCATTTGATACCGAGGTTCCTACTTTTCTAAGTAGTGGGTCGAGGTGCGTTATGCTGATACCGAGGTTCCTACTTTTCTAAGTAGTGGGTCAAGGTGCATGTTGAAACCTTTGTTTCTTGCTTCGTGTTAAGCGGTGGGTCGAGGTGCGATTTTACATACCAAGGTTCTTGTCTCAATTGTAGACAACGGGTCGAGGTTCGAATCATATACCGAGGTTCTTGCTTGGATAAGCAACGGGTAGGGGTTCATTTTGTTAGTTGAGTCGTTTTGTTCTTCGTGTTGGGTCAATAAATCGTTTTTATTTATCAATTCCACGTCCTTTACTTGATTTTAAGTCCTTGGCAAAACAAGAGTTTGAAATACTATCCTCGTGTGTCATTGAATCTCGAGAGTCGTATCATTTGGTATCAGAGCCTTGGTTTTTTAAAAAATCAAGTGCGTTTTTTGAGTCTTCTTGTCGTCATTTTTTCTTACAATATTTGTTTCTTCGAGTCTTCGATTCATCCTTTAGTTCGTTTGATTGTTACTTATGTTTAGTATCGAGAAACAAAAAAAACAAAAAAAAAGGGTGAATTTTCGTCCAAAAAAATAGGTGATATTTTTAAAGTGTGAAAATAGTTTTTGAAGAGTTTTGAGTAAGAAAATCTCTATCATAAAACTTATTTAACTTCAAATAGGATTCTTGATTGATTTCTTTCCTTATTTTGGACTCTAAATTTCCTAAAGATTTTTCTTTAATCTAATCACATATTACCCTATCATATTTTAATATTAATTTTTTCCCCTTTTTGTGTCAATTTCGTCCAATTAGGTTCCTAGAGCTTTGATTTTTTTTCAATTTCTATCCAATTGGGTCACAAAATTACAACTAGGTCACTCTAAATTTATTGTGCAATCTGGTCCCTAAAATTCCACGTTGTTACGATCTCATTCTTCATGTTGGAAGGCTAAGATACTAAAGAGTAAACAAGATTTGAGGAAAAATCTTTTTCAAAGAAAGGGAGAATGATGTGAGATTCATGAAGAGATTCAAATAGACATGCAAGTCCAAAATCAAGAGCATGGATTCTACATAATGTTATGAACCATCATTGTATTCATATTTAGTGACTGGGCTAGTTTGAAATCAGTTAGATATTAGTAGGCTCTTATTTCAAGTTATTAATGTTATTTTTTCGAATTATGTCTAGATGGGCTAAGAAAATATTAGTAGGCTTTTTCAAGTATTTTCTGAATTTGCAACTTTATCTTCTGTCAATTATGAATTGTTAAATTGATGATATTGAGATTGTGCTATTGGTATACTCACCTCGTGTGGGGGCTATTTTCTGTTGAAAGAGGAAGACAGGTACAACATTTGCTCGGAGGATGAGTTCGAGCTATTGAATGAGGATGCTCCTAGGAGCTGGGTATCAGCGTTGGTATGAACAATACTTCTTATACAGTTGATACACGTTTATTGGTTCAATGCTCGTCTGTGAGCATTTAGATATGTGTATATGGTTTGTATAAGAGTTATGAAGTGTCTCTTTTCATTTATGGTTTGCATGCAGTTTAATTAAGGGGGATTGCATAATGAATTGAGAATATGAAATTGGTGCATTGTATAGTGTATTTAATCCTAGATGTTGTGTTGAGATTTAAATGTTACGAGGATTGATGTCAAAAATTATGTACAAGAATTTCCTAATGACATGAAACTATGACATATTATATGTGACAATGCACTAATATTGGGTTAAGGGCGCGGGGTCCTTACACCTACGATCAATTGGTTAATCTATTTTGACTACATTGGATCGCTCATCAAGATTGCAAATGGTTTTGTTATCACCAGAAAGGAAGAAATCGTTAATTCAAGGTTTCGAAGATGATAAAACAAACTATCTCAGTTGGATACCTCGCTGTATTCGACTCAGCAGATATGCAACAACCAATGCTTAAAGGAAAGTCAGTTGGATACTCTATAAAGTACATTATCCAACCCAACAGACAAGGACTTAAGAAGATACAAGAAGTGTTTTAAAGCAAGATGCAGTACATTCCTTTCACTCATATGTCCCGATTGAATCTAGGGCATTGGTTGGTCGAGGTCCTTATGATTTCAATAACTATGTATTTGTTTCACGTTATATGATTCATTGTGTGCGTATATAAAAAACTATTTTTTCACAAGCATTATTCAGTCTGGCAAGAGATTCCTTGAATCATATACAGAAAAATACATAGGACATCCTGGTTCATCAAGAACAGTGATGAATTCACAACGACAATCATACCTCTGACAGCATCACTGAATACCCAAAATAAAAACTTTATGACCCGCATGTGATCAGTCATTAAATCAATCTGTCAAGGCCTCAATGATGCCTCAGATCATGAGGAGTAATGGTGCACAACTATGACTAGGATATCTATACTCGACAAATGGTAACCACTTATGGAATTCGGGTAGGCTCATTCAGTGAACTCATTCCTAATGAGCACATATTCATGTTTGCTTACTTCTCCAAACCAACGCCGATTACATTCGGTGCACTACACTAGACACATCATGAATACAAGTTTCTAACGAGCATATATCAATATCCCATTCTCGAAGGCTCATCGACAAGGAACATTTAGAAATCGCGGTCGAGAATGTATTTCATGGTCATCATCATTTGCGTAACCACATTCTACTGACTATAGCAATCTCAATGACTTCATCAATGCATCAAGATGCATGGGTAAATAGATGAAGAAGTGTTATATATATTAATATTCAAACAAAGATTTGTCATAATAAGATTATAAGTACATTCAATCAACTATTGATTTACTTAATCACTTATGAAAACAATATCTTTCACTTTCCCAAAGCAAACTACTCATTTGTTCAAGAGCATCTTCCAACGATGTCTGACAGACATCAATCGTTATAAATGCTTTGTTAGTGGATTCACTATATTTTCTGTTGAAGCAATTCTCTCGATAATAATGTCTCTACCATCTCTCTCAATAGATGGTATTTTCTCAATATATGTTTGGATACTGATGAGATCTTGGATATTCATAACAGCTCAACTGTTGTGACAGTACATAGGGACTGTGACAACCGTACTAGAAATTACACCCAACTCTTGTGTAAGGATCGATTCCGGGGTGGGTTGCCATACCACACTCGAGTTCAACCAACTTGAGCTTCAATAGCTCGTGTTCTTGAAATAATTGCACCGAGAGATAATATCGAGTTCGGTTACAAAAGCGAGCTGAAGACACTCAACATAACCCGCTCTAAACAGATTACTCATTTGAAAGACATTGATTTATACAATCCGTTGTACAAACCCGATCCAGTTGGGAATTCCTCATCCAACTAGAACTCCTAGCAACTCAACTATGTATGTTCTTTAATGTCTCACATACAAAGACCTCTCATCGGTTGTGATAAATCATCAACCGTTACAATGGTATTCACTCTTCTATTTTAGCTCACAAATACATGAATAGAGTGTATACAAAGGCACAAATGATTCCATAATGAATCTGATACAGCAAGGTAAGAGGTGCCAAAGGTTTGAGGAGTGCTCTTCATTTAGCAGCTTTTGTCTTTTAAGTTCCTCAATTGAATCCCAAGTGGGTTTGCTTTGGAAGGCTTGGATTGATCTTCAATTAGCTGTTATTGAGCTTCCAAATCATGTATATATATCCCCAAGTAATGATATATACGTTAGACACAAGAATATGCCCGTTGGAAAAGGTTCTGCACCATTCCCAAGCTTGCAACGGTCATATTCTGGTTTCTGTTCTCTTTGTATTTCGGACCGGACTGGCCGGATCAGCTTGGACAGATCAATCTGGCCGGATCAGCTTGGACAGATCAGCTTGGGCAGCTCAGTCTGTTTTGGACAGCTCAGTCTGGTCTGGATCAGTCTAGGGCAGATCAGTATGGCCGGATCAGTCTGGACAATCAGCTTGATACAAAACAGAATGATAAACTTGCTCTTCTGATCTGTTGCTTGTAGCTCTTGATTCTTTGATTTTTGGGCAAAGTGATCTACATGAAAGTTGTATCCCTTTCTCTTAGCTTTCCACGGAATCAAGAATCGCTCGATTTCAAGTTCTTATGAGAGAGTTATGCTCGAAATACGAGGCGATGGTCCTGCTGTCTGTTTGCTGGATGCAGCAGCACATGGCGTGACTTGCAGAAGCCTTTTGGCCATCTTAAAGTACGATTCAGTCTTTGACTTCCAAAGATGACTTGTATATCTTTGTCTTAGCTTTCCATCACATACTGAATCTTTCCATTCCAATAAGCGAGCTAAGAGTTATGGCCAACAGACTGACAGTTGCTTGCTGAAACAGCTTGCTGTTTCCTCGAGGTACAGCTCGATCTTGCAGGCGTCTTTTCTCCTTTATAACATTCGAACTAGCCGATCTGTTGTGAAATATGACTTTTAGTATTTTGAGTTGGCTGTTCAACCTCTTTGGAATCACACCATTTCTATATCTGAGCTATGCGATATGATCAAAACAATCCGCTCTGCCATAATTTCAGTCTTGGTCTAGCTTGATATTTTCAAGCTACTTCTTTGTAATTTATCAAGCTCTTAAATATGATCTATGAACTGCACACTATGTTAGCAACACAATAACAAGTTTTGTTAACATCAAAGCCAAGATTATTCGGGTTTCCAAAACCCAACATCTTGGATGAAATTTCATATCTAAATTGTCTCTTTGCTGCATCGTATGCTGCAATGTATTCAGCTTCAGTGGTGGAATCCGATGTGGTGTCTTGCTTGAAACATTTCCAAGAGACAACATCATCATTAAGTTTAAATACAAATCCGAACATCGATTAGGTATCAGCTACATCCTACTGAAAAACCAGCATCAGCTTAGCCTTCAACTTTTATTTCTCCATTTACACATCCAAAAACTATGAGCATATCCTAAGTTCTTCATAAGTACTTGAGGATTATTTTCACAGTTTTCCAGTGATCTTCACCGGGATCTGTCTGATGTATGCTCATTACTCTAAGAACATATATCAGGCCAACTACATAACATAGCATACATTATGCTATTAAAAGTCGAAACATAAGGTGTCAATGTCATCTTTTCTCTCTCCTCGTCAATCTTAAGATTCATTGACTCGAGAGATGAATACTATGACATATTGAGAAGTAACTTCTTTTTCGACTATTCCATGCTAAACCCTTTTAGTATAGTGTTTAAGTACGTAGATTGAGAGATCTCAAGCATCCTTTAGATCTATCCTTATAGATCCTTACGCCAATCACGTAGGACGCTTCTCCAAATCATTCATGGAAAAATTAGTAGATAATCATGCTTTAATTGATTAATCCAATATCATTCACAATAAGAATTATATAATCGACTTAAAGCATCACAAATGTAGCATTGCTCCCACTAACCATTTTGCACACACATGTCACTTCCGATTTTTTTTTAACAAAACCAAACACTTTGATGATGTTATCAAAACTGAAGTTCAAACTTCGGCTACCTTCTTAGGCCTATAAATGGACCTCTGAAGTTTTGTAAACCTTTTGCTCACTCCCAATGGTTGTGAAGCCCTCTGGCTGCCTTGTATAAAAGTCTTCACACCAATATATTATATCTCATAGTCATAATATGAAGATATAGCTAAAATTCGAATAGACTTTAGCATGATAACCGATGAAAATTTTCTCACAGACAACTTTTTGCTTATGAGAATAACCGTTTCCCACCAGTCAAGCTTTGAACATCGTCTCCTTGAAAGTCCTAGGATCACATTCATGGCAAAAATCATTTTGACTACTTTCTAGGAGTAAATTCAATTTATCAGGAGTTCTTGAAACACTTTCAGATCTCCGTGGTATGTGTAGTTCAAAGGTTATGATTGACTCAATTAATTTCACCGTTTTCAGTTTTATAGTGGTTTGTATTTCTTGAACCCTTTCAAGTTATATTATATTATCATTCCTTTCTAATAGAAACATTTTCTCTAGAAAGACTGCACTTGCGAAACAAACATTTTGTCTCCAACTGATAATATAAAATTCCACAAAATAATATAAGATGGATCAATTATCCAACATCTCCCACTGGCTGCTTCACATAAGCAGAACAATCTCAAATCTTTATTCGGATTATTTTTCATTCCATATCGTTTATGAAGTTTTGATCACTGTATTGGTATAAATTATGTTAAACAAATATATTACTTTTGAGAGTTACTCGGAGATAATCACATTATCTCTAACATAACTTAAACATCCACTTGCACTAACATTTAGTGCTCCACATAGATCCATATGAATCAAATTTAATGGACATTCAACACATGCTAAATTTATGTGGGATTTAAGTTATCATTCTTTTTTATACTAATCGTTCATAAGTTCACCAGATTCAATAAAACATGCATTCTTAAAAAATATTGCAAATCACATTCGTAAATTTAAAAGAATATCATTCTCTATCAAAATAGGAACAATGTTTATGATTAAATCCAGAACAAATAAACAATTGCTCAAACCAGTTCCTAACCAATTCAAGATTTTATATTAAATAAATGTTTCAAACAGCATTTGCAACAACTCTTGCTACAATATCTAGCCTCAGGTGGGTGTCACCTTCCTAGGGCTCTCTACTTCTTTTAATCATATGCAACTCTTTGCAAAGCTGTGTGCACCACTGTCATCATTTACCAAAGAAGTAGAACCAATAGAAACATTAATTTTAACATAAAACTTACCCTTTCTAGAACGCTTCTAGTCTAGGTATTCCTTGCAATTTTGCGCCAGTGACCACCAGTGTAAACATAGTTGATTCTCCTTTTTAGTTGCTACTACATCCATTTTCATCTTTTGAGTTTGGGAATCATTTTCCTTCCTCTACTTTATCCTTGAATCCTTCCCACCAATTGTAGAAGATTCAACAAGCAGAACACGTTTCTCCTTTGAATCAAGGACTCATGAGTTTCCAACATTTTGACTATAAGATCACATCTACAGCCTGTTAATGAGGTATTGTCACATTCATATTTTTCAATTTTTTAACAAGAGATAGTTTTCTTACACCATGCTCATAGACCGAAGCCCCATCTTGCATATGAAATGAAAATACATCTTTTGAAGCGCTAGTCTCAGTATTCCTTCTGTAAGGACCCCTAGCCCTTAACCATTGATTAGTGTATTAACCACTATATGTGGCACATGCTTTCAGTAACAATCAATCGGGAAACTCAGATGATACTTTACCATTGAATGGCAATTACAAAATTTCTTTAATGTTCGACGTTATAAGATCATCTCTACCAACAAATAGACTCATAGATTTTTGCCCATTACCATTCCCATTACGCCACTTTTTTTACATTGTGGCCTTTTATAAAAATTTGGGCATAGTCTCCCCATAAATTGAGCTATCCCGAAATAAAAGCACACCACATAACATAATTCCCGGCCAGGGAAAACACAATACTTAACAGAATACAGAAACACTAAGTAAATTCCCAGCCAGGGAAGGCACCACACAATGAGACAACAAAAGTGGGTTTCAACACCTACATAATACACAATGACTCTCATATCATTTAGCAATTCTACCACTAATTGCATGCAACATAGAATGAAAGAGAGAAAGGCTCATGCCTTTATATACAACCCATATACAAGTATAGTCGTGCTCACATGTGAGCATCATGAATATGTATATAACCCTCAGGTGTATATGAGTACCCTATCTGATATCTTGCTCCATCAAGCCCTGGTACCTCGATCCTAGAAGTGTCTCCAATCAACAGCTCGAGCTCATCTCCAAAGCCATCGATGTTCCTGTTCTACCTGTCCCAACAGAGACAGCCCCCAACGGGGTGAGCATACCAATACACAAAGTCCCATAATCACAATAATGAAATTCATAATTTACAACAAAAGTAAATACTAATGAATTTTAAATGATACTCCCTGGATGGCAACGTCCTCATCCGGGATTCCGTGTACTGTCCCTGTTCTCACAATCATCAAACTCATCAAATCTCAAAAATCAGTAAATCAACACATTGATTAACTCATCGCATGCCTAATTCTCGAATATCAATAAATAGTGATTCCAAATTCATTATACATGCAAATATAGATATCTCAATATCAAATACTGATTTCTCAACTTCGCTATCAATCACAGATAGATCAAATGCCTCGCATTTATTTTACCAATTCTCCATTATACTCAGACATCTCAAATGTCTCACAATGATTACATGAATCCACAGTCATTCTCAGGCATCTCAATGCCCTACAATGGTCATATAAATCCAGTACCCCATATATCTTGTAAGGTTATACTACTCTAGTATCACGCACGCTTGTGGCGGCGATGTCAAGATTAGGTCGCTCCATAGCTATCTCAACACATATATATAACCACACGCACAACTATTTAATGAAATCAAAATACATTATGCATTTCACAAATGCTCTAATATAAAGTAATGATCGTACGTCGCACGTACCTTAAATCTCCGTAGTCCAAGCCACACCTTGCTCGAGTTCCATGCCCCGAGGAATGATGTGCTAACATGATAAATAATTCACAATTATTTACGAACATGCAAACCCATGCTCAAGCACATCCATGACCCTCAAAAAATATTGTCAACACGTGACAATTGACCAATTAAAGGACCCGGGGCAGAGCACATGCAGGGAGGAAAATCGAATGAGACATCAACGAAAATTGCTCAAGAACCACCCTTCAATTTTCGAACCCTTAACATCACAATTCGAACCCAACCAAGCACCAAAACTCAACCAAAACAAGTAATAATCGATCAACATCATGAATAATCGCCCCTCCTGCCAAAACCCCAAAAATCGAACACAACCCTCACGCATACAGGGAAATATTCGAACCAACAACACAAAAATTAGCAGGGAATTACAGGAGAAGAACGAAAAAGGGGTAAGGAAGGTTACCCAATCAAAAATCTGAAGAAAATTGCTCGAAATCGGAAGAACCCTAGAAATCGGACCTCAGCGCTTTTCTGGTAAATCCGAACGAGAAACGCGACGAAATCTCAGATTCTTGGTGTGGAAAGTTGCGCCTGGAAGAGACGAAGCCAACGGCGGTCCGGACGCGCCGGATGGTGGCCGGACGGCGGCGGGCGCGGCGCTTTTATCGGCGAGGGTTGGGGAAAATCGGGATGAGGCAGAGGGGGAGAGAGACGGGCAAGGCGTGAAAATAATGGTTTCCAAAATTAAAATCTCGGGTTCAACTGGTATATATAGCAAAATTACCCCGAATTACCAATAGCCCCACAAATACATCATGATTCATTAAAAATCATCTGTTTTCAAAAACTCTCTCTCTAACCTCAAAACCCCCTACCGGTGCCCACACAAGGCACCCCAGATCCCGAGTCACACCAAAAACCCAACTCATAGGTTTTTCACCGAAATGAGAATACAATCTCAACCTCGGGATCCAACGATCCCAACTACCCAAATAGACGAGCTCGGGAGGCCCAACACCGCGATTAAACTCCAAATCGCCACGTATAAAAACTTTAGGGGTTATTAATACTCCAGGATTAACATCTATAATCCCACGTCATCACACCTTCCGTTCACCTAACAACATTTGCAGGTGTTGAAAAATATCAGTAGTGTGCGCAAAGTTCTCATATCCATGTTGAAACTCATTTGACATAGATGCTATCATATATCACCTAGTCTCGAAATCATCGTCCCACCACTTCCCAAGTGTGGTGATTTCTTCATGAAACGAACCGGGAGACACTTCAACAGGAGGCTCCCACCAAGGGTATATAGTAACTTTTTAAAAGCAGACACTTAAAATTAATAATGAATCAGAATAATTTGGTGGTTAATTTGTTTATATCGAGACTTGATGTAATCAGATACACGGCCATTATAATATTGAGAATAAACAGAAAATATAAGCAAACCGTTTGATTATTAATTAATTCAAAAACTATGGACTTTAATTATTGAATGCTCCCACTAAATTTTTCGAATTCATCACCCTCATGACAAATGAACGGAAAATCATATTTTCTTAGTGGGCTTGGAGTCCAACTAGCTCATGATAGCCCCAGATGTGGGCCACCGGCTTCATGATACTAAAGGTAGATCACAATTGCATCATATGCAACTCCCAAGATATTTGTCTTACGATTGGCATAACCCTACGTCGACAGGACAATTATGTCTTCTCACGTCAAACTAACCCATCCCACAGATGGAAATTGTTGGAATCGAAGAGGGGGGTGAATGAGATTCCTTGGCTACTTTAGCTTTTTAAAATGAGGTTGTAAAATAAAATAGTTTTGCGCTTGCGGAAGCCTTTAGTCAATCGATAAATAAAAAGAATAAGTAAATAAATGCGTAAAGGAAATAAAGCAATAAATGAGACAATGATTTGTTATAGAAGTTCGGCGATGAATCGCCTACGTCTCCTCTTCCCGGTTAGATAACCTCCAACCGAGGTTCCACTAGAACAATAGATCTTGGCCTTGAGGGCTCCAAGTTAGCCACACAACAACTCTTCCCGAGTTTACAACGCTCTTCCCGAGCACACTACTCTTCCCGGGTACACAAACTTCCCGAGCACAATACTCTTCCCGAGTACACAAAGCTCTTCCCGAGCTACCAATACTCTTCACGAGTCTTCTTGGCCTTAAGGGCTCCAAGGATAGCCACACACTTGCACCAACTAGACTTGTTGATGACTTTACAATTTTCCAACTTGCTTTGGTGTTGGAGGACCTTTACAATAGATCAAATCAAAAACACCTTCACGGTGTACTCACACGAAGCAAACAAGACTCTAATTAGAGAATGAATCACAAGCTCCAATACAACAACAATGTATGGAGATTGCAATGCAATTTGAAATTGTAATTGATCAAGACTTTGTATAAGTTGTAGGCTTGTTCCTTTGCTTCAAAATGCTCCAAAGCATCAATATTTATAGTGTAGGAGGCCCCCTAGGCTCCTACTAGCCGTTGCTATACAAAAGGCTGAAATCACTCCTCGATCGCGTCAACCATCGCCTCAGGCGATCTCCATCGCCGCGCTCCAACGGTCAGCATAAATCACAGATCGCCTCAGGCGATGTCCCGATTGCCTCAGGCGATCCAAGCGCCAATCCAATGCCGTAGCCTCAGCAGCTCAATTCCTTGCATCGCCTCGGGTGAAGTCCAGATCGCCTCAGGCGTTCAGCGCATCGCCTCGGGCGTTCGTGCCATCGCCTCGGGCGAACTCCCCCTGCGCGCTTGCCCGCGCATGCCTCGGCGTCACTCCAGACGATGGCCGTGGCGATGTTGCTCCTGGCTGCCATCGCCTGGGGCGATGGTCACCATCGCCTGGGGCGATCCAACCCAGAATATGCACACTTGATTTTCTTCATTCCAATCCACTTTTCATCACTTAATCTGCACACTAAGTAGATGTATTAGTACAACAAACACAAGTTGTGTTGATCATCAAAACTCAAAGATTGACCGGGGATAATTTAACGCATTAAACGCAACCATGCGTTTAAGGCTCAACAATCTCCCCCTTTTTGATGATCACAAAACTTGATAAACTTGAATAAGTAATATGCATGAAATGTGAGTAAAAATGACTCCCCCTTAACAATTGCATAACACATACAAGTTTACAAGTAAAGCATTAAACAAATAACTCTCCCCCTCAAACCATGCATACATGAGCTCACCCCCCTTAAACTATGCATGTATTAAGGTTCAAGTTTATCACAAAATTCTCCCCCTTTTTGTGATAATCAAAAAGCATAAAATTCAAATAAACATAGCATAATTATGTGTTGACACAAAGCAACAATTTTAACATGTTTCTCATCAAGCATGTAATAGCCAAAATAAGCATAAGATTAAATCATTTTGAGGAATACAAACATGCGTTTAAGGCAATCAACAATGAATTCTAAACATTGCAAAGTGTGCATATGTTCTACCATGAGTTCATGCACTTATGCCCAATAAACATTAAGGTTCTCAAATAATCATTTGATAAAATTATTAATCACATAATTGCACATTTCCACATTGCATATTCAAGTTTGAATTCAAGAAAAATCAAAGTACTTACTATAAAAGAATAAGCATACATCATGCATCAAAACAATTTATATGTGCATATGCTAAGGGGTATTGCATTTTACTACAATGAATATTGAGCTTCAATATTTATTGAACACAATTAATTTGTGCCAATGAATTTTGAATTGCTCTTTTAACATGTATAAAGTAAATTTTACCCTTAATGATAAGAGTTCGTTCTTGTCATTGGTCCAACGCCTCGCGCCTCTTCTATAGTGGTGAATAATACAAACTCCTCATTTGAGTTGCTTGGTCCTTCATCCTTCATTCCATTGTTGTCCCTACAAGACAAATTAACAATAGGAGGATCTTTGGTACCCATTTGATTTTTGGGTCCTTGAGGGTTAACTTTCAATGGCACTTTTGGAATCCATTTCCACCTCTTATTAGGTTGGTATTGGATTCTAGCAAACCTACACTTATTCTTAGTGTGGCCATTTTTACAACAATAGTTGCAAGTAGGAGAATCATGCTTTGCTTTGGCTAACAAGCTAGAAAAAGTTTTTGATTTGCTTGAGTAGCCTAACCCGGTTTTGTCAAAGCTACAACGTTGTAAGCCAAGCAATTCACTCATCTTTTGACTACTTTCACTATATTTGCAAAAAGATATTTTTAAAGAATTTAATTCATTTTTCAATGAATTATTTTCTTCATCTTTCTTAGCAATCTCAAGTCTGAGTAATTTGTTACTCATCTTGGTTTTGCCAAGAGCATCAATAAGATCATTATAAGACTCTAGAAGTTCATCAAATGAAGGTACCTCATCGTCGCTTTCATCTCCTTCATCTCCAAGAGCCATTAAACAAAGATTGGTGGCTTCTTCTTCATCGGAGTCGCTATCACTCCATGTGGCTATAAACGCCTTCTTCTTGCCTTTGTCCTCATTCTTCTTCCTAGGACATTTGTTAGCATAATGGCCTTTTTCTTGACAATTATAACAAGTTACCTCATTTTTGGATTCTTGTTTGGTAGCATTGGAGGTCTTTGACTTGCTATGTTTGTTGAAGAGCTTCTTGAATTTCTTTGTGAACAAGATCATCTCCTCATCATCATCATCTTCTTCATCATCGGAATGGTCTTTCCTTCCCACCAAGGCAATCCCATTTCTTTTGGATCTATCCTCCTCCTTTACTTCTCTCCTTGTGGCAACTTCAAGTTCATGAGTCACCAATGTGCCATGAAGCTCATCAAGGTCATAGGAAGCACTTTCTCCTTTGTTTGACTCGATAATGGCCATCCTCTTTGCATCCCATTCCTTAGGCAATGCTCTTAGGGCTCTCCTCCATATTTGCTTTGGAGGGTACTTCTCTCCAAGTTGGGCAAGCTCATTTATGATAAGGGTGAGCCTTCTAAACATAGAATCCACCTCTTCTCCGGACTCCATCTCAAATGTCTCATATTTGAGTTGAAGGAGGTCAATCTTGGTCTCCTTCACTTGGTTGGTTCCTTCATGACAAATTTGCAATTTGTCCCATATCTCCTTTGCCGTTGAGCACATTGAGATCCGGTTGTACTCCTTCATATCTAAAGCACAATGTAAAATATTAATAGCTTTAGCATTTTGTGAAATTAAAATCATATCCGCTCTGGTGAAGTCGTCCATTTCTTTGGGAACACTTATTCCCCCAGCTTCCTTTAAAGGAGTATGCGGACATTTCACAATAATTTTCCATAGATCATAATCTACGGATTGGATGTATAGAGAAATTCTATTTTTCCAATAGCCGTGATTATCACCCGTGAAAAGCGGAGGTATATTTGTCGATTGACCTTGAGCAAACTCATTTGCTAGATTAGCCATATAAAAATTTTGATTTAAAGACAAAAATCAAATGGCTCTGATACCACTTGTTGGAATCGAAGAGGGGGGTGAATGAGATTCCTTGTGTGGGGTCCTCGTTACTTAAGTAAGAACATGCATTGATTTAGAGTATCTTACTAGTTAAGTTGTTACAGATGTACCAAATCCCTAGTACAAAAACCAACTAACGTTTTCACATATACATTACATGTAAAATTAACAACCTAAGCCAGTACAACTCATATGCAGTGGTTCACCTCGCAGCGGAATAAGACTCACGATTCCCACGTCTATGCAATCCTACAGAAACATTCACAAAACGTGAGTATAGATAAACAACTATCTCAGTGCGATATCAAAACACAATATCAATAACGATGATAAAGCACAATAAATCATCTAATGTGAATGATCTATATCATGCATCCACAAATGCACCATGTCATGACATATCTCAACAAGTACCCTATTATCACGAGACTAAAATGATATGCCTATTCAGCTCAATATGTCAGTGGAACCACCTCACATCTTCATATTAGCAGCACATATCATAGCACCGTCCTCAAATGATAATAGCCAGAGCATATACCCAAAACCGGCGTATATCTCTATATCGTATAACCGAGCATATACCCAAACCAGGCGTATATCTCTATGTAACATAACCGAGCATATACCCAAACCAGGCGTATATCTCTATGTAACATAACCGAGCATATACCCAAACCAGGCGTATATCTCAAACACATGATATCCATGAATGTACATGCATATGATACTACCAATCATATGATACTAACATAACACAATTCATATGATATCAATCTCATAACAGCATCACACAATATCTATACTTCGTACGTCAACACGTACCTGGAAAGCGACACAAACGAGATAAATCATTCGTCCCTGGCTAATTGCCTCGTTGTCCTGTCCCCTGTGATGGTGCAAGATGTGAAGAAATCACTTCACCCAACTTCTTAGTTCAAATCACAAGTGAAAAACCAAGCTTCAACTAATAAAATCTCTAAGGGTTGGAGAGGAGCTTTGTAGAGAATTTAAGGTGAAAGTGGTGTAATATGTGAGTTCACCCTTAAGTCACTTGATATAGATCCTTAGCTCCCTAATTCACTTGCTATCATGTCATTTAGAGGTCATTACATGTTAAGTAACATGTACATGAAATGAAATCCAAATTCAAATACAACTCCAATTGCAAGTAAATTCACATGCATAATCAAATGCCTACTAGTTCATGACTTGATATGTTATTAAATCATTATACACCATGTTTCATTCCTTGCCATATATCATTTCATACATGTATTAATTCATTCTTGGTTCCACCCGAACCCCCATTATCATACCGCCAATTGATATAATTACACCAAAATCATATCACACGTGTATACAACAATTCGAGGCATTACAATTCTCCCCCACTCATTGAATTTCGTCCTCGAAATTGTATATACATAACATGCATATTTTGAGACACAACTCAACAATCCTACTATAAGAAGATAGGAAACATAATCATGTATGCAACAGTACAGTACGTATGTACCAACAGTATCATAAAACTGTAAACTCATACTAGAAAAACAAATCCGGATACCGTTGCATCATATGCTGCTCCGTCTCCCACGTTGCCTCGTCGACACCCCGTCTGTCCCACTGAACCTTAACCATAGGAATCACTTTATTACGCAACCTGCGTTCAGCTCGATCCAAATCATAACCGGTCGTTCCTCATACGACACATCTGTATCCAACTGTACATCAGGTAGCTGTAATACATGACTCGGATCTGGTTCATACTTCCTCAACAGTGAAACATGACAAACATCATGAATACTACTCAAGGCCGGTGGTAGTGCCAAGCGATATGCCAACGTACCAATACGTTGCAACACCTCATACGGACCAACATACCGTGGAGACAATTTTCCACGCTTACCAAACCGTACTACACCTTTAAAAGGTGAAATTTTCAAGAACACACGGTCACCAACTTGAAATTCAAGTGGTCTACGTCGCTTATTGGCATAAGCAGCCTGTCTATCTTGAGCAGCTTTAAGTTTCAATCGAATTACTTTTACTTTCTCTTCCATTTCATGAATCATATCCGGTCCATGTAAGGAAGACTGATCCACATCATCCCAATACAATGGCGATCTACATCGTCGCCCATATAAAGCCTCAAATGGTGCCATCTGTATACTAGATTGATAACTGTTGTTATATGAAAATTTCACTAAAGGCAATGACTCTTGCCATGAGTTATCAAACTCTAATACACAAGCACGTAACATATCCTCAAGTGTCTGTATTGTACACTCTGTTTGGCCATCTGTCTGAGGATGATATGCGGTACTCAACCGCACTTCAGTTCCCAACGCTGTCTGTAACCCTTCCCAAAAATGAGAAGTAAATCTCGGATCCCTATCCGATACAATGGAAACTGGTATCCCATGTAGTCTCACTACATGTTGAATGTACAACTGTGCCATTTTTAGATATGTATATGTCATACAATATGGCACGAAATGAGATACTTTGGTGAGTCGGTCAACAATCACCCAAATAGCATCGCAACCAGAAGACGTCCGTGGTAAATGAGTCACAAAATCCATCGTGATATGTTCCCATTTCCACTGAGGAATTTCCAAACTATGTAATTCACCTCCTGGTCTCTGTCTTTCCGCTTTCACTTGTTGACAGATCAAACACCGTTTCACAAAATTTAACACATCCTGTTTCATACGTTTCCACCAAAATTGTGTACGTAAATCATGATACATTTTCTTCCCTCCAGGATGTATACTGTATCTACTACAATGAGCACGTTGTAGTAGTTCTTGGCGTAGTCCCAATGAAGCAGGTACTACCCAACAGTTTCTGTACTTCAACGTTCCATCATTGGTAAGTACAAAGTGAGATGTTTGTCCTTGACTTATCCTTTCCATCCATTGTTGTACTTCATCATCAGTTAATTGTGCCGTTCTGATTTTCTCAAAAATGTCGGGTTCAATCAACAAAGTGGATACCCGTACTGGCACTATTTCCACATCAAAATCATAACCCAAAGTACAACAAGAAGTCATCAAGGCAGATAAATGAATCATCTCATCAGCAGTATGATGTACTTTTCGACTCAAGGCATCTGCTGTAAGATTTGCTTTTCCTGGATGATATTCAATCTCGCAATCATAATCTTTCAACAGATCCATCTATCTCCTTTGTCTCATATTCAACTCCGCTTGAGTGAATAGAAATTTTAGACTCTTATGATCTGTGTATATGGTAAACGACGTACCATATAAATAATGTCGCCATATCTTCAATGCAAAGACAATGGCATCTAATTCCAGATCATGCACTGGATATCTCATTTCATGTGGCTTCAACTGTCGTGATGCATAAGCCACTACATGTTTGTCTTGCATCAATACACAACCCAAACCTAGTAATGATGCATCAGTATATAAGGCAAACCTGTCATGTTCCGATGGAATGATCAAAACTGGAGCTGTAGTCAATCGATGTTTTAATTCCTGAAAACTACGCTCACATGCCTCCGACCATTGAAATGATACTCCCTTTTGTGTCAAATGTGTCAATGGTTTGGCAATCGCTGAAAATCCTTCAACAAACCGTCTATAATATCCAGCCAAACCTAAGAAACTACGAATCTCAGGCACAGAAGTGGGTGCTGACCAATTCAACACTGCTTCCACTTTCTTTGGATCAACTGATATACCTTCTTCTGATATTACATGTCCCAAAAAGCCGACACTAGTCAACCAAAACTCACACTTACTGAGTTTGGCATACAACTGATGTGTCCTCAACAAGTGCAATACCATATGCAAATGTTGAACATGTTTCGCATCACTCTGCAAATAGATCAGTATATCATCAATAAAGACAATGACAAAACGATCTAGGTATTCCTGGAAAACCCGATTCATTAAACTCATAAAGACAGCTGGAGCATTTGTCACTCCAAATGGCATTACCAGAAACTCATAATGTCCATAACGAGTTCTGAATGCTGTCTTCTGTATATCTCCTTCCCTCACACGTATTTGATGATATCCTGACCTCAAATCAATCTTGGAATAAATCTTTGATCCTTGCAACTGATCAAACAAATCATCAATACGAGGAAAATGATATTTCTTCTTTATTGTTACCTTGTTCAATTGTCGATAGTCAATACACAATCGCATTGTCCCATCCTTCTTCTTAACAAATAATACCGGAGCACCCCAAGGCGATACACTAGGACGTATGTACCCCTTGTCCAATAAATCTTGTAATTGAGTTTTCAATTCTTTCAATTCAGTTGGTGCCATCCGATAAGGAGCCCGTGAAATTGCAGAAGTACCAGGTATCAAATCAATACCAAATTCCACTTCTCGAATCGGTGGAAATCCAGGTATCTCATCTGGAAACACATCCGCATATTCTGCAACCACTGGTATCTCCTCCACTTTCCATTCTCTTTTCTGTTCAGTTACATCAAGGGCATATATCAAATAACCCGCATGTCCACGTTCTAACAAACGCGACATTCGGATTGCTGATATCAAAGGAATCCTCGCCCTCGATCCTTGGCCATAGAAATACCATTGATTTCCAGTATCAGACTGAAATCTCACAATCTTCTGACTACAATCCACAACAGACTGATATTTACTCAACACATCAATTCCAAGGATGCAATCAAAATCTGACATGTCTAACACAATCAAATCAGCTTGTAGTCCATACTCAGTCTCAAACTGAATAGCACAATCAGACACACTGACAAGTCATCACAGTAGTTCCCATGGGTGTCGAAACATAAAGAGGCATCAACAGTGGAGACGAGCATATATGATACCGATCAATAAATGTTTGTGCAATAAAAGAATGTGATGCACCAGTATCAATCAACAGTAAAGCAGGATAAGTAAACAAAGTACACTTACCCGCTATCACATCATCAGGAGCTGCCTCTGCTTCCTCCCTGTTCAGTGCATACACTTGAGCCTGAGGTGTTCCTGTCCTCTGTCCTCCACCAAACTGTGGTCCACCCTGTGGTCTCTGTTGTACTGTAGTCTCTGAAATGGGTCCTCTCCTCTGTTGTCCACCCACTTGAGTACAATCACGGATCACATGTCCTGGCCTCCCACAACGGAAACAAACTACTGGATTGAATTGAGGACAATCTCGTTTCAAATGTGGTCCACCACATTTAAAGCATTGCACACCACTGCCACTACTACTACGTTGGAACTGTCCCTTAGATTTTTGATCACCCCCTTTTTGTGATCCAAAACGTTTCCCACTAAACCTAGATGAAGATGCACCACCTCGTGATGATTTAAATAGTTCTCCTCTAGGTCTCATACTGTCAGATGTAGGTGGTTGGGCTTGTCCAACATCCTTATATACTCCTACAGCAATCTCAGCCATCTCGGCTCTAGTCAACGCTTCTTCATATGATGTAGGGTTATTGGACATTACCCTATCAAATAATGTTGGGATATGCCCTAAGACAAGTCATTAGATGATTGTTTAAGACATACAATGTTTATGGTTTTATGAATGGCAATTCATTATTATATATTATTCTTTTAACTGTGCATTGTGAATTAATATATATGTTAATGTCCTTAGAATAATATTGTATTATTCTTAAAGATGTCCCTAGTCAAGTATTATCATGAATAGGGATAATGATAATATGTAGAGACTAGTATATGTTGATCGATGAATTGTTCATTGATATGAGATATCAAATCAACATATGGATACATGTTAGAGAACGATGTACTGGACAGACCCACCATGAGAATGTAACATGGATAATTATATGATCGTCATATGCAATTCTCATAGTGATAATAATGTATGCAATCCTTACAACTTGTGATCATCAGAGATCCCAACATAAGGAGTTATGTATCTTGATATCGTCAAACGTTACCCGTAACAGGGTATACTATAAAGGCGACTATTGGATACACTACGAATTATGTAGTAGGATGTTGACTGATCGAGATAGGATTTGTCCCTCCTATATAACAGGAGATGTGTTTGGCCCTTGATCAAGTGAGAACTAAAATGCATGGCCATGCTCGAATGAGTCGATATGAGATATCGAGCTTATTCGTTTATTCTAGTTCTACTTGGGGATCAAGAAATAAAGATTGGATATACGAGTATGACTATTCCATGACTCGTGTTCAATCTAAACACAAAGGACAAAGGGATTAAGTTACATGGTTAATATTATCACAAGTTCTAAAGGTTATGTCGAGTCATTGACATTCTTGTAATTTGGGTAGCATTGATGTGTTGCTAGATACCGCTCAATGCTTGAGACATAAAATGAGATTTTATGTCACTGCCAACATTACAAGATCCTATCGGGTCGCACAAAAGATTAAATCGAGAAGGGAAATTAAATTCATGGGATGAATTAAATAATTAAGAGGAGTCTTAATTAATAATCATAATGATTAATTAAATCATGGGCTTAAGCCCATGAGGCTTTATGAAAGCCTTTAATTAATCATATAAAATATGATTGCAAGGGGTTTAATTAGGATTAACACTTCATAACACAAAACCTAACTCTATAAGCCTCTCGGCCGCGAGACTCACGAGCTTCACCGCCGCCGCCGATCGTGTGGTGGTTTTGAGGTTTTGCTTGGTCGTCGTTGTTCGGTTTTGATTCGAGAATAAGTCTAGCAACTTATTCTTGAATATCCCTTCACCCGATTTGATCGTGTGGATACCGTAGAGACGAAGGTGAAAACTTTCGTTTGTGACTCGGAGTTCGTTGGACGTGCTGCTCCGTGGAATCTGCTTCAAACACGCTACAAGGGTGAGACCTTCGTATACCTTAATCCGATATGATAACCTATGTATAGATCTGCTGGTTTGTAATCCTAAAATTTTATTCCTCTGCGTTGTATGCTCATAGGATTACTTACAGTGGTATCAGAGCCGTGTACAAGGCTCATATCGGATTTATGTGATTAAATTGTGTTAATCATATTAGAATTTATATTGCATGCTTATTAAAACTGTTTAATTCGTATATGATGTGAAATAAATATTTAGTTTTTGAAAATCATCGTAATAATTGTATTTGATATAATTGGCGAATAATAATATTTATTGAGCATCAATTTTCGGCCATCACCATCACAAATGACACGACGGCTAGCCACATGAGGGCTAGGGTTTTCGAACCCTTGGCTCGAGATGGCTTAGTCGTTGTGGCTAATAATTGTGCATGGAAGTGTCGAAAATTAATTAGGGTTTAGAACCCATTGGACGTGACGGCTAGCTCATGACGGCTAGGGTTTCGAACCCTAATAGCCGTGCATGGCTCGGCCATCATCGCCTTATTTTCTAAAGTTTTGAGACGTGGATGAGTTTTGAACTCTTTGACTCGATAATGGTTCACGCATGCATGGATTAGTAACTTTACCACATGAGAGCAAGGTTTTTCGAACCCTTAGCTCGAGATGGTTGAGCGAACCACGTGCATGGCATGACCGTGACTCGTGGCTAACAAATTCCAGCGTTTAAAACAAGATGGCTCGATAAAATACCATAAGGGTGCGAGGCGGCTAGGGTTTGGAACCCTAGCGCCGCCGCCGCACGAGCCAAGGCTCGGCCATGGGCTAGGGTTTCGAACCCTAGGCCCATCTATGGTCTAGCCGAGTGTTTGTGGTTCGAACCATGGTGGTTCGAGTCTTAGTCGCTTTAGTTCGTGGCATGTGATGTCCCGAGCGTACGATAATTTTTCAAAAATTATTTTACAGTTTTAATTAGAATTAAATTTAAAATGATTAGAATTTAATTAATTAAATGTTAATGCATGCTTTATGTGTTGTTTGAGCATGGTGCGTGGTTATAGCCCTTTGACCTATTAGATAGGATTTGTGGATGTTTGTATTTATAATACGACCTGCGTGTCGTGCCTTTCTCTATTTCATTCTAAATGTAATCCCTCCCCTATGTTCCCCTCGAATGTGAATCGAGGAATTCTATATCTTGTAAATAGTGTAGTTTATTTTATTGATGGTGATCAATGAAGATGGAGCACCGTGCCGGGATGAGGAGGCCATTCACAAATTGGAGCCAAAGGAAGGTGCTTGTGAAGTTACCTTAGGTTGACTCATAGGATTTTCTCATTGGCTTGAGAAAATCATTAGTAGGGGCTATAACCATGTCACGTTTAATTATGTATGTTGATGCATGATTTATCTTATGTTTTAGTTTGATAATAGTATTACACATATATGTAGATATGTATACAACTATATGTAGTGGACATATTTAAATTATCAAATTAATCATGAGATCAATAAATCCCTCTAAAATATTAAGTTTTAGATGCCTTCCAAAATAAAAGTACTCGTCAATAACTTCGATTGTACATGTGTGGGTTTGCCAAAGCAAAGCACCGTGGCTATCTTAGTAAGGCGCGAAAGGATAAAAGTGATATCCGTTATACTTTAATTGGGTACGACTTAACTAGGTTATCTCAATAGGATTGGGAACCTAGAGGCATGGGTTGGATTTTAATTCATTTGATGAATTGAACAAAGTGTTGTTCGTCCAACTATCCAAGAATTATATGTGATGTAATTGACAAAGTGTTGTCTACCTAAATAACCGAGTCTTGGGCGATTAGCCAAAGCTAACTCATGATTAGGCGAAATATGGATCTTGGCCCACTAAAGGTTTCGAGGGTTGATATTTTTTCAAACAAAATAGTGGGAGTATCATTTAATATAAGACCATGTTAAATGATTTAAATCATAAACTTATTTTGCATATTTATATTGTAGATATCCATGGCAACTAACAACGTTACTAGCACTTTATCACTGCGATCGGTCCTTGAGAAGGACAAATTAAATGGGACGAATTTCCTAGACTGGCATAGGAACTTGAGGATAGTCCTCAAACAAAAAAAAGAAACAATATGTCCTAGAGGAACCCTTGCCCGCTGAGGAACCTCCCCTAACAGCTACAAGAGCTGAAAAAAATGCTTACAAGAAGCATCAGAGTGACGCACTTGATGTTGGGTGCCTCATGCTTGCCACCATGAACTCTGAGCTTCAGAAGCAACATGAGGAAATGGAGGCGTTCGATATGATCGAACACTTAAAGCAGTTGTACCAACAGCAAGCAAGACAAGAGAGGTATGACGTCTCTAAGGCGTTATTTCAGTGCAGGATGGTAGAAGGAAGCTTAGTTGGAACTCATGTGCTCAAGATGATTCGGTACATTGAGAATCTGGACAAGCTGGGTTTTCCATTGGACCAAGAGTTGGCCACCGATGTGATCTTGCAATCGTTGCCTGAGAGCTTCAGTCAATTTGTAGTTAATTACAATATGACTGACATGGAAAAGACTCTACCACAATTGCTTGGTATGTTGAGAACATATGAAGCAAATACAAAGAAGACTAAGGTCACAAATGTTCTTATTGTGAATAAGGGCAAAGGAAGGGCCAAAGCTAAAGGCAACAAGAAAGCAAAGAAGGTCTTTGCTAAATCTAAGCCAAAGTCTTCTGCACTAAAGCCAAAGGGAGGGATAGCAAAGGAAGGGAACTGTTTCCATTGCGGTGAGACCGGCCATTGGAAAAGAAACTGCAAAGTATATCTGGAGGATCTAAAGAAAGGAAGTGTGACTTCCGCTTCAGGTATTTTGTTATAGAAGTCAATTTATCTACTTCTTCATCATGGGTATTAGATACTGGATGTGGATCTCACATTTGTGTAAATGTGCAGGATCTCAAAAGGAGTAGGACATTGGCGAAAGGTGAAGTTGATCTCCGAGTTGGAAATGGAGCAAGAGTTGCTGCATTAGCTATAGGAGATTATCATTTAGCTTTACCTTCTGGTTTATCATTGATTTTGAAAGATTGTTATTTTGTGCCTTCTATTACTAAAAACATAATATCTATTTCTTGTTTGGACAAGTATGGTTTTTCATTTATAATAAAGGACAATTGTTGTTCTATTTATTTAAATGATATGTTTTATGCTAGTGCACAAATGGTGAATGGTCTTTATGTATTAAATCTTGATATGCCTATCTATAACATAAATACTAAAAGGATTAAAAATAATGATTGTAATCCGACTTATCTCTGGCACTGTCGCTTGGGCCACATAAACGAGAACCGCATATCTAAACTTCATAAGGATGGAGTATTAGATTCATTTGATTTTGAATCATATGAAACTTGCGAATCTTGTTTAATGGGCAAGATGACTAAAGCCCCTTTCAAGGGACATGTTGAAAGGGCAAATGTTTTATTGGGACTAATACATAGTGATGTATGTGGACCAATAAGTACACAAGCTAGAGGTGGTTTTCAATACTTCGTTACATTTACTGATGACCTCAGTAGATATGGGTATGTGTACCTAATGTAACATAAACATGAAACCTTTGAAAAGTTCAAAGATTTCAAGAATGAAGTACAAAACCAACTTGGCAAAAGTATCAAAATCCTTCGATCAGATCGAGGAGGTGAATACTTAAGCCAAGAATTTCATGACTATCTAAAGGAGTGTGGGATAGTCCCACAACTCACTCCTCCGTATACTCCACAATGGAATGGTGTATCCGAGAGGAGAAATCGAACCTTGTTAGACATGGTTAGATCAATGATGAGTCATGCAGATCTTCCGATATCGTTTTGGGGACACGCTCTAGAAACAGCGATTTTCTTACTGAACCGTGTTCCATCTAAATCAGTGGAAAAGACACCATATGAGATATGGACTGGGAAGTGTCCTAGTATGTCTTTTATGAAGATTTGGGGTTGTGAGGCTTTCGTTAGACGTCACGCCACTAACAAACTTGGACCCAAATCTGATAAGTGTTTATTTGTGGGGTATCCTAAGGAAACGAAAGGATACTATTTCTATTATCCCACCGAGAACAAAGTAGTTGTTGCTCGGACTGGTGTATTTCTTGAAAGAGAATTTATTTCTAGAAAAACCAGTGGGAGAAAAATAGAACTTAGTGAAGTTCAACCACAAGAAAACACTGAACCTGAGATTGAGATGGAAACAGAGCAGGCACCGCAAGCTGTTGTGGAAGAAGCACCTGCTCAAGAGACACAAGCCCAGCGTAGGTCTGTAAGAGAACACCGGGAGCCACAGAGATATGGTTTCTTGTGACTCAACAAGGTGACTTACTACTTATTGATGAGGATGAGCCGTCATCTTATCAACAAGCTATAATGGGCAATGATTCTGAGAAATGGCAAGAGACCATGAAATCTGAGATGGAATCCATGTATACAAACCAAGTATGGACTTTGGTTGATCCACCTGAAGGGGTACGACCCATAGGGTGCAAATGGATTTTCAAGAAAAAGACCGACATGGATGGTAACGTACAAACCTATAAAGGTCGGCTGGTTGCAAAAGGATTCAAACAAATTCATGGTATTGACTATGATGAAACCTTTTCACCAGTGGCCATGGTTAAATCCATAAGGATCTTACTTGCAATAGCTGCATTTCATGATTATGAAATCTGGCAGATGGATGTCAAAACAGCTTTCCTTAGTGGAAATCTGCTCGAGGATGTGTACATGACACAGCCCGAGGGTTTTGTCGATCCAAAGGATGCTGGAAAGATATGCAAGCTACAACGATCCATTTATGGATTGAAGCAAGCTTCTCGGAGTTGGAATCTTCGTTTTGATGATGCAATCAAAGAGTTTGGTTTTATCAAAAATGAAGATGAACCTTGTGTCTACAAGAAGGTCAGTGGGAGAGTAATCATTTTCCTAGTGTTGTATGTAGATGACATACTTCTTATTGGAAATGATATCCCTGCCTTGCAATCTGTAAATATTTGGCTAGGGAATTGCTTTTCGATGAAAGAATTAGGAGAAGCCACCTATGTATTAGGAATCAAGATCTATAGAGATAGATCGAGAAGGCTTCTTGGTCTAAGTCAAAGTACACACATAGACAAGGTGCTTAAAAGGTTTAGCATGCAAGAATCCAAGAAAGGATTCGTGCCTATGACACATGGTATTTATCTCTCGAAGGAACAGTGTCCTTCAACACCAGATGAGAGAGAACGCATGAGTAAGATTCCATACGCGTCAGCTATTGGATCTATCATGTATGCCATGATATGTACTCGTCCCGATGTATCGTATGCTTTGAGCATGACGAGCAGATATCAAGTTGATCCAGGTGAAGGTCACTGGATTGCTGTCAAGAATATCCTAAAGTACTTGAGAAGGACTAAGGATACATTCTTGATTTATGGAGGTGAGGAAGAGCTCAATGTAATGGGTTACACTGATGCAAGCTTCCAAACCGACAAAGATGATTTTCGATCGAAATCTGGATATGTGTATTGCCTGAATGGAGGTGCTGTGAGCTGGAAGAGTTCAAAGCAAGAAACAGTAGCCGATTCTACAACGGAAGCTGAGTATATTGCTGCCTCGGATGCAGCAAAGGAAGCTGTTTGGATGACGAAGTTCATTTCTGAACTTGGAGTGGTGCCTAGCATCAAAGATCCGATAGAACTCTATTGTGACAACAATGGAGCGATCGCATTGGCTAAGGAACCAAGATCTCACCAAAGATCCAAGCACATACTTAGCGTTTCCATTTCATTCGAGAAATCGTTGAAAGGGGAGATGTTAAAATATGCAAAGTACCAACAGATGATAATGTATCTGACCCATTAACGAAGCCGCTGTCACAGCAGAAGCATGATCGTCATACTAGATCTCTAGGCATTAGGTATATGTCTGAGTGGTCTTAGTGCAAGTGGGAGATTTGTTGGGATATGCCCTAAGACAAGTCATTAGATGATTGTTTAAGACATACAATGTTTATGGTTTTATGAATGGCAATTCATTATTATATATTATTCTTTTAACTGTGCATTGTGAATTAATATATATGTTAATGTCCTTAGAATAATATTGTATTATTCTTAAAGATGTCCCTAGTCAAGTATTATCATGAATAGGGATAATGATAATACGTAGAGACTAGTATATGTTGATCGATGAATTGTTCATTGATATGAGATATCAAATCAACATATAGGTACATGTTAGAGAACGATGTACTGGACAGACCCACCATGAGAATGCAACATGGATAGTTATATGATCGTCATATGCAATTCTCATAGTGATAATAATGTATGCAATCCTTACGACTTGTGATCATCACAGATCCCAACATAAGGAGTTATGTATCTTGATATCGTTAAACGTTACCCGTAACAGGGTATACTATAAAGGCGACTATTGGATACACTACGAATTATGTAGCGGGATGTTGACTGATCGAGATAGGATTTGTCCCTCCTATATAACAGGAGATGTGTTTGGCCCTTGATCAAGTGAGAACTAAAATGCATGGCCATGCTCGAATGAGTCGATATGAGATATCGAGCTTATTCGTTTATTCTAGTTCTACTTGGGGATCAAGAAATAAAGATTGGATATACGAGTATGACTATTCCATGACTCGTGTTCAATCTAAACACAAAGGACAAAGGGATTAAGTTACATGGTTAATATTATCACAAGTTCTAAAGGTTATGTCGAGTCATTGACATTCTTGTAATTTGGGTAGCATTGATGTGTTGCTAGATACCGCTCAATGCTTGAGACATAAAATGAGATTTTATGTCACTACCAACATTACAAGATCCTATCGGGTCGCACAAAAGATTAAATCGAGAAGGGAAATTAAATTCATGGGATGAATTAAATAATTAATAGGAGTCTTAATTAATAATCATAATGATTAATTAAATCATGGGCTTAAGCCCATGAGGCTTTATGAAAGCCTTTAATTAATCATATAAAATATGATTGCAAGGGGTTTAATTAGGATTAACACTTCATAACACAAAACCTAACTCTATAAGCCTCTCGGCCGCGAGACTCACGAGCTTCACCGCCGCCGCCGACCGTGTGGTGGTTTTGAGGTTTTGCTTGGTCGTCGTTGTTCGGTTTTGATTCGAGAATAAGTCTAGCAACTTATTCTTGAATATCCCTTCACCCGATTTGATCGTGTGGATACCGTAGAGACGAAGGTGAAAACTTTCGTTTGTGACTCGGAGTTCGTTGGACGTGCTGCTCCGTGGAATCTGCTTCAAACACGCTACAAGGGTAAGACCTTCGTATACCTTAATCCGATATGATAACCTATGTATAGATCTGCTGGTTTGTAATCCTAAAATTTTATTCCGCTGCGTTGTATGCTCATAGGATTACTTACAAATAATTCAGGCCTCAACCCTTTCACAAACTGTCTGATCTTTGCTTTTGTGTTTACAGCGATATGTGGCACATACCGGAGCAAAGAAGAATAGTGCACAGCATAATCAGATACTGTCATTAATCCATGTCTCAAATTTGTAAATTCATCCTCTTTCCTCTGCCTTGCAGCAACAGAGAAATAATGATCCAAGAACTTCGTTCTAAACACATCCCAGTTAACTGTCTGTCCTTGAGCCCTCAACTCAAGCACTGTGGATTTCCACCACATCATAGCTTTCTTAGCTAACTGGAATTCAGCTAAGCGTAACCAAGCAGTCTTGGCACACGGTGCTGCTACAAATATCTGTTCTACACGTTCCAGCCATTCCTCTGCTAGTTCCCCTGATTCAGTCCCCTCAAATCTGGGTGGCTGATAACTCAGAAATTGCGTCAAAGTCAATTCTCCAGGCAACAGCACCTGTTCCACTGGCCCTTGCTCAATCGGTGGTGGTGGCACATGCACCATCCTCACACTCGCATTGCCACTCAGGGCATCCCCAACATCCTCATGATACCCTCTATCTGTCATAGCTGTAGATCAAGGGTTAACAATAACATTCACAAAGATATAACATGTTAGAATAACATCATATTCCACATACTAACATGCTAGTACCATTCTCAAAGTGTTTAGGTAACTCCCTAATACACTTCCTCTACCCATGTTCACCCCGTTCTCGAACCACTGCTCTGATACCACTAATGTGGGGTCCTCGTTACTTAATCCATTATGTATCAAGTTAACATTCATATGTGAATCTGAATTAAGTAAGAACATGCATTGATTTAGAGTATCTTACTAGTTAAGTTGTTACAGATGTACCAAATCCCTAGTACAAAAACCAACTAACGTTTTCACATATACATTACATGTAAAATTAACAACCTAAGCCAGTACAACTCCTATGCAGTGGTTCACCTCGCAGCGGAATAAGACTCACGATTCCCACGTCTATGCAATCCTACAGAAACATTCACAAAACGTGAGTATAGATAAACAACTATCTCAGTGCGATATCAAAACACAATATCAATAACGATGATAAAGCACAATAAATCATCTAATGTGAATGATCTATATCATGCATCCACAAATGCACCATGTCATGACATATCTCAACAAGTACCCTATTATCACGAGACTAAAATGATATGCCTATTCAGCTCAATATGTCAGTGGAACCACCTCACATCTTCATATTAGCAGCACATATCATAGTACCGTCCTCAAATCATAATAGCCAGAGCATATACCCAAAACCGGCGTATATCTCTATATCGTATGACCGAGCATATACCCAAACCAGGCGTATATCTCTATGTAACATAACCGAGCATATACCCAAACCAGGCGTATATCTCTATGTAACATAACCGAGCATATACCCAAACCAGGCGTATCTCAAACACATGATATCCATGAATGTACATGCATATGATACTACCAATCATATGATACTAACATAACACAATTCATATGATATCAATCTCATAACAGCATCACACAATATCTGTACTCCGTACGTCAACACGTACCTGGAAAGCGACACAAACGAGATAAATCAGTCGTCCCTGGCTAATTGCCTCGTTGTCCTGTCCCCTGTGATGGTGCAAGATGTGAAGAAATCACTTCACCCAACTTCTTAGTTCAAATCACAAGTGAAAAACCAAGCTTCAACTAATAAAATCTCTAAGGGTTGGAGAGGAGCTTTGTAGAGAATTTAAGGTGAAAGTGGTGTAATATGTGAGTTCACCCTTAAGTCACTTGATATAGATCCTTAGCTCCCTAATTCACTTGCTATCATGTCATTTAGAGGTCATTACATGTTAAGTAACATGTACATGAAATGAAATCCAAATTCAAATACAACTCCAATTGCAAGTAAATTCACATGCATAATCAAATGCCTACTAGTTCATGACTTGATATGTTATTAAATCATTATACACCATGTTTCATTCCTTGCCATATATCATCTCATACATGTATTAATTCATTCTTGGTTCCACCCGAACCCCCATTATCATACCGTCAATTGATATAATTACACCAAAATCATATCACACGTGTATACAACAATTCGAGGCATTACACCTTGGCTACTTTAGCTTTTTAAAATGAGTTTGTAAAATAAAATAGTTTTGCGCTTGCGGAAGCCTTTAGTCAATCGATAAATAAAAAGAATAAGTAAATAAATGCGTAAAGGAAATAAAGCAATAAATGAGACAAGGATTTTTTATAGAAGTTTGGCGATGAATCGCCTACGTCTCCTCTTCCCGGTTAGATAACCTCCAACCGAGGTTCCACTAGAACAATAGATCTTGGCCTTGAGGGATCCAAGTTAGCCACATGATGTTACTAGAAATAGACACATCTTTAGTGCTTAATTGTCTACGATTTGGTAGGTTTTGATAGATAATTTGATACGTATGCTACCTAATCGTATATTTGTGTAATTGTAGGTACAATCGAAGAAAACGAGCTAAAAACGATGTGTAAAGACCAAGGAGAGATATGGACATGACAAGGACTCAAAGTTGATCAAGAAAAGGGCAAAAATGTAATTTTGGAGGTGGCAATCGATCGCCCAGAAGAGGAAATCGATCGCCTATGGACAGAAACTTTTGCAACAAAATTTACGGGTCAGCGATCGATCGCGAAGAAGGGGCGATCGATCGCCAAAGTCTACTGGATCTTGGCGATCGATCGCCACTTTATAGCGATCGATCGCCTCAAGGGTTTTTCCGAAAAAAATAATGCAGCGATCGATCGCCACATTCAAGGCGATCGATCGCCGAGGAGTCCGGAAATAAGGAAATTAGGTCTTTTACCATGTTTAAAAGGTTGTAACCTATTTTATCAGCCACCAACCCCCATAACTCGAGATTATTGAGTTCTTAGGCATATAATTCCAGACTTTAGAATATTTTTAGGTTTTGAGAATAATTTTCTTTCAAGTTTTCTTCAAGAACAACGAAGAATGGAACCGGAATCGACAAGCCGGAATCGTGATTCCTTTTAGTAACTCTTTCTTCTCTTATTAGTTTGATGTGTTTTAGATTAATTTTGATTGTTGTTAATCTAGTTATGAGTAGCTAAATACTTTTGTGATTCTCGATTAAGGAAAACAATACATTGGATGTTTACGATTCTTGTGAGATAAGTTTTGATTGTTGATTTGCATTGAGTATCAATTGTTTTTCTGATTTGATTGTCATGATTGTTATGCATGATTGTTGGACTGATCACCTAGCTATTGTTATACAATTTAAAGCTAAATCAGATATCAAATACGGAATCGTTTGATCCCTCTAATTTACGAAGCAACTAAGATTGATTAAATTCCGTTTGTGAGTTTGTTAAATTCTTAGGGTAAACAATTGACTAGATTAAACATAGACGCTTGGATTATGTTGTTTAGCTTCATCGATCTCACTAGTTCATATGCTATCATCGATTTAAATCTTAATCGCTTGTATTTTGATTGATTGTGTGATAAGGGTTAAACTAGAACGCTTGGGCTACTTAACTAAACTTAATGTGAGATAGGACTTTGATTATTGGATTAAACGTCCACGATGAATATTCATATGGAAATTGAACCATTTGTGAAGATCGATGATCGAGATAGTAAACGCCAATTGTAAAGTTAACCAAAAACCGAGAATCGCACTTTTCTCATAAGTTAATTCATCTAGATAATTTTGCATATTAGTTTAATTTTGCATCGTAGTATTATTACTTTGACTTCAAAACCCCTTTTTATTTTCGTTTACATAAGTTAACACAAAGATATAACCTTCCTCGTGGGATCGATCCCTACTCACGCTACTACATTCATTACTGTTATTAACTTGAGAGTGTTAATTTGGGCGTACGCGATAAACGCTACCAAATTTTGGCGCCGCTGCCGGGGAAGGCAATTTTATTAATTTGTGTTAACTTTTATTGATATTCTTCTTCTCGTGCTTTTTACCTGTTTGTTCATGCACGCAGGCGCTTTTTCATTTGAGGAGGACGAACATCAATACGATCCCGAGATAGAAAGGACTTTACACCACCTAAGAAGAGAAAATCGAAGACAAGTGAAAGAAGAAGAGGAAAGGACCATCATGGCAGAGAATCAAAGCCTACGACAGCTAGCGAATCCTACTTTGGATCAGCAGCCTCTCTGCATAACCTTTCCTACACTTGCTACTAAATATAAATTTTGAATTAAAATCTGGCCTAATCCATCTTTTACCTTCTTTTCATGGCCTTGCAGGTGAGGATCCGCATAAGCATTTGATGGGATTCCATGTAGTGTGTACTACAATGAAGCCGACTGGAATAACCGAGGAACAAATCAAATTACGTGCTTTTCCGTTCTCTTTGAAGGACGCGGCTAAAGATTGGCTCTTCTATTTACCTTCTGGATCCATCACTACATGGAACGAGGTGAAAAGAACCTTCTTGGAGAAATACTTTCCTGCATCAAGAGCGACGAATATCCGCAAGGATATATACGGCATTAGACAACTCCCAGAGGAATCATTGCATGAATATTGGGAGCGCTTCAAAAAGCTTTGTGCAAGCTGCCCTCAACATCAGATAAGTGAACATTTACTGATTCAATATTTTTATGAGGGTATTTTGCCAAATGACAGGAATTTGGTGGACGCTGCTAGTGGAGGAGCATTTGTAGATAAGACGCCAACGGAAGCAAGACACTTGATTGCGAACATGGCCGCCAACTCTCAACAGTTTGGAACTGCTCGATCGGACCATAAACTTAGGAAGCAAGGCGAGGTAAATGTTTCTAGCCTCGAACAACAATTGATTGATTTAACAGGTATTGTGAAACAACTAGCGATCGGAATGGGACAAAATGCTAAGGTATGTGGAATTTGTGCACTACCGAGTCATCCAACTGACGCTTGCCCCAAACTTCAAGAACCTTCATTTGAGGAAGCAAATGCGGCAGGCGGATTTCCGGGACAACCACAACGGAAGTATGATCCCTATTCTAGCACTTACAACCAAGGATGGCGAGATCATCCAAATTTGAGATATGGGAATCAAAATGAGCCACAGATGCAACAACACCCACCACCATATAGGCCACCATTCCAAAGGCCACACAAGCCATTCCAACCCCAACACCTGGTGAGTATTTAGAAAATATTGTTAAGGAACTTGCTAATGGATCTCTAAAGTTTCTACAGGAGACAAGAGCAAGCATCCAAAGCTTGACTACTCAAATGGGTCAGATGGCAACATCAATAAATCGCATTGATTCTCAAAGATCAAACACTCTCCCGTCCCAACCAGTAGTGAAAGGGAGAATGCAAGCGCAATTAAACTAAGGAGTGGGAAAGAACTCGAAAAAGAAGATGAAGAGAAAGAGATCAAGCCTACGGGAAACAATTCCATGCAAGAAGAAGAACCAAAAGGTGAGTCTCCTCCACTCCGTGAGTATAAGATTGAACCCCCTTTCCCTCTCGCATATCAGGAAGATAGGAGGAATGAAAGCATCAAGGACCTATACGAAACATTTCGAAGATGTGAGGTGAACATTCCACTGTTGGATGCGATAAAGCAAGTGCCGCCCTATGCAAAGTTCTTAAAGGAGTTGTGCACCGCCAAGAGGAAACAAAGGCTTAAAGGATGCCACAAGGTTGAGTTGGGGGAGAACATCTCAGCAGTCATCCAAAGGAAAATCCCTACCAAGTGCAAGGACCCAGGTATGTTCACCATTCCATGCACAATTGGCACAACACGTCTTGAAAAAGCTATGCTAGATCTAGGAGCATCGATAAATGTCATGCCATACTCTCTCTATGCTTCTTTGAATCTAGGACCTTTAAGTAAAACAAGGGTAGTTGTTCAGTTAGCAGATAGATCTAATGCATACCCTAGGGGAATTTTAGAAGATGTCTTAGTACAGGTAAATGAGTTGGTATTTCCCGCTGATTTTTATGTGCTTGATATGGCAAAGGGGGACAATAATAGCCCTATATTGTTAGGGAGACCCTTCTTGAAAACATCCAAGACTAAGATAGATGTTCATAGTGGCACACTTACGATGGAGTTTGATGGTGAGGTCGTTAAATTCGATATACATGATGCCATGAAATATCCTTGTGATGATGATGATACTGTTTACTCTATCGTTATTATTGATTACTTGTCCCAAGGGATCTTTGAGACTACAGGTAAAGACGAGTTGGAGATAACCCTCACCACCCCTCTAGATCATTTTGAGGACGAGTTGCCACTTAGAGATGAAGTAGAACACAAACATCACTGCGTTGGATACCACGCCCGAGATACAAGGTAATATTTCATTTGTGTCATTGCCTCTTCCTAACTCTAGACCTCTCCCTTCTGTATCGCAGGCACCCACTATTGCGTTGAAGCCATTACCAAGTCACCTAAAGTATGTGTTCCTTGGAGAAGGAAACACATTACCGGTGATAATCTCAAGCAAGTTGGGAGATAGCCAAGAGAATGAGCTCATTCAAGTGCTAGAGGAGCACAAGACCGCGATAGGATGGACCCATTGCTGACATCAAAGGAATAAGCCCCTCGACATGCATGCATAGGATTCTACTTGAAGAAGGATCAAAACCTACACGCCAACCGCAAAGGAAACTCAACCCACCGATGATGGAAGTAGTGAAAGAGGAAATCTTAAAGCTTCTTGCAGTTGGAATGATATACCCTATTTCTGATAGCCAGTGGGTCAGCCCTGTCCAAGTAGTTCCAAAGAAGACTGGCATTACAGTGGTGAGGAACAAAGACGATGAATTAGTGACCACCCGCATTCAGAATGGGTGGAGAGTTTGCATTGACTACCGCCAAATTGAACACCGTGACCCGCAAGGACCATTTTCCATTGCCCTTCATTGATCAAATGCTTGAAAGGTTAGCATGTCATTCTTATTACTGTTTTCTTGATGGATATTCCGGTTATTTCCAGATTGCAATTGCTCCGGAAGATCAAGAAAAGACCACGTTCACATGCCCCTTTGGAACCTTCGCTTATAGGCGCATGCCCTTTGGACTTTGCAACGCACCGGCCACATTTCAACGGTGTATGGTTAGTATATTTTCTGAGTTCACTGAGCACATATTAGAGGTATTCATGGATGACTTTACTATTTATGGTGACTCATTCAATGCTTGTCTAACTAACCTTACCCTTGTCCTAAAGCGTTGCATAGAAACAAACCTTGTGCTAATTCTGAAAAATGCCACTTTATGGTAGAGCAA
The DNA here is from genome assembly GCA_907163345.1 of Haberlea rhodopensis. NCBI lineage: Eukaryota > Viridiplantae > Streptophyta > Magnoliopsida > Lamiales > Gesneriaceae > Haberlea > Haberlea rhodopensis. The sequence continues at coordinate 318,657 of CAJQUN010000569.1, forward strand.
GGTATTGTTTTGGGTCATGTGGTCTCATCAAAGGGTATAGAGGTAGATAAAGCGAAAATTGATATTATTCAATCTCTACCTTATCCTATTTGTGTGCGGGATGTGCGTTCCTTTCTTGGCCATGCAGGTTTCTATCGGAGATATATCAAGGACTTCGCCAAGATAGCATCACCATTGTGCAAATTATTACAAAAGGATATGGTATTCGAATTTGATGACCCATGCAAGACCGCATTTGATACATTAAAGACATCCTTGACATCCACACCCATTATCCAACTCCTGACTGGAGTAAGCCATTTGAGATCATGTGTGATGCAAGCGACTATGCAGTGGGCGCAGTTTTGGGCCAAAAGATTTGGAAGATTTCTCATGCCATCTACTATGCTTCCATGACCTTGAATGATGCTCAGCGGCACTATTCCACTACTGAAAAGGAACTATTAGTTGTTGTGTTTTCTTTAGAAAAATTTCGATCTTATTTGCTCGGGGCTAAAGTTGTCATTTTTATGATCATGCAGCCTTGCGGTACTTGATGACAAAGAAGGAAGCAAAGCCGAGACTAATAAGATGGATCTTACTATTGAGTGAATTTGATGTCGAAATCAAAGATAAGCGAGGCGCAGAAGAATAAAGTGGCAGACCACCTAAGTTGTTTGGTTAATGTGAATGATACACCGTGTCTAAAAGAAGAATTCCCGGATGAACGACTATTTGCTATACACGACATTTTTACCATGGTATGCAGGTATTGCTAATTTTTTGGCCACTAACACTTTTCCTAATGGATTGAATAGGAATCAACGCGGGAAAATTCGAAGCGACGCCAAGTATTATGTTGGGGATGAGCCATACTTATGGAAACATTGTGCGGATCAAGTCATCAGGCGTTGCATTCCGGACAATGAGGTATCTTCTATACTCCGTTTTTGTCATTCCCATGAGGTTGGTGGCCACTTTGGAGCCAAAAGAACGGCACACAAGGTATTAGTGTGGATTTTTTTTGGCCAACTTTATTTCATGATGCATATAATTCTGCAAATCGTGCCATGAGTGTCAAAAGACAGGCAACATATCTCAACGAAATGATGCCCCCAACAATCCATACTTTATTGTGGAAATCTTTGATGTATGGGGCATCGACTTCATGGGACCATTTCCACAATCTTTTGGCCACATTTACATTTTACGTGCTGTGGGTTATGTGTGAAATGGTTTGAAGCTTTAGAGCCCCCGTACTGATGATTCGAAAGTGGTTGCAGGTTTTATAAAGCACAACATTTTCTCTAGGTTTGGGACTCCAAGAGCAATCATAAGTGATCGAGGCGCCCATTTTTGCACAGGACGGGGAGAGTCTATTAAAGAAGTACCATGTGACACAAAGGTCCACCGCCTACCATCCGCAACAAATGGACAAGCTGAAGTTTCAAATCGAGAAATCAAATCTATCTTGGAAAAGACTGTGAATCCCACTAGAAAAGGATTTGGAGCTTGAGACTTAGACGATGCACTATGGCTTATCGAACGGCATACAAAACGCCAATAGGTATGTCTCCTTATAGACAAATCTTTGGTAAACCCTGTCATTTGCCTGTAGAGTTGGAGCATCGAGCATTTTGGGCCATCAAACACTTAAACATGGCTATGGACAAAAGCGGGGAACATAGAAAGCTACAATTGCAAGAATTAGAAGAGATCCGCAATGATGCGTATGAAAGTGCAAAGCTTTACAAAGAAAAAACGAAGACATTTCATGACAAGATAATCTCGAGGAGGAATTTGTCGTTGGTCAAAAAGTCCTCCTCTACCTTTCCCGCCTTCGTCTCTTCCTCCAGGTAAATGAGTTGTCTCGCGATGGGTTGGACCTTGTTATAGTAACTGCTGTTTTTCCACATGGTGGGCAGTTGAGGTCCAAAGCCTAGCAAAAGATAAAACATCTCATGTGAACGGACATAGACTGAAACCAGACTATGAGGTTTCCATGCAGCTAAAGAAAG